>CM057224.1:40436004-40631825 GCA_029891385.1 Erythroxylum novogranatense
GCTCAAACAATTACTATTTTACCTTAGTGCCTGTGCTCGAGATGCAAGTAGAGGAATGATTTGAATTCTTGTCGAGCTCCTGCAGTACATTGGGTGGCAACGAAGGCCTCGCATCCGAAGTTTCTGCCTCAAATCATACACCTTGTTAACCTGCCAAAGCAACACAGTGTAAAAAACCACCTATAAAAATCTATCAATCCCATACTTCCAAAAGTTCAGTCTTGACATACCTTATTGCTATCTTTGATAAAGTAGGCAATGCAATGGGCATTACTGGATTTCACATCTTCCTCAATGGGACTGGAGGATTCTTTAGATTTTTCATTGCCTTCAGGCGCATTCATCAGCTTCCCAATAGTCTTCTTTAAACCTTCGCAACCCCAACGGTAGTCAATGTGTGTTGCATAGTCCTGATCTGGAAGAAGCTTTCCATCTTCTTCAGTATAGGTTCCAGGGTAATAGAGTTCACTTCCACTGCTGCAGATCAATGCATCAAACTCAGTTACTTGAATCTTGGCAGATGATAAGAATCCTACAGTTTCTGACAATGGCATAGCTGTCGAGAGAGCAAGCCCAGATGTTCTTGCAGATAATGAGTCCACTCGAACAGCCTTAATTATGTCCTGCACAATCTGTATCATCTTCCTATCAGGAGCCCCTAGCTCATCATAGCAGTCAACTGCTACAACAATAAGCTCACGTCGTCTCCTCAATATGGGATACTTGCTGGTAACAGTCTCAAGCTTTCCACCATCAGTATCTTTCTTGTTTGATTCCGTCTTCTTTATCTTACTCAGGACCCGTTTTACTTGATCCTGCAGCTCTGGGTCACCAACAGTAGCAGCTGAATAGTCCAGAGATCCATTTAGTGAAGATTTTTCTCCATCGATCGAAAGCCTAAGGGACATATCTTGCACATCCTTGAGAGAATCATTCAGTGACGACTCATCATTGGCTGTTTCATCTCCAGGAGTATCAGTTTGCCATTGTGGATGCCGCATCCGACAAGCTGCTACTCTGGTCAAGTAGGTGCGGCAGTGTTCAGGCCATGAGAAAAGATGTATATTCTTCCAACCATTTTTTCTGCAATCATGCCATAAGTTCTTTTCTGATACCAATTTAAGAAGTGCATCAGCAATAGCTTGCTGATCATGAGGGTCCACAAGGAGACCATTGTTCAGCGCCTTCAAACACAAAGAAGCAAAAAGAAAAAAAGAACATTACTTGTGTTATAGCTGATCAAACAGGAGCACACAAAAATATATAACCTACATAGCATTTTCAATCAATTCCCTGTACAGTTCAGAAATGGTTTTCCTGTTCATGTAGCTCAAACATGATCAGGAGGCATAGAAGAGAAATGGAGATTGCCGTACCCTGTGGATATCAACTGGCCCGCCATTTTTAGTAGCCACCATCGGGAGCCCATGAGCAGCTGCCTGCATCATCCGACAAATATGAATTAAAACTATTCTTCCTCCAACAGAGAAAACTGAAATAGGAAAAGATGCTATTTTAAAACCAACCTCAATCAGAGTGAGCCCAAAAGGCTCTACAAGTGCTGGGTTTATGAAAACTCCCTGCCATACAGACAAGGCCAACAACTAAGCAAAGCTTGAGGTTAAAAACTTTACAGATTCACTTATAAAACATATTGTCAATTAACCTTCGTTCTTGCAGCAAGCCTGTATATTTCTGGAACATCAGCCTGCTTGTGATGCTTTGGATAGGCCACTAATCCATAAAGGTCATACTTGTCAATCAGTTTAAGTACAGTTGTAAGCACGCTTGCATTTCCAGAAGACATTTCATCTATATCATCTCTGTTCCCCATAATCAGTGTCTGCATGATAGCATATCGGTTTCTACGAGGATCATCATGTCAAACAAATCAACTAAATAGTTTCAAAGTACTCACAAGGTTTGCAAGCTCTCTTAAGGGACGGCACTCTCCAAATGCCTTCAAAAGAGTGGTAATATTCTTCTTTGGATCAGGCCTTGACAAGGCCAAAATCATGGGTTTATGTGGATTGGTAAGGAATCGCATGACCTGTCAAAATATGTTATCCATGAGCAGCCATAGCAGTACCAGTAATCTTGTGAAATAAGAAGCAAGTCTTGACGAGACACTGACTTCAGCCCATATAGCTGGGATTGCCTTTGGGGAGGAGCCATCAGCACTAGCTATTAGTGTTGTGAGTTCTCCATCAATCTCAGGGGCATCTTCTTGGACGACAACATTGCTGAAGTCCATGCCAGGAGGAATAACCTGCAAACAAACATTGTACCATCCTATTACGAAATTCAGAAGGATCATTAATATTTCAACAAAGAATTCTACTTTTAAATTTTACTGAAAATTTCTGTTTCAAAAGGAATGTGGACTTCAAACTAAAATGCATATTTCAACAAAGAATTCTACTTTTAAATTTTACTGAAAATTTCTGTTTCAAAAGGAATGTGGACTTCAAACTAAAATGCATCGTATACCTAAATGACAGTATCAGCCCTCAAGCTGGAAGAAAAGTAGCTTCACAGTCATTCCTTATGGACAATATGGATAATCTAATGAATTGAGTGCACGTGATTTTTAGAATGCCATAAGAATCAATAACTGATTAAAGTGTATAAAATTTTCAAAAATAAAATGAGATACATTCTTACCACCATACGTGGCATGTAACGACCATGGCAATCAACCCCACGTCTAGCACGAGCACGTAAAACCTTCTCAAGCTTAACGTCAAAACCATTATAAAGTCCCCATTGCTCTTCAATCTCCTGTTTGGTACTTGTGATCACAAGCTCAGCAGTGTCAAGTGAAAGCTCTTCGCCTTCTATTCTCCTCAATATCTTATAAGTTGAATTGATATCCTCCTTTGATTGTCGTCCCTGCTTAAGGAGCTGCTCAAGCTTATTCCTCCCAAGCGAGTGTCCAGTCAATACCATGGGGACATTCAATGCACCTGATAAAAGAGCAGCACTATCACCTGCATCAGCATAATGTCCATGAATAACATAAGGCCAAACAGCCTGGCCACCTCCAATTTGTTCACCCAAAACCTTTGACATATTAAGAATGTGAACAAGTGCTCCATCTACAAATTCTTGGATATAGGGCCAAAGTAACTCTTTCCTTAGGTACTTGTCACGAGGACCAAATGGAATCCTAATTATATATGCTCCACTGCTTTCTCCCACTTCATTGCCATCAGCATCTTCCAAGCCAGCAGTTAGCATCTCTGTTGGTTCACCATAGCTCCAATCAATGTCTGGACAAGAAATTTGACGAGTAAACAGATCTACCCTGTACACTCCAGGCATCCTACAAAGTGCTCGAGCAAGTTCTACCACATATTTGACCTGAAATATTTATTTAAAAAGGTGTAAGAAAGTCACATTGCAGAAGGTTTTAGGAAGAAAATGATAGTTTCATTTGTATGAAAGCAATATTTACTTGTCCACCAGTGTCAGAATCTCGACCAAGCTCCATATTGTCTCCACGAACCAATCCATGTAAACTAGAAAGAGGAAACGGTAACAATAATGTTTCAACTACCTAGATTTGATTGGTGCTTCAATAGAATTTATTTTAAAGAGATGTACGGGAACAAGAAGGAAAAACTTTACGTACCAAAACCAAAAATAGAATTTCCATTTTCAGAATTACTTCTAGTTTATTATTTGAATCATATGAAAATAGCTAAAAAGTAAAAACAAGGCACATATTTAATTACTAGACAAGTTGTACAGTCATTTATTCCGTTGCAGATAGCATGTTGTCTAGTAGAATTATGCTTCTAAAATGCAGTTCACCTTAAAAATGTGTCATTAAATGCACTTCTTCAAACTGCGTTCCTTGTTGATTGTAGAAAACTTATTGTATAGCACTATGGTAATTGAGACGAAACATTTGAAATGAAATTGGAATGGAAACCATACAAGTCAAGCTGTGTTAAACCATTTACTTGAAACAAGGGAGAAAAATGGCACACAGCAAAGTGCTCTGTTTACAAGTGGACACTGATTAAATTTAATGACAAATTGGTATCCACTATGAATAAATCATACAAGAAAATGATACCTGATAAGCACAATATAGAGCTTTTTTTCTTTTTTATCATCTGACCACACCTCCAAGTTTGAGAAATTTCTTTGGAATTTTTTCCTCGGGGTCTCGCTTTGCACCAGCTCCCCTACACCATCTCCTTTCTCACCTTCAGACAAGTCCTCAGACATGTCTTCAGTTGCATCTTTTCGGCCTTGCTCCCTTTCCAGTCTACGGTTGGCCAACCTTTGTAGTCCCTCCCATTCCAACTATAAACAACAGGTGTATCACATTTCAGATTGACAATGAAATGATATTGAAAATAAAAAAGCAAGTGATTCCTTTGGCAATTTGGTGAGATTTCAATCCGCCATAAAGAAGACGAGCAAATTATTTCGATATTTACAGCTCAAGTTGGCAACTTTTATATGGAAGTTAGTTGATAGCTCGTTCGCTTCAGGTAAATGAAGGATTTAAGCTACTGCTTATAGTAGCAAAAGGATTAATTCTTTAACAGTAAAAGCAACTTGATCATCTCATTAAATTACACATCCATATCCACGTGACATATCCATACATAAAGATTGCACAAAGAAAGAACAAAAGATGAGTTGCACTTATTGAGTAAATTGATGATACCAAAAGTCTCAGTGGCAACTCAGGAATAATTCTGCCTCTCAATGAAATCATAGTAAAAGGGAAACACTCTGTATCTTCCCAAGGAAGAATGAACAAGCCCCCAGAAAGCACAATCAGGAGAATCAGTTCTTAAAATCCCCAAAACATATAACAAGTAAATCAATGCAACAGATTATCCTTAAATTCTTTCATCTATTTCCTTTCTGTTTATGCAATTGTATGGAAGAGGGACCATTCTCGGAAAAGCATACTACAGCTAATCATTATCAACGAGATTGATTAGAACTAAGAATACGATAAAGGAGCACCCATACATACTCCAAAACTTTGCGTTTAAGTACATAAAAAAAAACAGGCCTTTTGTAGATACGAAAAGTGCCTAATTTCCGGAGAAAACATATACGAGACATGTCTTTCCATGTACACAGAGATAAAGGTATGCATGCTTAAAAAGATACGCAGGACGTAACAGATGAAATAGATGCGATGCGAGTGACCTGCTTTTTCTTGCGAGTGAGGTGCCAAATACGCCAGCACATGTTCTCGAGCCTGGAGCTCCGCTCGCGTGTGTTGCGAGTGGCAACGACCTTTATCCATGTCCTGTGAAGATCAGTCTCATCAACCCCCGTTACCACCTCCTCCACAAAATACTTTGTTGGATTAAAATGCCCTCTGTCACTCAGATTCACTGCTGGGGTTGGCTTCTGTTCTTCAATAGCACCCGTACCACTGTCCAATATGGCCTCCAAGTATCCATTTATCCACTCGTTTCCAGCCATTACAGCACAAGAACGTCACTGGTTTTCTCCTGTTGCTTTGCAGTAATTCAAAAACTCTGGCTAATCTCCTCTCTACAATCAAATGAGTTCATCCGCATTGGTGACTAAATTAGCTAGAACAATTAATGGGATTTCTATATGCGAAAAAAACCTTAAAGATGTTTCCTGGTTTTCCCTGTTTTATCCAAAAAAATGGGGGCGTCCCAGTTTCGAAAAGTCGAAATTCTAGCGAAACAGAACGTTCTTGCAGTTGAAAAACTTAAGCTTTCTACCATCAGAGCAAAGGGAATGGCAAAGTTGGTATTTACAACTCATTTACTAAGCCTAATATGCTCTTCATCGGGATCTTTAGATATAGTGTGGCTTGGAAGACACAGAGAAGGCGAGGCTTGGAGCGTTGTGAAGTTACGGTTTTGATTAGGGGGCGTAGTGTTTGTACGTGGCTAGAAGCCTGAAATGGAGAGGGAAATGAACGAGGATGTGGAATGTGGGACCAAGAGAATGGACATGAAGACACGTGTCATTAAGGATGTTGATGCAATGAAAGGTGGAAGTCACACCTGTAATGTAAGGCAGGGCGGGGAAAGGAATAGGAGGAGGAGGTGGTTTTGGTTTGGGTCTGATTGGAGGAGGAGGATGTGACAGTACCTATTCTAGCAGTTTTACATTTTCCAAGGTTGTCCGCTTCCCAATGCGAGCTTTTGGCTTCTTTTTGTCTTGTTTTGGCTGCTAATTCCCTGCCCGATTCTTCTTCTCCTCCCATGCATTAGGTCCTTATCTAATCTTTGCTCAGATTTTTTGTTTGCTTTCGGCTTCCTGTCATTTTTGGATGAGGCATTATGAATCCATTGTTGGGTTGTGTAGTAAAATGGCTAATGTAATGCCAAACCATTAACAACATACACACACAAAAATAAGTTCAGATCTTCTGTCTAATTTTATAATATCTTATTTTATTTTATAAATTTTAGTCATTTATTTATGTGGGTCTTACGTAAATCTTGTATAAATAAATATGTGAGATTCACGTAAATGAACGACTGATGTTCATAAAATAGACGATTAATTAAGAAAAAATAAAATAAATTAACTTTAATACATTGATGAAGGAGTAACATTTGAGAATGGACACGTCAATTTACATATATGACACTAAAAAAGAACAGTTGTTTGAATAGATGCACTATCACGTGAAGCTTTACCTGCCATGATGGATGCCTTCTTCCTCAACTAGCTTTGACAACTTTTAGAGGAGATTAAAGCCACCGCTCATGGCTTCCATTATATGCACAGAGTTAGAGCAGCCCCAGAGAGAGTGAGAGAGAGAGAGAGAGAGAGAGACTCAGGTCACCTATTGTCAACCCAGGTAGTGACTAGTGGGTCCTCCTTCTTTGGAGATTGTCTACATCTCTTCTCGATAAAAAGGCAAGTACTTCACTAGATTTCTTCGAAGAAAGTACATTGATGGTTTACCATGTCAAAAGTTAGTATCAACTTTTTGGTCTCTTCTCAAATGCTAAGAGTATCATTCGTTTCGGTTTTTTCTGATCACTATGATGCTTTATTACTATGCTATGCAGCAAAATGTCGCTTTCTTTTAGTGATTTCAGGCCACGTTACTTTTGAAACATTCACGAAATTTTAGGATAAAGTTAAGACTCGTTTATTCAGATCTTTTATACAATTTTATGGTGTCTTATTATGTTTAATAAAATTTCAGTTAATTTATACTAATCAAATTAAGTGGTACAAGTTATCTATATGCATTAGATGCATGCTTAACGTTAGCATTGTAGTGCAAGAACTAACAACGTTAGTATTGATCTCTGATTAGTAAATTCCTGAGCATGAGATACAAATCTATCAAACGTGTCTGATGCAAAAGTATGTGGCAATCGCAGCATCATCCTGGCCTCCTTGTGATATAGCCACCAATCCATCAAAAGCAAAGCATCATCTCTTGTCCTCTTTCCCTTAAATAGTTGAAGCCTTTGTCACACAAGTACCTTTCCAACTCAACACAAGTTTTTTCTCTCCCTTAGAGGCCTTGCATGCAATTATTTATAACAACGATGTGATTCCATTATCACGTGGTGCCCTCAGTATCCAAACAAACCACGTGAGAGCTACTGCTAATCAACACCACCACAACCCCGACATTTGTTTCTTTGGATTCTAACTTACCATCGCTTGTTCTGTGTCACTTAGCCTTCCACCTGAATAATTATAATTTTGGTAAGAACGTATAATTTAGGTAAAATGTCTTTTATGTTTTTCCAATTATTTCTAATTTGCATGTGATAATTGAAAAGGGAAACTTATATATATATTTGGATTCGAGGAAACTCCGTAGGTGGGCCAAGCGAACACACCTCTCTGAAGCGCTGTGGCACCACTTCACAAGGCCAGGTAAGCGGTATGCTCTTCATTAAGGTCAACTAGCTTCTATCTACGGTAAAACTACTGGTATCCTGCGCTCTACTGAGGAGTTTGCCCTTAAGAGATGTGGCTCGATGATTGAGAGTGAGGCTTGACTTTGGTTAGGTCCCAGGTTCGATTCCATGCATATATATATTTGACAAATTATATCAAAATTTTATTAAATTGATGAAAAGTTCATTTATATCACATGAAAATCAAATCATCTCAACTGTAAACTTCTAACTCTATTCTTTTATTTAAAGAAATTCTTGAATCTCATCTACATGTGGTGAGGTAAGCCTCTTATGTTCATGTGTTTTGGCCGTGAAAGAGGATTGTTTTTATTACTTAAAAGTATAGGGAGAGCAAGACTGCCGAACTATTTCTTCAAACCTTAGGCGTGGAAAGATGCAATGATAACAATAAAGCATTAGGGAGATATGATAGACGATATCAAAATGCGGATTTACCATATTGTAGTTGAGATTCAATAGTTGAAGAACCTTAATACATTTGTCAGTGTGAAGAGATGCGAGTAGAATATTTTTTTTCAAGTAGCAACACACAGCCCATGTACTTGGGATATTTCTTCAAATAATACTAATTAAATATCTATTTCTAAATATTTCTTCAAATAATACTAATTAAATATCTATTTCTAAATTCATGATATTTTCATACTATTTTCATACCCATACAATTACACTTTTTTTTTTTGATAATTCATAAGAATTTATATAAAAGAAAAACAAAGATATGTACAAAAGAGTTCCCTCAACTAATGCCTCGGAAGACACAACCAGCTATAACATAGCAGCTAGCCCACAGTCCTATCCAAATCAAATGAAACGCAAGGAAACCAGCAACTATGACTTATGGAAGGTTCTTGCCTACCTCCACTAAACAACAAATCTCCTATGCCCTAACCAGTATCATACCGAAGAAGCAATAACCAGAAGATAAGGTATCCTTAGTTAAACAATTTCTCAATCCCAGTAGAGGCAATACCAATGAAAAAGCTGAAATCAAATCTGCACTTCAACGTCCCTTAACCAGGATGGCCTTCCATCGGCTTAAGCGGAAGGAGCTCATAGAATGGCTGACATTATAGAATGTGAGTCATCCTTGCAAGTTTCGATGTTGTACCAAAGAATTAGTCTTACCAAGTCCATCAGTAAGTTTGTAACAATGTAGGAAGTTGGATTGCCAACTAACTCCTATGCAATCTTCCGATGAGGAACTCACTTGTTGTTGACCAAGATAGTCTGATCAATCAACCTGCAGAAAGTTAGTGAAGAACAAAACAATATAATTACCTCCTCTCTGTGTTTAAGCTGAGAAGTTCCCTAACTTGGGAGATTACTCCGAGATACACTCTCTCCACATCCTTGGCTTCATCCTTGAAAGTTCTAGCATTTCGTTCAATCCAAATATAATAAACAGTAGTAGAAAGTAGTAGTAGGAAATGATTTATGGCTGAGAACCTAGAATTGGAAGCAGTTCTAAACCAAGAAAGAATCGCTAAAAGATTTGGCTGATTAAGAATGGGCAGATTAAAATGAGTAAGGCAATGGTCCCAAATTGTTTTAGGTAATGTACATTCAAAAAATAAATGCTCAATGGATTCATTAGCTGATAAGCACAAAGAACAATGGTTAGGAGTATGTAGGTAGGTCAGTTTGTCCCTGGTTCGCAACTTTTGCTGGAAGGAAAGCCATAAGATAAAGGAGCATCGAGGTCTACTTTATTTGGACCATGCCAGCTTGTGCCAAGGAACATCCCCTAAGGGGGGTCGCAAGAATTTATAGGCTAAAATATTGGTATATTTTTTGTTAGGGCTAGCTATCCATTCCAGACAATCTAGTAGGGAGCTATTTGGGAGATACCGAGGTGATTCAAGGTTCTTTATGAGGTCCATGGATACCTCATTCAATCACTATTCATCATTAAGGATGACGTCAGAAACGCGTGCTGTCAACAAAAGCTCCGAGTCATTAATCGCTCTCGGTGTAGAAAAGGTCCTCAGAATTCCTTTCGGGTGCCAAGGATCCTACAAGAAAAGAGTAGATATATCGTTTCCAACCCTAAATCTGAATTGGTGCCACAATTTTTCCCTCACAAGCAATATATTTCTCCAAATCCAAGAACTATTATAATTAGGTTGAGCACTCCAACAAATTTTCCTTCGTAGAATGATTGTATGTACCCACTTAACCAACAAGACTTCCCTATCTTCAAACAAATTCCAAATCCGTTTTCCTAGCAGGACTTGATTTCATGTAGACAAATGTTTTACTCCTAAGCCCCCCTCCCTTTTTGATCAACAAATGTCACTCTATTTAACCATAGCCTGAGAATTTGAATCTAACTTCCCTACCCATAAAAAATTCCTAAACTCGGCCTCAATGTCCTTAAGGATGGAAGTAATAAGAATGAAATGTGTTGACCAGTAGACTTGGAAGGAAGAGAGGATGGAAATAACCAATTGAAATATTCCCGCATAAGAAAGACTCTTATGAGTCCATCTATTGATCCTATTGTCAAATTTGTCTAAAAGAGAAGTACAATCCCTCCGAGTTAGACGATCTGTAATGAGAGGAACCCCTAAATACCGAATAGGGAGAGATCTTTGCTGAAGTCTTGAAACAAGTTTCATTCTATAACTCAGATAGCTTACATCCGGGGATAAGAAAAATTGACTTTTAGAAGCATTCACGTCTATGCTAGAAACATAGAGAATGTACACAAGGAATCAAGCTAAAGCTGTGCAGAAAACAAATCCGCGTGACAAAACATTAAGAGATCATCCGCAAATAGAAAATGGTTGATTTTGAGACCTTGACATCTCCAATGGTATTTGAATAGAGGAGTATTTTCTGTATTGACTCTTAAATTTCTAGAAAAAACTTCCATACAAATAATGAAGAGGAAAGGCGATAAAGGGTCACCCTGTCTTAATCCAGACTTACCTTTGAAAAATTTAGTAGGGGACCTATTAACCAAAATAGAATAAGAAGGAGTGGTGATACATTCTTTAACCCACTCAATGAACCTCATAGGAAGGCCTACAACTTCGAGGGTGTTGAGAAGGAAATCCCAATAGATAGATTCATAGGTTTTTTAGAGATCCACTTTAAAAGCACACCGCTTCTGATCATTTGAAATGTGATAGTTTTTAAAGATCTCTTGTGCTAAAAGAATGTTATCCCCTATTATGTGATTCTTGATAAAGACGCTTTGATTGGGGCTAACTAAGAGAGGGAGGATTTCGCTAAGCCTATTTGCTAAAATTTTAGCAATAACCTTATAGAGCATATTGTAACAAGAGATAGTCCTAAAGTCTAAAATAGTTGAGGGTTGAGTTGTTTTGGGAATAAGGGATATGAATGTGGAATTGAGTTCTTTGAGGAGTTTACCATGAAGGAAAATTTTTTGAATAGCTCCAATAATTTCTTCCCCTATAATAGGCTAGGCTTGCTTAAAGAAGTACCCATTAAAGTCGTCTAGTCCAGAGGCCTTATTGGGATTTATAGAGTGAAAGGCCTCTTTAATTTCTTGAGGTGAAACTTCAACAATAACAGCATTAGAATGAATGTCAGATAATGGATTGGGAAAAAGATAAACCACAAACTCTTTGGAAGAGTGAAGATTCTTTTCAGCCCCTATAGAGCCTTTAAAGTAATCTAGAAATTGAGCCTGAATTTCGGTAAGCCCCACTACCTTAATGCCAGTTCCCACTTTAAGAGAGTGTACGGAATTTTTGTTTTTGTTGGCAGGGAGTGAATTATAAAAGAATTTAGTGTTTCGGTCCCCTTCTCTAAGCCATTTGATCCTAGAAGACTGTTTATAAAATGATTCATGATCCTCTAGAGTTCTATACAGCTCACTAATGGCCTCTGTGTTCCCTAGCTATCAAAAAGGGAGATCTAGGTAATAACCTCAGTTGGTCCTAAATGTGATTAAGATTGGCATTGCTATTCTTAACTCTATCATTAATATCCCCAATCTGACCTGAGTTCATGAGTTTGAGAGCTTGCTTAACTAGCTTAAACTTAGACACTACCCTATACATAAGAGTACCGGTAACTGGGGAGGACCAAGCTTCGTCAACAGTCTACAGGAATTTGGGTTAAACAGCTAAGAAGTTAAAGAATCTAAAAGGGGTAGTTCTCTTCTGCTGGTCCCCAAATGACCTAACCACTAACAGAGAATGATATGAGATATAAGGGTTATGGATAACACAATGAGATGTTGGAAACTGAATACTCCAAGCTGAGTTAATAAGGGTTCTATCTAACTTTCGAGCTGTGAAGGAATCTCCAATTTTTTTATTGGACCATGTAAACTTTAGACCACTAGAGTTTAAATCAAATAACCTATTGTCCCCTACAAACTGTCTAAAATCACTTTGACTACACATGACAGAGGCACTGGGAGGGTCAGCTTCCTAAGGATAGAGTATAACATTGAAATCCCTTGCAATAATCCAAGGGGATTGACCAACAAACGAGGAAATGTTGGATAGCCCATGCCAAAGAAGCTTCCTATGGTTAAGATTATTGGCTCCATAAACATAAGATATTAGGAAGGAATCAGCACAATTTCTAGAGAGCAATTCCACATGAATAAATTGATCAGAATAGCTTAGGATAGTACACAAAAGGGTTTCAGGATTCCAAGCAATCACAATCCTTGCATTAGAAGATTGATCTAAGTTGCTAAAACAGTTCCATCTAGGAAACAAGGAAGTGCAAACTTTATGCAAGTAGTCAGGAGACCTAATCCTAGACTCAATTAAACAAACAAAAGAAGCAGAGTGTTTTTTAAGCCAAGCATGAACTGCAAATTGTTTATTGGGGTTATTAAGATCCCTCACATTCCAAAAAACAAAATCCATAAACCAACAACCAGCAAACTGCAAACTGCAACCTACCTACTTCTGTTTCTTCCTAGCTTTTCTAGTTTTCCTCACTGAAAAGTCCCCCTCTACGGTTCCCACAGTTCCAGGACTAGATAGCCTCAATTCAGAAATGGGAGAGGAAAGTATACCTGCCTGATTGCCAACAATTGCATTGGACTCCCCACTGTCTCCACTTAGTTCTTTTGAGGTATGGTGAACTTGGTGAAGTGTCAAAGAAAACCCTGCCAAGCTTGCCTCCTTATCAATTTGCATTGTCATTGCCAAATTGTGATCCTACTGGAGAGATCCTTTCTCCTTATGTGGTTCAATTGAGCTCTCAGAAATTGGAGAGACCTCCTGACTTAGATTAGGAAGGTCAACGGGTTGCTTAGGTGGCAAGTGTGTATCAGGTAGAGTACTCGATGCTTGCTCCTTGCCTTTCTCCAATTCTTGGTGGAGTCCAGTTTCAAAAGTTCTCCTTGTAGGAGCCCAATCCTGCCACTGCTCCCTCGTGGTTGGCTTCCATTCATACTCTATTCTTACTTCCCTAAAGATTAGTTGCCCTTCCTCACCATAAGTGGCCAATTGGAAAGTAGAGGGCCATTTCTTGGTCAGTTATAACTCCACACACAATCAGGCGTAGAAAATCCTAGTCATCTTTGCAGTTTGTGTGTCTATTAGTAGTGGATGACCCACTGCACTGGCGATCCTACCTAATCCTTCTGTGTTCCAGTATTCAACTGGAATGTTGTAGAAGCGAGCCCATACTAGAGCCTTACTAATCACTTCCAATTCACCACTATTCAAGCTCCACTGTCGTAGAAATAAAGGCTGCCCTTGGATATGTCAAGGCCCTTTTTTTAACACTGATTTCATACCTTGTTTTGATTCAAACCGAAATAAGAAGTTGTTTGAACTGGTTATAAGTGTCTCCTGTAACTCAAATTCTGTTCAAGATCTTGTCAGAGCTCACTACACCACTGGGTATGCTGGCCTCTTCCCAATAAAGAAGCCTATCAACGCGGACCTAAACTTGGAAGCTCCCTTCTGTGCTAGCTCTGGTGTGGAATAACAAAGACTTGTTCCTCCCTAATTTCTAGAGGGTAATAAGTTAACTATTTTGCCTCAGAAGATGTCGCACTACCTTCCGCCACGACAGCCTTCCAAGACCTGATAGGAGTAGAGTTTTGGGGGGCCAAGGGTTGTTAAGGGGGAGCGGCTTCGGTTGACTAATGAGTAGAATCGAACAGTTCATGAGAAGGAATTAGAGGGGGTTCAGTTTCTGGGAAGGACTTGGAAACGATAAAGGAGCAGAGATGTTTGGATCAGTGTTTTGGTTAAGGATTTGGGTTCGAATAGGAGATTTCTGAGAAGGGATTTTGGGCGCATGAGTTAGGGTGGGTAAAGGGGACAGAGGGGATTGTGGGTGGATAGGTGAAGACGAAAACGAAGCCATTGAAGGGCAGGAGTGGATCACGTCTGAATCTCTGTAGTTAGGGATTCTCAACTCACCGGAATTACACATAATTAAACATACTCAACTCTTAAAACTCAAAAGACATAACTTATAACCATTTATAGACTTAATTAAGGTACACCTATCTTTATTAAAATTATATTTATCTTTAAACACTTTCCTTAAACATCTCTTTTGGTTACTCAAAGCAAATTTCTTAATTCCTAGAGAGTATCAATCTTAAGGGTCATGATAAAAATTATATCGATAATCTGGTCACATAATTTAGTTGCATCACCATATTTAAAACACACTAAAAAAACGAAGTTTAGTATCTACATTCTTGTTTCATTCATAAAATTGGAGACTATTGTGATTTGTTATCAACACAAACTTTAATAAGCTCTTTTTTTTTCAAACTAAAGTTCTTTCGTCACGTTCCCTAGCCAAATTGTTTGAGCCATTAATATCTCCAACTCAATCGCAATCACTAAAATCTCTAAGTATAAAATTATTAAAGGTAGAATAATATAACCCAAAATTAATAGTACTTTTGATGTATCATAAAATCCTTCTTGCAACTTTCATATGGGTTAATATTGGAACCCTCATATAGTGACTAACCAGTCAAACTCCAAATAATACATAAGGCATCATGCAAGTTAAATATCTTAAGCTTCTGACTAAGCTTTAGTACAATATTAGATCCACCATTACACCTTTATCATATTTAGATAATGTTCTGTCATATTCTATTGGAGTATAGATTGGATTATAGTCAAGCATATAAAAAATTAAAAAAAATTGCATAATTTTTTAGGAGGTAAGACTATCATCCTCCATTTTCTTCACTTCAATCCCAAGATATAATTGAATGAGTCCAAATCTGTGATTTCAAATTCATAGTTCATTACTCTTTTGAATTCTTCAAATATCTTCAGATTATTGCCAACAAAAATTAGATCATCGATGTATAAGCTAACAATTAAATTCAATATGACTCACCTTTATATAGAGAGAATGTTCATAAGGGAAATTGATAATGTCATTTTTTAAAATGTATTTATCAATTTTATAATTTCAAGCTCATGTACTTGTTGTAGTCTATAAAGAAAATTTCTTAATTTTATCACTTCTTATTCCTTTACAACATAGCTGGAAGGTTGTTACACATAAACCTCCTATTCAAGATAGACATTAATGAATGTTAATTTGATGTCTATTTAGAAAATTTCCCATTTAATCTGCCAAAGAAATCATTAGTTGTATAGTCTCTATACAAGCTACTAAAGCAAAAGCTCCGTAATCAATTCTTTGAACTTACTTGTACCCCTTTACAATAAGCCGTATTGTATCTTTCCAACTCGGTCTTTAATTTTTCTTTTATTTGTATACACATTTGACACTCATGATAACAAGTTAGGAAAAGTTGGCATTTCCTAAGTGTTATTCTTCTCAATTTCTCTTAATTCTTCATTTACAAATTCTCTCCATTTTTCATTTTGAAATTTTCATTAAATTCAATAGGCGCAACATCTATAGAAAGACAAAATATTGTAAGATTATTAATTATCTCATTTTCTCAATGAAGATAATCAAACCTCATATAACACTAAGGCTTTTTACTTGAACTTACTTTAGAATCTTTAATTTTACCATGTGATGGGGATGATGGAAGGGTATTGACTTCTTGTCTTACTTCAATGTCATCTTCTTTCTACAAAGAAGGAATAACACCATAAATTTCTTTTGGATCTTTATTTTTAAAAATATCTTTCTTTCTTTTGGATTTTTCCAATCTCATATGGCTTCCTCATCAAAGTCCACATTAATACTATTGAAAAGCTCTCCATCACTTGGATTATAAAGCTTGTACCCTTTAATTCTGGAATTATAACAAACAAACACACGTTTCTTACTCTCGTCATTAAATTTAAAGCACTTTTCATCAAGAACATGACCATATGCAATGCTTCTGAATACTTTCAAGTGAGATATGGCTAGATTTTTTCAACTATGTGCTTCAAGGGGAGTCTCGTTAGTTACATCTTTTATCGCATGATGATTCAACAAATACACAACAAAATTGATGACTTAAGCCTAAAATTCTTTTAACCTCTTCTTAGTTTTTATCATAATACTTATTGTGTTAAGAATCGATCAATTCTTTCTTTTGATTATATCATAAAAATCTTAAAACTCTTTGGAAATGTATTTACGTCCCTCGTTTCATATCAAGGCTTTGAGTTTAAATCCACTTTGCTTTTCTACTAGCTCTTTAAAATTATGAGAAAATTTAAAAGACTATAATTCTTTCTTTAAGAAAGTACACCTATATTTTTCTACTTAAATCATTAATAAAACCAACAAAGAACTTGTTGGAAAGCTCTTTTAATTTTACTTTACAAGAAGACATCCATCATACAAATGATCAAGCTGATTAAATATATATAAACCATTTATCATCCTATTGCTTTCCATCATTTTGAGTCCATCAAAATACATTTGCACAAATCTCAAATATTATATTCATATATGATCTTTATTACATGACATTAAGTATTTAGCAATATTTGTTTGTATGTGACAAAAGAAAGGCAATTATTTTCCATTGGTACTTTGACAATCAGATTCCTTAAATCATTCTTTAAGAATGAGCTATAACACTTTGTAAAAAAGGTATAACCTTCATTTAATTGTTGACCATACTCAAAATTATACTTTTCATGTCTAAAACATAATAAATATTTAAAATAAATTGGTTAGTTTCAGTCTTTAGACATGTTAAGATTTTACCTCTCTTTTACAAAAATTTTAGTGGGAGCTTTAAAAGTAATACTTCTACTAACTTTCTCATCAATCTCTACAAACAGGCATTTTCTTTCACATATGTGATTACTAGTTCTAGTATCAAAATACCATAAAAGCTTCCCTACTTATTCCAAGCCCTTACAATCTATCAAAATATTAAACTCCATCACATCATTATTTTATATTTTTTCTTTATGAGAAAGATTAGTCTTTGCAACATCATTAGCATCAGTATTGCATTCCTAAGAATTATGCCTAAATTCATAATATATGTTGAATTTAACTTAAGACTTGTTGAAGAGAACTAAGTTGCCTTTGATCTTTTGAGTTTTGTGAAATGAATTATTACATGAAGAAGGAAAAAAAGAATTTAAGATGCAATTAACAGAGTGGTAAAAGAAGTGGTTACATTTATGGAGTCAAGCCAAATAAAAGGGTGAGCATTTGTTTTAATTTGAGCTAAAGTCTATAACAACTTGAATGTGATCACAGTCATGTATCAACCATTGTAATTTACTAGGCAATTTAGTGGTAAACCATAGTCTCTAATATAGGTATGGCCCATATTGTATTTATCTTCAAAAGTTATAACTAGATCTATGATTTACATCTACAGGTATCTTCCAAGTCATTTCTAATTCTCTACAGATATAATAGGATCCACAATGACTAAACACTAGTGTGGATATCAATCATATGACATTAAAATTTTTATAGTCAACATGGTCCAACCTATCGTTATGGTTTCAACCATCCCATCAAAAACTATCATTTTTTTTAGCTGGAAAATACTAGTTTTGTATTTTTTATATTTAAGGGATGTTTCTTTTTGGTTAAAAGCAATTATCTTTGATCATTAATTCAATTGTACGAGTTTTCTCTCATGTTCTTTAAAGAATGTTTTGAAGTCATCAAGTTATATACTTGTAACATTTAAATTTTCTTATAATATTAGTTTTAGTTCTTTTATAATAATTGATCAAGATTCTTTGTACTTTTGGTTTGTAATTCCATATAATCATTGGGTCAATATTCTATCTCTAATCTAATTTTATCTTTCTTGATACTTGATTAAAAATCAAATGTTAGGTTGTAAGTTTTGATCTTTTAGGTTCACATCGCTTTAGTATAGGTATTGGCTCTAAAATCAGGTTATATATATCTTTTATTTATTCTGATTTTTGTTTTTGTTTTTGATTCCTTCTTTATTTTCTTCATATGTTCTTTGTTATTCTTGCATCCATTTTATTTATTTTTATTTCATTCTTGTGCTTTCTCAATGACTTCCTTTTGGTCAATATCTTTTAGAGTTTATAAATAAGGAAATAAAATGTTCTTGAAAAGAAAAGAAAAGAGGATAGTGCAAAAGCTATTACCCCATGCAAATTATTTACAAATAGAAATTTGATTAGAGTCTATACTTCTTTGTAATTATCCATAATCTTTAAAACTATTTTATTTTGTTCTCATTGTTGAATTCTTATATGTTCTTACCTATATTAGGATTTGAAACTAGTTGAATACTATGTATTTATTCCTTAATTTATTTTAGTTAGTTTGGTAATGAATTTAAAGGAAAATAATAGTAAAAGGCAAGAGTGTGTGAGAAATATTAGTAAATAAAAGCCAAAAAGTTAAAGTAAAACACGAGTGCATTGAGTGACATTAAACATAAGAAATATGTAAGAGAGTGATGTAAGGAAATAACTAACATTTTTTAAAAGGTTGAAGCATGGGTAATTAGGACATAGTTGAGGAAAGGAAGAAAGCATAATACATTAATGCTACAAGCTATCGAAAAATAGCTTGAACTTATGAATATAATGTTTAGTGATATTAGAGATTGATTGGAGATGCAAGATATTGTCATAGCCAATTCACATAGGGGATAATCACTACAAGTTTCTAATATATCTAGACACAAAAGTGAGTTCTCCAGGATAATTTTGATGATGATGAAGAGAAAGATCTGAAATAATATTAAAAGATTTACATAGAGGTGATGGTAAAATAAAGGCCACAAAGGGGACCTTAGTAGAGATGGAAACATAGAAAGTATCAAAATGAAGAATCTTTTATTATAAATAAGGAACGACTTGAGGCCTACTTGGAGTAAGAGAAAAAGACAAAGTAGATTTTTGACCACCATTACACTAAAATTAAGAAATTAAGATTCATTGTTATTAAGTTTACCCATAATGTTATTATTTAGTAAGATCAACTTTTGATAAATAGGTGAAGGAACCATGATAGTAGTATTAACAATTGGGATAATATGCAGGTGATCATGAGGAAGGAACTTTATTTATAATCACTATCATAGGATTTGTTTCAAAAATTATAATAGTTTACTTATGGGTTTAGAGTGTTAAGAAGTACCATAAAGTGATAGATATTTTCATGATTTGAGCTAATGTAATAGAGCATTAAGAAGCCACTATAGCTAAATTCCTAAGTGGCTTAATTATGATAATATCGATATAGTAGAATTGTAACATTACATAAGAGATAGAAGATATGGTTCATATGTGACCTACTTAACTCAGTGGTTAAAGCATTGCCCATCTACCAGGAGAGTTTATAAATAAATATAAATGTTTACTGTTGAGAAATGAAAGAAAACTTTCGTCGACAAGTTGCACTTATATTCATCTGTAGCTCTCTTCTTTTTGATGTGAAGCAGTGTCAAGAAGATGGTTTCATGTGCTCTGATTTATTATTGAAATTGCACAAGATACCCTTTTTTAGCTTCTAGAGGCACCTAAAGAGAAAGAGAAAACACTTATAATCATATTACAACACTTGATATTCCAGTATGCCTTGAGTTACAACTCCACAAGAATATGATACAACATCATAAATACCAATATATATGGCAACATATCAATTGGCATTTTATAGGCTCTCCTATATGCCTATAGTGCATCTTCCAACCTCACGGTCCAATCCTTCTTGTTAGGTTGAAATGTTTGCTTTATGACCAACTTGATTTCTCTATTGGGTACTTCAACTTTGCCACTAGTTTGTGGATAGTAGGAGGTGAAAATTTTGTGCATGATATGGTATTTCTTAAGCGAAGTTTCTATCACCCTATTGCAAAAGTATGTTCCCATGTCGTTTATGATTGCTTTTGGCATCCTAAACTAAGAAAGGATATTAGACTTGACGAAAAATGTAACAACTTTAGCACTATTAGTTTTGGTGACCTTGACTTTCACCCACTTGGGGACATAATCAATTGTAAGTAAGATATATGAATCCAAAAGATAGAGGAAATGATCCCATGAAATCAATGCCTCAAATATTAAAAAAATTCATAAAAAGAATATAACTTTGTGCCATTTGATTTACATATGATAAGTTAACTAATCATTGGCATCTGTCAGATGACTTGCAAAGAGTACACCCTTAAACAATGAAGGCTAGTTAAAATCATTTTCTAAAACTTTATAGGTAGTCCTTTTTACCCTAAAGTGACTTCCACAAGCATACAAATGATAGAAGCTCAAGACAGAAGGCATCTTACTCTCAGGAACATACCTTCTTATGACTTGGTCAGTATAGTGCCTCCATAGATAGGGGTCATCCCGTACATAGTACTTAGTTTTACACTTTAATTTATCCGTTTGAGCTTTTGAAAAACCAATAGGTAATTTTTTTTAGTAAGTGAAAATTTTATGATATTTGTATACCATGGAGGTGTCAACTCGGTGGAAAATAAATGTTCATCTGGAAACATTTCTCTTAAAGGAATATCATCTTCTTTTTAATCAAATAGTTGAGGTGATTAATAACTAAGTTCTTTGCCCCCTTCTTTTCTCTTATTTCCAATTCAAACTCCTAAAGGAGGCAAATTCATCTGATTAACATCAGTGTTTCTTCCTTCTTAGTGTGTTAGCACTTCAAAACTGCATGAACAAATTAAACAATAACTTTAGTGCCTAACAAGTACAACCAAAAATTTTCAAAAGTAAACACTACAGATAAAATCTCTTTTTTGGTTATGGAATAGTTTAGTTGGGTTTTAAAGTTTTCAAAACGTAGTAGATGACATGTGTAGCTTTTCTCACTCTTTGTCATACTCTATTACATAATCACTTGCATCACACGTGATCTTTAAGGGCAGTTCAAAGGTTGGATTACTGGTAGAGATGTTAAGAGGTCCTTAAGTTTGTCAAACACCTTCTTACGTTTATTATCAAACTCAAGATGGACATTTTATTATACCAACTTACACAGAGGAGAGGTTATATTCAAGAAATCATTGATGAACCTATAGTGGAAACTTGCATGGGCAAAAAAAGAATGAACTTCCTGCACATTTGAGGAAAGACAAAGCAAAAATGAGATCAATCTTAGACTTTTCCACCATTATACCCCTAGAAGATATAAAATGTCTTAGAACTATTCCTTGATCAAATATAAAATGACATTTTTCTCAATTAAATAAAAGGTTAGTTCAATATATCTTTCCAAAATGAGAGCAAAATTCTCTAAACAATTCTTAAAAAAAAGAACCATAGATAATGAAATCATCTGTGAATACCTTTATGATCTTCTTAACATACTTAGAGAAAATGCTCATCATGTACCTTTAAAAGGTGGTGGGTACATTGCATAAACCAAATGGAATCCTTAGATAAGCAAATGTACCAAATAGGCATATGAAGGTTGTCTTTTCTTAATCTTTCAGTGTAATAAGGATCTGAAATTGATCAAAGAATGGAAGCGAGAAATGGTCTTTACGAGTTGTAATATTTAACTTCTTATAATCAAGGCATACTCGATGCCTAGTTTGCACACTGGTGGGAATTAAGTCACCATCCTAATTTATCATAACTACGATTCCAAATTTCTTTAGAACCACTTGTATTAGACTTACCCACTTACAATCATAGATTGGATAAATAACTCCACTGTCAAGAAGCTTCAATGCTTCCTTGTTCATAACTTCCATCATTGGACGATTCAAGCCACATTGTGCTTGTCTAGTTGACTTAACATCCTCCTTTAAAAAAATGCAATGTATGCATATAGAAGGACTTATTTCTTGAATATTTGCAATTGTATATCTAATGGTGTTCTTATGCTTTCCTAACACATGAATCAATTTAGCTTTTTGATCAGATGTGAAAACTGCAAAAAATAATAACTTAAACACTCTGATTATCTCCTAAATATGCATACTTCAAGTGAGCAGGTAGTAGTCTCAGCTCTATATCAAGTACCTACACATCAAAGTTAATAGCCTCTTATAAGATTCATGTAATTGTATAGAAGCAATTTCATACCTTATAGAATAGGTTTCCAAAGAATGCAAAGTAGTCGTCATCTCAATTAACTCCTCTCCTTACTCAACATCATCAGTGGCTTCTAACTTTAGATGCTCAGTCAAAACTGCTTCTAATTGATCTCTATAATTTAAATTAAAAATATCTTGCACTAAAAGATCAATCATATCAATAGACAAAATAAAATGATCATCGTAGGATGTTTTATGGCATCAAAAATATTAAAATAAATTACTTCCCCCATCAAATTGTATTACGAGGGTACTCTCATGAACATTTATGTTAATTTAGGTCATGTTATCATCATTCATATCCATTATAAAAAAATCTATAGAAAACACTAACTTATTCACCTGCATCAAAACATTCTCAAGTACTCCTTCTGGTTAAGCATTAGTATAGTCAGCTAATTGTATCACAACACTAGTCTCTTTCAAAGAGCCCAAGCTTAAAGAAGTACAGATAGAGTGATGCATAATATTAATAGATGATCCTAAGTGTAGCATAATTGTCTTAATTATAAAGTTACCAATCTTACAGGGAATGCTAAACAACCTGGATCCCAAGATTTTAGAGATATTTTCTTTTTGAAGATCGCAGAAATGTTTTCACCCATCATGACCCTCTAAATACTTCTCATTTTTCTCTTGTTGGTACATAATTCCTTAAGAAATTTTGGATACCTTGGAACTTGTTTGATTATGTTTAGCAAATTTATATTTAATTTTACCTTTCAAAAAGTCTCTAATATTTTCTTATCTTTTCCCTCTTATACAATTTCACCAGCTTGCCAAGAAAAGATAGAGGGTTAGTCTTAACCATATTGGTACATTCAAAATTTACCTTTGAGCTAAATGAGAGAATTTGTTCTTCTCTTAACTCCTCCTCAATCTCATCTTCATTGGCCATCCTTTGTAGGTTCTTTTTGGTATCCTCAAGCTCCCTACCACCCCTTAAAGTCACTATGTAATGTTCTTTGGATTGGCTTCGGGTTAAGATGGCAACTTTCATTCACTTTGTGATTCTAACGATTAATAGCTATCGCCATTTGACCAATTTGGCTCTCCAAATTATAAATGCTAGACTTGTGTCTTAAAATTGAGATATTGTCTCTTGTTGAAATTGTTTTACATCTTTTGGAATTGTATAGTGTTAGTGGTAAGAAATTTAACTATATCTTTTAAAAATATACCTAAGTTGGAAGAATAGCCTTATGGCTTAGGTTGAAATTGTTGCATTTCGTGTAGCCTATATAGATCATAGTTCTACTGATTATTCCCTCCATAACTCAGGTTTATGTGATCACTCCAACTTGGGGTATAAGTTTGAGAATATAGGTTGTATTGAATAGAGAAATTTCCCCTATAACATTGACAAACTCCATGTTTGCCTTTTATATAGTTAGACACCCATTTATTAGATGGTTCACATTTACACATATACTACAAGCTTTCACGTGTTCTTGTCCTATAGTAACTTGTCTAACAAAATATGTAAGTTCATCTAAATGATCTTCTATGGGTGAATTTTTTTTACCTTATTTACCCTATGAACATCACTGCAGACGCCAAATTGTTGAATGTTCATCGTCATATGCTCAGTTAAAGTTCTGGCCTTTATGAGAGTCTTTTCACATAGTGCTCCTCCACTTGTTGTATTTACCAAACTCCTATCTATAGGCAATAACCCTTCGTAGAAGTATTGAATGAAAAGTTGTTCTATGATATTGTGATGAGGGCAGTTGACATAGAACTTCTTAAATTCGTCTTCCCAATACTCGTAAAAGGATTCTCCATGATGTTGCTTTATCCCATAATTCTCTTTCCTTATAATGGTTGTTTTCATCTTCTATTTGAATGCTTTATCTTATAAAACTTCAGGTGCTAATGAAACTATTTTTGTGAATTTGCTTCTCTAAAAATAGCCTCTTCATTTTGAACCTAAAAATTACTTCTTTAAAAATAACCTCTTTATTTTAAGCTATATGCTTACACTTCCAATAGGAAAATCAAAAAGTTAGCCTTTTACTTCATCCCTAAGTGAAAATGGAAAGGCTTTAAACATAAGCTATTTATTCGTCACCCCAAAAGGCTTTATACTAAAACAAACCACATCAACTTCCTTAGGATGCTTACGAGCATTCTTACCTACAAAACCGTGAAAATTAGGCAAAAGATAGATTAAACTAGACTTAAGCTAAAAAACTAATGTGTTCAGCAAAATATGGAAAATTAATGCTTAACGGTGTCTATCTTAAAAAAGAAATTGCACACACTCTATGGACAAAATAAAAAGGTGCGTAATTGATGAAAAGTATATATGTGTATGCTAGATAAAGAAGAAAAGATGCGTGTGTTTTTCTATCTCTTAAGAAGGAGAGATGCATGTATATATGTAAAACACACATATGCATGAACATTAACTGAAACACACATATGCATGCATCTCTCCTACTTCTTAACTTAACGTATTGTTACTGTCCCCGTTGGTGGAAACAGATAACAAAACACAAAAATCTTGAGCCTCGCAGTGTTTGGCTGCTGACCCAACTTATTTTTGTTTTGTCTCTAGATGACAAAAACATAAATTTTTTGTTCCTTCCAAAACCGAAGAAAAAAATTTCTTGTCCCTGCTTCCAAAATAAAACACATAAGCAACTACCAGAAATACCCCTCCCCCAACACATAAGCAACTTCTAGAGATTATTATTATTATTATTATTATTATTATTATTATTATTATTATTATTATTATTATTATTATTATTATTATTATTATTATTCTTGCTGTTGTTGTTGTTGTTGTTATACAAAATTAATTTTCTTATTATTTTTATTATCATTATTATACATAATTAATTTTCTTATTATTATTGTGATTATTAAATTCCTTATTATTATTAATTTTCTTCCTCTTCCTCTTCTTCTTCTTCTTCTATTATTATTATTATTATTATTATTATTATTATTATTATTATTATTATTATTATTATTATTATTATTATTATTATTATTATTATTGTTGTTGTTGTTGTTGTTGTTGTTATTATTTATTATACTGAAATTAATTTCTTATTGCTATTGTTATTATTATTATTATTATTTGTTAACTTTTTTAATACAAATCATTCGTTTTAAAATAATCAATGAATTGCATATTTTCAATCATATTATATTGCGTAGATAATTTAGTCATTGATACCGATTTTTATGTTTTGTCAACTACAACTAAATACATTTCTTTCCTCGAGACGAACACAATTTTATCTGTTTTGTCAATTATAACCAAATACCTCATTGTCTTTAATTTTTGTTCTGTTCTATCTTAAAATTTTTGTTTCATTCCGTCTCTACATATGGGAGACAGTAACCATACGCAGCATAAGAGACAAAAAAGTACACACACCTTCTCTTCTTTATCTAGCGCATGCATATCTGCTTTTCATTAAACATTATGGTAATAAAAACGATGGACGTTACATGAAAACATTAGTAATTGAAAAACAAAAAGCGCATGCATTAACCAAGTTTTGGAACAACCAACAGTTCACATCACATCTTTTGTGGCTTATTTAAAAAAATTATAAGAACTGTTATAATTCAACTAACATAGTTTATTAAAAGCTAAAAACCCGTAGGGGTTAATTGTTTCGCAAAATTATTTGGCACCAACAAATAAAAACAAGCAAAATCGAAATATTAAAAACACCATAAATTTGATAACGCAGTTCGACACACCTTGTCTACGTCTGCAGGCCCTCACCTAGCTTTAACTGAAGTACAATAGATTTACCTAAGGCTTTACTAAGTCAACACCACTCAACTCTTGATGCTATCTCTCAACCTCACTTCCCGTGAAAGTATTTCACGCCCAATAATACGACCGTCTCGCACTAACCTCAACAGAGAATTTTTTATATACTGTTTACTAGTAAAGACAATTAATCGAACAACTCAAGTGATTAAAATAATAAAGAAAAAAGCTAAATACACTTGAGATAAAAAGAAAGACTTTCCTAGGGATTTTATCTTCTTGAAATAACTCAGCTGAAACTCTCCACCATAGCTCACTCTTTCTTCACAGAAAAACAACTCACGGTGTTTCTTCAATTAATAGCCAATACCTACTTCACCAAAGATGATCTTCACTGTATCATAACATCAAGACGTCTGGAACAATTTACACATAAATCAACATCACTAAGCCTCCGCGTTAATTACTGCAATCAGAAAACCACTGCGCCTTCAACCAAACTTCTCTCACACACCCACAGTAACTTAACCGTGAGTCACTTTTAATACTATATTCAACTGAAAATCTTCATATGCGCAGCCAGCAAATATTCTTTAAAAACACTTGACATCCACGACTTCAATGATACACTACATCAACAATTTCCGCAACACACAAAGGGTTTCTTACTATGACATGTTTTAATATAGTTCTATTAAAACACCAACTGTAGAGATCTTTTAAAACACCAACTGTGGAGATTCATGTCATCTACTTCCATACGTATGTGACACCAACTGAACCAATCCCAATTCCAAAACTCAACATCCAATTAACGCACATCTTTATGAATCCATATAATAATTTTAATTTTCTTATATGTCTAATTTAAAATGCCAAAACTAAATAAGGAATATATAAAATATATCCTAACAATCTCCCCCTTTTTGGCATTGTTTGTCACAAATATGAAACTCCCCCTGAATAACATAATTGGACATATAAGTATCAAATTCACAACCCATATGAGATGAAGAAAAAACTCCCCTTTAATTAAATGTCAAGTTCCAAATTATCCAATCATTCAAATTTCTCCCCTTTGGGACAAAAAGATGCCAAAAAACAAGACAAATAATCACACATATACCGTGAAATCTCCCACCGAATAAAACATTCACTATAAACAATTTGATATCTCCCCCTTGAGACAAAACAGTATCAAAGCGCATAATCATGCTAGCGAAAGAATTATAAGCTTACCAAGAAGACAAATTACCACCATTCAAAACACTGAGAGATATGCTCAGAAGAGAGAGAGATACTCGAGAGAGATCCGTACCGATGAGAGAGCTGAGGAGTCTTCGATTGAGTCAAATAGAAGTCACAATGCAAACTACTAAAAAGATGAGACGACAATAGCAATATAAAACTAAAGAACAAAAAAATCTTTCCTTTTTTATTTTTTGTTTTTAACAATAAAAAAACACTTTAAAAATGTAAAGCACACTGTCCCTATGCCTCTTGCAGAAATTCAAACCTGGTCTTTTTCTTTGGCAAGAATGAAGATGTGTAATATAAGTGGCCTGCAAGTTCTTGATAATCAACGCTTTTTATTTCTTTTATTTTTCTTCTATCGCTAACATCTCCAATGATGTTTTCTACTAGATGATTACTTTGAATTCGAGATGAAGAATCTCGATTCAAATTAGCTTTTAGTGTTGTGGACGATTCATCATCTGAAGTAACTGAAAGTTCTTCAGTTCGTGCAGTTAGTTCCTTTGCAGTAACTAACTGCAGATCAGTTCCTGCAGTTACTTCCTCAGTAGTAACTAACTGCAAATCTAAGCAATTTTTTGTTTTTTCTCACTACGTTTTTGTGCTTGTACTTGACCCTTTCTAGTCCAAGCTTGCTCCGATACCATGAGATGCTGCTGAAAATTTAATGAAGAGTGTCTAGATTTTCGGTTTTGATCATCATTTGTAGTAACTGATAACATCTTGGCCTTATATGTCTAATGACTCCACAAAAGTGACAAGTGGGTATAAATCTTGATTCTTTCTCAATGTTTCTTCTTCTCGGACATATTTGGATTTGTCATCTTTCTTCTCATTTACTTTAGAGCACTCACCCTTATATCCAATGCCTTGAAGATCCCCTTTAACTTTACCAATTTCTAACAACTTTTCTAGCTTTTCGATACCTCCATTTAACATTTTCAATCCCTTTTTAATACTTACTAATTTCATTCTAGCTTCACCAAGCTCTTTTGACGTCAACATCAAATTCTTTTCTAACTCTTGGATGGTGTTCTTTATAGAAAGATTCTCTTCCTTCAATCTTTCATTCTTTCTACATATTTCCCCCCTTTTTTGTACATTAATTCGTAAGCCTCGTAAATATTCTCCTTTTTATCACTTGACCCACTTTCATCACTGTCATAATCTAAGATCGAGCTTTAAGCTGAATATTTTGCATTTTCCCAAAATTTTCAGATTTACTCACTTTTTCGTCTTCAGTTACTTCTTTCTCGGTTATTGTTAAACAAGTAATCGGACTTTTGCTATACAAAGTAACTAAAGCATCATTCTTCACAACTTCTTCTTCACTTCTGGATTCATTATCACTCCAAATGCTCGTATAGGATTTTCCTTTTCTCTTCTTCATAGTATTACCACACTCTGTTTGAACATGTCCGAAATCTTGACACTCATGGTATTGAATTCTTTTTACCTTTCTTTCTCCCTTTTGAGTTTTAGTTTGTTTAAAGTTGTTGTTTGATGAGCTCCCGCCTTATTGCCTAAGTTCGGGTCTGTCCTTTTTCACTTTCTTCAACCAATTACTGAAGTCTCTTGTTAATAGTTTCACATCCTCATTCTCGTCGGATTCATCTTTTATATCATTCGCAGTTTTTCCAGTTTCTACCTGTAGTGCCAATCCTTTGCTTCTTTCTTGCTTACCTCTCAAAATATTCATTTTGAAGTTTGTAAAGATTCTAATAAATTTTTCCAATGACAAATTATCAATGTCGTGAGCTTCCTCTATTGCTGCAATTTTCGAAATAAATCTTGGAGGCAATGATCTCAATGTTTTCTTGACTAATTGCACGTTGGAGTATTTCTTCCCTAGTTGATGTGCCTGATTCGTTATATCTCGTAGTTTTTCAATAAAGTCTCCAATAGTCTCATTCTCATTCATCTTCAGCTCTTCAAACTGTTAGAGTAGTGCCCTAAAGGCAATCCCCTTTAGCGCATTTTGTTCATAGTCATGTACAGACTTTATGAATAAATAAAGCAAGGCATATTTCATTTATTTGATGTTCATTTTATTATGAATTGACAGTGATCTTTAATCAAATTAATGAAGTCCCTGATACATGATATAGCATGAAGGAAATTATGATGCGATCATACTACGAGATTCCTATCATGTGCAATTATGTCAAGATCTAAATTATCCTTAGTCATAGGATTAACGAGACCGACATCGTTAATCCGGATAGACTAGACATGTCAAACTCCTTGATTGGATCAGCGGTGGATCTCGAAAACCGTAAATATTGAGATATTTAGATTTGACATGTGGATGCTTACTAGTGGTAGTAAGTACATTGGATGACCTCTTATGAGATCATCACATGGATGTCCTATACAAATGTCGGTGATAATCTCATCATAGCAATGGTGCAAGTATCCTTAGACTTGAGGTACTCAAGGATATCTTGAATCGATTCGTACTTTGACTCCATTCCTTGTTGCCTTTCGAGAGGTCGCCATAGGGTGGTGATTGGGTACGACTTGAGGTATTCGAAGGTAATTGAGTAGCAATAAAGGATTCACCACTTCGTGATAGCAGAAGAGATACCCATAGCCTCTTATCGGGATCATTACTTTGAAGTCTCTGGCGCCGAAAGATACATATGTCATGAAGAGGGTCTTCATGGACATATAAAGTAATGAGTCCCAGACGAGAACCGATTACACTTGGACTAGATTTGATCGATCGGTCTAGTAAGAGTTGACACATTGCCCATACTCAAACCAAGTGGGGTATAGCATGGTGAAAGGACGAATTGCACGGTAATTGTCATGGAAGGGTTCGTGATATGGTTTCATTAGTCAAACCAATTACTTTCCGGTCAATTGGGGTCATGATGTGTTGCTAGATACGCTCATGACTTGCTCAGATTAAGTGTTAATCTAAGTTGCCAACATAACCGGAACCTAATGGGTCACACGATAAGAGTGACTTTGAGAATCAGAAATAGTTTGACGAGATCCGATATATGGAGAGCAATAGGATTAAATGGATCCCGATGAGATTGGGATATATCCCGATGAGATCGCGACATCGACATTCTTGAAAAGGGTCTCCGCGATTTTTCACGGGACCTTAGAGGCGTTAGAGACCAATTCAGCTTGATTGGACCTCTTCAAAAATATATATATATAATTAATTAATTAAATTAATTAATTTATATATATATATATATATATATATATATATATATATATATATATATATATATATATATATATATATATATATATATATATATATATATATATGGATTTTCGGTGGAACCATGAAAATGGAGAAGTTAAATGGTTTGAAAAGTCAAACTTAATGATTATTGAACATTTCAATGTATTTTAACCCACTAACGTGGATAGCCTCTCCACTAAGCTTTCATATGTGTTTTAATGAGTTAAAATACATATAAGAAGTTAAAGAGAAGAGGCTTGCACGGTGGTTGAAGGAGAAGAATCGAATTGCTTAAGAGTTAAGCCTTTGAAAAATTGTTTTCATCTTCTTCCTCTCTTCCTCTCAAGTTGGTTTCTACTTCTCCAAGGCTTCAATTGATCATCTTCACTTGCTCTCCAAGGCTAAGGTAAGAGCTAGCACTCTTTTATTTAGTCTAGCTATTCCCGGGTCAAAAGAGTTTGTCCTGTTAGGTTTTCCGACCTCTGCGTGGATCTGATTGTTAGAGGCAGTCTCCTTTCGTCGTTATGGTTTGATTGTTTGTACATACACTTGGATCCTGGCTTTTGGGAATGTCCCGAGACTTAAAATTTTAAATTCTGCACTGTGTTCATGTGATGAACACCCCGGGATTTTCCTACAGTGGTATCAGAGCCGCTTGTGTTGTACATTCAGTCGAAATGATAACTAGGTCGGAATTCCATTGTGAATTGAGCTGTGTAGCATGTTGCTTCTATGAATTTCGAAATCAGTATAGACTTAGGGTTTTCGAAATTTTCTGCCATAGACTTGCTCATAAGATGTTGCTGAATGTGTCTATAAAAATAAAAAATTTATCGATGTCGATTGATATGGTTTTGCTAATTTAATTCCCTAAGTTTCGGATGCTGTCTTGTTGAACGTTTCTGAAACAGGTATGCTTGTAAATTCGAGAATAAATTCTAGAAAATTTTTTTTTCGGATTGGTTTTCACCGACATGTCCCTAAGATGTTTTTGAATGTCTCTGTGGATGGAAAAATGTTTTCAAGGTGATTTACCATTTATTTCCGAATTTCTTGTGTGCTGATGGGAATGTCTGTGTTGGAGAACACAGATTCTGGTTCGGCTAGATTGCTGAGGTTCAATGAGTTTTTGTAGGAAATAAATCCTGGAAAAATTCATGGAGCATGTTGGGAACATGTTTTCACCTCTGTAATTTTCTCAGTATTTATTGAAACTGTTTCAATGATCATTTTGAGCAAAAGGCAGAGCTTGGCAGTTTTGAGAAACATGCTGGGGCTGTTTTGTTTGAAATGATTGCTTGTGTTATTTTCTGCTCCAATGCCATGAATCATTTTATAGTGATTAAAATGTGTTATATTGATGTGGAATGCATCCCAAAATGATATTCTTGAAATTGGGTTTCCAATAATTTTGGATGTCGAATAGGTCATCAGAAGCGTCTTATTAGCTTATTCCATTATCTTGCTTATTTTGGCCGTCGCAATTTTGTGACAAGTGCCGGAGTAATCTTGATAATGTGTAGACTATCTAGAGCTATTTAGTATGATTATTTGTTGTCCTTGAATTATGTGGAAATCTAGTGATTAATGGTGGATTAATCGGTTTCAAGTTTTTCCTATATAGTTTGACTATAAGGCATTCACGCTTCAATGAATATGATTCATTAGCACATCAATATAAAGGATAATATACTTGGTATATTGGTATTGTGAATTGAACTGCGCGATTGAGAATTAGCCGATTTAAGAGCAATTCCTTGTCACCAATGACCGCACCGAGGCTAGTCGACCGACTTATATCTTGTCTTGTTACCAATGATCGAACACGGGCGACCGACCGGGACAGACTTCAATGATCGAATAAAAGCAAAGAGAAAGACTAGTCGACCGCACAAGTGCTAATCGATCGAAACTTGCCAGAGTGGGATGATGGGTGGTTTTCGTATAAATTCAATGTGATTGATGCAATGCCTAAATCGACACCATATAGTCATGGTGACTATGATCCTTGGATGAGATTAGAAAGATGAGACCTAAATCCTCAATTTAAATATGAAAACTAACGCCTTCCATTAATATGGTAAGAACCGAGTTCTTATAGGTTGAGTTATCGGGCAAACTCAAGCTCGCCCTATACGGATATGTTCGAACCATGAAAATGAGATTTTCGGATTAATGGGTCGGTTTTCCTAGAAGCGTTGATTTGTTGGGCAAACTCAAGGTCAACGTAGACAGAGGCGAAATTGGGTAGTGTACATCAGATGTACACGCATCAAGTGTTGATAACCCAATGTATGTGCATACATCAACTGTTGATAGCACTGGGCGATAGTTGCATTTGAGATGCAATTGGTATGTCCGATACCTACCGATTGACCTAAGGTGGCTTGTTGGGCAAACCCAAGGTCATTCTTAGTAATGTTTGATATCGACCCACCAGGTCAATGTGTCATTTTGTTTCTTGGATTCATGATGGGGTTATGGATTCTGTTGAAACTAGTGGGAGCCATATGTATGTCATTTAAGTCCTTATGGTCATACATTTAATTCTATTCTAACTTTCTTTATCTCTACGTTTAGGTTGGTCAAGATGTCGACCAGTGTGAATCTTCGCGCCTAATGGACTCAAACAAATTAATCGGACCAAATTTTCTTGATTGGCTGCGTAATCGAGAATTGTTCTCGATCCGAGGATCTAGGATATATCCTTGATTTTCCGCTTCGGATCCACTTCTGAAGGAGCTTCGATGATGATCGAAGGCATATCGTAGATCTAAAAGACGATGACATAGCCACTTGCATTATGCTTGCATCGATGTCACCGAGCTGCGAGCGGCGACGAGTATATGGATGCTCACACGATAGTGTTTCATCTTAGAGAGTTGTTTGATGAGCAAGCACGGTCCGAACAGTTCGAGACCTCAAGGTTGCTCTTTACAACGAAGATGACTCTGGTTCATCTGCGGGCAATATGCATTGAAGATGAATGGCTATATTGAGAGGTTGGCCGCCTTAGGTTTTGTGATGGATTACGAGTTAAGTATAGACTTAATTCTTGTTGGTTTGTCGATAGTTACTCACGGTTTGTGTTGAACTATCGAATGAACCAAATATCCACTACAATTCCCGAGTGATCAATCTGCTCAAGCAATGCAGAACAAATTTGTCGAGCAAGATAGCAAGGCGTTGTTATTGGTGGATTCTTCTTCCTCTGGTTCCAAGAAAAGGAAACAGAAGAAGAAAAGGCTCGTGCGAAAGGAAGTGCAGCGAAAAGGCAAGAAGAAGACTAAAGAGATGCACCAAAAGGTACCTGCTTCCATTGCGGTAAGATCGGTCATTGGGGCGAATCGCAAAGTTTATCTGGAAGAATCGAAGCGTAAGAAGGCATCGATGCCTTAACTTCTTCGTATGTTTGTCATTGAGGTTAATCTCGCTTCGATCATAACATATGGGTATTAGATACGGTTGTGGCTCACACATATGTAATGATATGCAGGCCTCGTGGACAGATGAGATAAACTCATAAAGGGAGAAATGGACTGCGTGTTGGCAATGGAGCAAGAGTTGTTTGCATTAGCCGTAGGGACTTATGTTTTAACACTCCCCAGTGGGCTTGTACTTAACTTGGATGATTGTTATTTTGTACCCATGTTAACAAAGAACATATTGTCTGTTTCTTGTTTAAATAGAGCTGGTTTCCATTTGTCTTTTGGTAACAATGGTTGTTCTATTAGCTCAAATGGAATGCTTTATGATACTGGTACATTATGCAATGGTATTTACATATTAGATATGTCACATCCGGTTATGAATGTCAATGACGCTAAAAGACATAAAAGAGATAATTTAAAATCAACTTACTTATGGCATTGTCGCCTTGGCCATATAAATGAGAGACGCATCGCTAAGCTCCATAAGAATGGAAGTTTAGGGTCATTTGATTATGAATCATATGACACATGTGAATCTTGTTTGTTAGGCAAAATGACGGTTACCTTTTAAGGAAAGGGTGAACGAGCGATCGGATTATTAGATCTAATACATTCGGATGTATGTGGTCCGATGTCCATCCATGCGAAGTGGTTGCCATTACTTCATTACCTTTATCGATGATTATTCTCGATATAGGTACCAGATCTCGATGAGATACAAATCAAGCGTTTGAAAAGTTCAAACAATTCGAAATGAAGTAGAAAACCAACTTGGGAAAAGTATTAAAACATTACGATCCAATCGTGGTGGTGAATACTTAGACCAAGAGTTTTGGATTATCTCGGAGATAATGGGATTTTATCTCGATGGACTCCTCCTTACACACCACAAAGATAATGGTGTGGCGAAGGAGAAATCGAACCTTGTTGGACATGGTTCGATCTATGATGGGCTTTGCACAATTGCCAAAATCCTTTTGGGGTATGCCCTTGAGACAATTTGTTTACTTGTTAAATGAGTTCCATCAAAGTCGGTTGATGTTACTCCATATGAGATGTGGACTAACAAGAAATCTTATCTTTCTCATTTGAAAGTATGGGGTTGTCCTGCTTATGTAAAGCGGACGCAGTCAGATAAGCTTGAAGCAAAATCTGACAAGTGTTTGTTCGTAGGATATCCTAACGAAACAAGGGGATATCAATTCTACTTTGCTGAGGAACAAAAGGTGTTTGTTTCAAGGCATGCTGTCTTTTTAGAGAAATAGTTTCTTTTAAAAGAGGATAGTGGGAGCAAAATTGAGCTTGAAGGAGTTCAAGATGCTCGGACAGACGCAGATCAATCGCTGAACTCAAATCAGAACTCATACGATGAGGTAATAGATTCAACCTTCTACTTCACACGAAATTGTGAGGTCAAGTAGGATACGCTCTGCTCCCCGAGAGATATGGATTTCGTGAGTGAACAGAATGACGTATTGCTCATAGAGGATGATGAGCCTACCACCTATGAAGAGGTTACGAAGAGTTCGAGTCGAAAAATGGCTTCGTGCCATGAAATCGAAATGGATTCCATGTATGAAAACCAAGTATGGACTTTGGTTGATGCACCAAGGATAAAACCTATAGGGTGCAAATGGGTTTCAAGAAGAAAACCGACATGGATGGTAATGTGATTACCTATAAAGCAAGGCTTGTGGCTAAAGGTTTTCGCCAAAGACAAGCAATTGACTATGACGAGACCTTCATCCAAGAGCAATGCTTAAATCCATTAGATACTCCTAGCCATTGCCGCTCATTATGATTATGAGATATGGCAAATGGATGTGAAGACAACTTTCCGAATGGAAATCAGCCGAGGATGTATATGACACAACTCGAGGGCTTCATTTCACGATGGCGAAAAGATATGCAAGCTTCAGAAATCCATTTATGGATTGAAGCAAGCATCCAGGAGTTGGAATATCCGTTTTGATGAGACAATCAAAGAGTTTGGTTTCTCACAAAATCCGGATGAACATTGTGTGTATAAGAAGGTTAATGGAACTATGATCGTATTCCTTGTGTTATATGTAGATGACATATTGTTGCTAGGAAACGATGTCTCAATGCTGCAATCAGTAAAAATTTGGTTGTTCAAACAGTTTGCCATGAAAGACCTTGGAGAAGCAACTTATATCCTTGGGATAAAGATTTATAGAGATAGATCGAAGAGGTTGCTTGGTCTTTCACAGTCAACGTACATAGACAAGGTGCTAAAGAGGTTTAGCATGGAGCAATCCAAGAGAGGGTTTCTTCCCATTGTTCATGGGATAACACTCTCGAAGTCTATGTGTCCTCGGACACAGGACGAGAGGATGCGTATGAATATGATCCGTATCGCCTGCGCAGTAGGATCTATTATGTACTGTAATGCTATGTACGAGACCCGATGTATCATATGCTCTAAGTGTTACGGCGGATACCAATCGGATCTGGTGAGGTCATCGGGTGGTATCAAGAATATCCTAAAGTACTTGCGAAGAACTAAGGATGTTTTCTTGATATATGGAGATGGAAGTCTCCAAATGAGCGGGCATACGGATGCCAGTTTTCAATCTGATAAGGACGACTCCAAGTCCCAATCAGGTTATGTTTTCACACTAAATGGCGGAGCGATCGGTTGGAAGAGTTCCAAACAGAGACGATCACGATTCAACGATCGAGGTAGAGTACATTGCGCGTCGACGCAAAGAAAGGAAGCGGTTTGGATCGAAGTTCATTTCGAACTTGGTGTGGTTCCTAGCGTGATGGACCCATACTGATTGTATTGTGACAACATCGGGGGCTATTCTACAGTAAAGGAGCCAAGGTCTCATCAACGGTCCAAACACGTACTCCGCCGATACCATTTGATTCGGGAGATCATTGCTCGGGGTGATGTCCTGATAGAGAGAATTCTCACAGAGCAGAATATTGCTGATCCGTTGACAAAGCCATTACCACAGAAGAATTTTGATTCTCATGTACTCGCTTATGATATTAGATACCAAGGCGATTGGCTTTAGGTCAAGTGGGAGATTGTTAGAGTAGTGCCCTAAAGGCAATCCCCTTTAGCGCATTTTGTTCATAGTCATGTCATGCACTTTATGAATAAATAAAGCAAGGCATATTTCATTTATTTGATGTTCATTTTATTATGAATTGACAATGATCTTTAATCAAATTAATGAAGTCCCTGATACATGACATAGCATGAAGGAAATTATGATGCGATCATACTACTGAGATTCCTATCATGTGCAATTATGTCGATATCTAAATTATCCTTAGTCATAGGATTAACGAGGCCGACATCGTTAATCTGGATAGACTAGCACATGTCAAACTCCTTGATTGGATCAAGCGGTGGATCTCGAAAACCGTAAATATTGAGATATTTAGATTTGACATGTGGATGCTTACTAGTGGTAGTAAGTACATTGGATGACTGCGCCATGAGATCATCACATGGATGTCCTATACAAATTTCAAATGATAATCTCATCATAGCAATGGTGCAAGTATCCTTAGACTTGAGGTACTCAAGGATATCTTAGTCTTGATTACGTACTTTGACTCCATTCCTTGTTGCCTTTCGAGGTCGCTCATAGGGTGGTGATTGGGTGCGACTTGAGGTATTGAAGGTAATTGAGTAGCCAATAAAGGATTCACCACTTCGTGATAGCGAAGAGATACCCATGGCCTCTTATCGGGATCATTACTTTGAAGTCTCTGCGCCGGAGCATACATATGTCATGAAGAGGGTCTTCATGGACATATAAAGTAATGAGTCCTGGGGCGAGAACCGATTACACTTGGACTAGATTTGATCGATCGGTCTAGTAAGAGTTGACACATTGCCCATACTCAAACCAAGTGGGGTATAGCATGGTGAAAGGACGAATTGCACGTAATTATCTATAGAAGGGTTCGTGATATGGTTTCATTAGTCAAACCAATTACTTTCCGGTCGATTAGGGGTCATGATGTGTTCTAGATACCGCTCATGACTTGCTTCAGTTAAGTGTTAATCTAAGTGGCCAACATAACGGGAACCTAATGGGTCACACGATAAGAGTGACTTCGAGAATCAGTAAAATAGTTTCGAGACGGAGATCCGATATCTGGAGAGCAATAGGATTAAATGGATCCCGATGAGATTGGGATATGTCCCGATGAGATCGCGACATTGACATTCTTGGAAAAGGGTCTCCGCGATTTTTCACCGGCGGGGCCCGGTAGGCCGGTAGGACCGACCCCAGTTTGACTGGACCTCTTCAGCAAATATATATATATATTAGTTAATTAATTAAGAATTAATTAATTATATATATATGGATTTTCGGTGGAACCATGAAAATGGAGAAGTTAAATGGTTTGAAAAGTCAAACTTAATGATTATTTAACATTTCAATGTATTTTAACCCACCAACGTGGATAGCCTCTCCACCAAGCTTTCATATGTGTTTTAATGAGTTAAAATACATATAAGAAGTTAAAGAGAAGAGGCTTGCACGGTGGTTGAAGGAGAAGAATCGAATTGCTTAAGAGTTAAGCCTTTGAAAAATTGTTTTTCATCTTCTTCCTCTCTTCCTCTCAAGTTGGTTTCTACTTCTCCAAGGCTTCAATTGATCATCTTCACTTGCTCTCCAAGGCTAAGGTAAGAGCTAGCACTCTTTTCTTTAGTCTAGCTATTCCCGGGTCAAAAGAGTTTGTCCCGGTTAGGTTTTCCGACCTTTGCGTGGATACCGTTAGAGACGGTCTTCTTTGGTCGTTATGGTTTGATTGTTTGTACATACACTTAGATCCTGGTTTTCGGGAATGTCCCGGGACTTAAAATTTTAAATTCCGCAATGTGTTCATGTGATGAACACCCCGGGATTTTCCTACACAAACTGTACAGTTAACATCTGTAGTTTTGACACTATCACAAATGTTGACCCTTCATGAATATTTTGCAAAGCATCCCACGCTTCTTTAGTTATTTCACAGGCTGATATTATTGATAAGCGTCCCTCATCAACAGCACTGAATATTATATACATTGCTTGTGAATTTTCAAGTGCACTTTCTTCTTCGAATCTTGTCCATTCAGATGGATCTTTTTGAACTGTCTCTCTTTTATTGTCAGTAATCATCGGATGCGTCCACCTATATACTACCGAATGCCAAGCTTTTGTATTTTGAGCTTGGATGAAGACTCTCATCCGTGATTTTCATATAGGATAGTTAAAGCCATCCAATAGTGGTGGCCTGATAATTGATGCTCATTTTCTTATAGCCGTGATTGCGAAACTAGGATCTACACCAACTTACTACCAAGTTCTGAATCGGAGACCTTACTCTGATATCAATTGAAAAACCATAGGGGTTAACTGTTTTGCAAACTTTCCACAAACTTATTTGATACCAACAAAATAAAAACAAGCAAAATCGAAATAATAAAAACACCAAAAATTTGGTAACGCAATTTGGTATACCTTACCTATGTCTGTGGAGCCCTCACTCAGATTAATAGCTTTTACCGAAGTACAATAGATTTACCCAAGACTTTACTGAGCTGATACTACTCAACCCTTGATGCTATCTCTCAACCTCATTTCTTGTTAAAGAATTTCACACCCAATAATACGACCACTTCGTACTAATCTCAACAGAGAATTTTTCACATACTGATTACTAGTAAAGACAATCTCAACAGAGGATTTTTCACATACTGATTACTAGTAAAGACAATTAATCGAACAACTCAAGTGTTAAAATAATAAAGAATGAAAACTAAATACAGTTGAGATAAAAAGAAAGACTTCCCTATGAATTTTATCTTTTAAAAATAACCCAGCTGAAACTCTCCATCATAGCTCACTCTTTCTTCACAGAAAAACAACTTACGGTGTTTCTTCAATTAATAGCCAACACCCACTTCACCAAAGATGATCTTCACTGTATCATAATATGAAGACGTGTGGAACGTTTTACATATAAATCAACATCATTGAGCCTCCATGTTAATTACCGCAATCAGAAAATTACTGTGCCTTCAACCAAACATCTCACACACGCCCACAGTAACTTAACCGTGAGTTACTTTTAATAATATGTTCAACTGAAAATCTTTATATACACAGCCAGCAAATATTATTAAAAAACATGTGACATCCACAGCTTCAATGATACACCACATCAACAGTTGCCGCAACACACAAAGAGTGTCTTGTTATGACATGTTTTAATAGAGTTCTGTTAAAGCACTAACTATAGAGATCTTTTAAAACACCAACTGTGGAGATTCATAACATCTGCTTACATATGTATGTGACACTAACTGAACCAATCTCAATTCCAAAATTCAACATCCAACTAACGCACACCTTTATAAATCTATATAATAATATCAATTTTCTTATATGTCCAATTTAAAATGTCAAAACTAAATAAAATATATCCTATCGAAAGCAAAATTGATTTAGTACGGCATATTCTTCGAATCTCGCCCTATAATTAAATATAACAAAGAATCACATATCTACCTCTAGTGACCGTTTGAAAATCATTAAACGTTTTGAATTTCATATTGCCTGTTTTACCGGTTCTTCTTTGGTAATACTCCATTCGTTTCATAATAAGAGTCTTTTTAGAAAAATACACGCTTATTAAGAAAGCTAATAAAATTATATATATACTCTTATTAATACTCCCATAAAATTACCTCGATAATCAGCATCTTAAATAAAATTGTGAGAGAAATTATCTTAAATTGTAATCTATATAATTAAGATGAGAGATAAATGAAAGGTTAATTTTGAAAGAAAAGTTATAAACATGCATACAAAGTCAAGAATGACACTTATTTTGAATAATTAAAATGTATCTAAAACGACTCTTATTATGAATCGGAGGGAGTAATACTTTAGCTCTCTTGGAATAGAGTTTTCCAATTCAAGTTTCACGTCAATCTTGGCGTCTAAGAATTTGAACATAGTTTTCCACATCAATCTTAGCGTGTACGAGGAAGAAGTAGGAAATAAAATATGAACTAAATACTAATTCCTATGCGTTGACTGTTGAGGACAGTGGCTAGGTCTCCTCACCCTCAGCTGCAACCTTCCTGAGTTCATGTGGAAACTTGAACAAGACGCGTAGGAATTACTACTTAATAATAATAATAATAATAATAAGAAGAAGAAGAAGAAGAAGAAGAAGAGGGCACGATTCTTCCCCGTTTGTTGTCCGCGTAGTTGAGACCTTCCCAGATACCTCGTGACTACAGCCAACCTAAAAAAAGTCAGTGGAAAATGGGTGGGAGCATCTAATGCTTTGAATTAACATTAAATTGGCGACGGACTTAGATTTAAAAGAAGCAAAGACCACTTTCAGTTCACATGATGAAAAGTTGGCACTTTCACTTAAGCAACTTCAACGAGCCTCTTTAAACTGCGTACTAGTATTATTTTCATGACAGCATATAAATAAACATATCGGAGCTTGCTTGCTTTTGACGAAGACGATGAATGTTAAAGTTACTAATCAAACTGGTACTGTGCTAGATGAAGTCGCCTTATATTCGTCGTCAACAGGGACAATTTCTCCATCATTTTCACCCGATAATTCCTCAAGAGATTTCCCTTTTGATTCAGGCACCAACAAAGTGAACAACATACCAACAAAGCAGATGCAACCAAGCAAAATCAGAGAATTTTTCACCCCAATGCCTGGTGGATAACCTGCTTCGGTCTTTTTAGGGTCCTTACTCTGTGAAGCATACAAGAACCCGAATGCACCAACAATGGCACCGGCTTTGCCACTTGCTGCCGATATCCCGTGACAGGTTGACCTCAGCCTCGCCGGGAAAATCTCCGCCGGAACCACAAACGTTGTGGCGTTTGGTCCGAAATTTGCAAAGAAAAAGGTGAGTGAGTACATGATCAGGAAGCCTATTCTGTTATGCCTGAGTGTCCAGTGATGGTAAGGTATTGCAAGAGCAAACATGAACACGGTCATGAAGAAGAATCCCATCAACTGAATGAAGAATCTTCCTAGACGATCAATAAAAGCCACGGTGAACCAGTATCCAGGAATAGTCCCACATAGAGCAATAAGTGTTTGAGCTCTTGCAACCAAGTAGAGTTCATGAATAGCATTCATAGTTGCAGCTGGTGGAAGCCAGCCAATCGCGCTGAATATATCCTTTTGAAACAGATTGCCACTGTAGTAAGATATGTCTAGCAAGAACCAAGTTGTTGATGTTCCAAGCAAGTGAAGCCCATGTCTACGAACAAATTCCCTGCTAAAAAGACCGTACGAGTTTCGCGATGTCGCCTCCGTGATTATGTTATCATCCTTATCAGCTTCAAGCTCAACCTGCAAGACCTTGGACATGTCTGAAGCAGCCTGTTTTGCGTTCCTAGCCACAAGCGCAGTATAACGAGCTGTTTCAGGCATCTTCATCCGCCAGTAGTAAGTCATAGCCGCCGGCAGCGCTCCAAACATCAGAATAATCCGCCAAACATAGTCCGCCTGCGGCACCGTGGAGGCTGACGCATTCTCTTCATACGTAGGAGCTTTATAGGCATGATCAAAAGCAGCTGACGTTATAAGAGCAACAATCCCACCAGCCAAAATCCCAAACCCTTGCATAGCAAACACTGCGGCGACAAAAGCCCCACGAGTCTTCTTGTTCGCATACTCGGACATGATCGTAGCTGACAAAGGGTAGTCGCCGCCGATTCCAAAACCGAGCCAGAATCTGAAGAAACAAAGTGTCGCCATCACACCCTTTGCAGAGTGTCCAAAGGAGAGTCCTGAGGCAATGGAACACACAACCATCATCATCAGTGTCATGCCATAAACTCGTTTCCTACCCATCTTGTCTCCAAGCCAACCAAAGAAGAGCTGGCCTGTTAACGTGCCACAAAATGCAACACCGTTCACAGCGGCTGCGACGTTGGGAGGTAAAGTGCCGGGTTTCGGAGCACCGTCCACGTGATAATATATACGGCCTAACAATCTGGTGACAAGTGAAATGGAGAAAAGATCATATGCATCCGTGAAAAATCCCATTCCAGCAATTATGATTGCTGTGAAATGGTACCACTGCGTCTTTGCTGCATCGAGTGCATTAAGCACTCCCAACTGGTTTTTAGCCATTGAAGAATTTGTAGGAGTCTTACTACTTCTTCACCTCCTCTTACCTATCCTGCCAACAAAACAAAAAGATAAACATAATTTATCTACATATATAACAGATTATAAGTGTTTTTTCCTATTTGCTTGTTTAATTACTTAGTCGAAAAATGGATGAATCAGAAGTATAATCCAAAGAGATATGAAGGAAAAATCTCAATGAAAAAACAGCTTATCCTAGAGACCTACCTGAACATAAACTGAGAGGTTAACAGAACAGAGTGAATTTATATAGTCGGAAAATCTTCTATTGAAAACTTAAGAACATGATCACCAAGAATAATCTCCAGCATCTTTGCGGTATATGCTTCAGTATAAATATATTTATTTATTTACTTAGGTTGTAGTCAGAGATTGCTGTGGACGCTCTAAATTAATAACGTGGGCAGTGAAAGTCTTTATATTCGCTTTTCTCAGTTCTTTCTTTTAATAAGGAAATAGATATAGCAAAGAGAAAAGAATAATAAACATACCAGAGCTGAAGACAACTACCTAAACAATGTTTAAACAAATGACTTATAGGAATATTTGTGTCATTCATATACTTGAACAAAGAAGTAACCATTTCAAAATGTAAGCTAAGAAGTACATTAATCTTCTTTAGGGAGATGAGATGCACCTATGCTTTAGTACTTATACATAATGTGCACGTAATTACATTTATTGTAATTTATAATAAATTATAATAGTGAGCCTAATTACGATTCTTATGTAATTTGAAACTCTTGATGACATAAAATGTATACAAGTAGCTCAAAACAATTAGTCAAGATAACAATTATGTAATTTGAAACTTTTCATGACATAAAATGTATACAAGTAGCTCAAAACAATTAGTCAAGATAATATTTATTTTCATCAAAACGCGTAAAGTCTTCACTCAAATTTGAATAGTATAAACAAAGTCACGAGTTAAGGGGCAAGCCTATGATGCTTCTTTTTTTGGATTCAAAGTCACGAGTTAAGGGGCAAGCCTAGGATGCTTCTTTTTTTGGATTCGAGAACTTCAGGGTGGTAAACAGACCTTTCTCTTTAAGGGTTCAATTAGTCTTGACTATCTCACAAAGTAGTCAAGCAGGTGCACCTCATCATTGAGGGTCCAATTAGTTCTCCATCTACAGTTAAAACCCCAACTACCCCAGACTCTTACAAGAGGAGCTAGCATAGAATCGAACCTGGGACCTAACCAAAGTCAAGTTCCGCTCTCAATCATCAAGTCACACCCTTTGAGGGCAAGCTTACGATGCTTCCACACGCATAAGTCAGCTTTCTCCTATTCGTAAAATGACATGTATAATATGCCCCACCCTTGTATGAAAGGAAGTTATTAAGATGAGTAATGTTGAATCATCCATCAATAATCAATTAGCAATTGGTCAACACAAGTGACGAATGGTAACCTACTCACCTTGTTATAATAATAGTAGTTGCAACTCATGACTACAATTTTTAAGATCGCAACTTGTCTTATCTATATCATAGTCTTTAAAAAGCTAGGCAACTTTTATTCAAAGAAAACGTTTACTCAAGCCAATGCCTACTGTAGGGGGGACATCTTTCCTACTACCGTAGGAAAGAACATATTTGCAAGTAGGGACCAGATCCTCTAGTCTACTTTTTATGGGCTTACTTTGTATTACTATATCGAACTCATTTATTTACATGAGTCACATATAAATAGATGAGTCAGATGTAATAGCACAGAATAAGCCCACGAAAAGTGGACAAGAGGATCTGATGACTTGCAAGTACGAAGTTCTTTAATTTACGGCTGATGTACCTAGAAGACTAACCCAATTAGTAAGGTGGAAATGGAGAGGCTTATAAAGATTTCTGACTTGTCCCACTAGGAAACCTAGTGTGCTGATAACGGTGAATGTCAAATTGCCTCACAATTTCAATTCGTGACACAAGACATAGGAAGAAATTTCTCCTTGTAAATTCGATTAGTCAATAAGGTATCGTCCCTGTCAAATTCTCATATGAAAGTAGTTTGAACCAAAAGTCTAATGAAGCTTTTAATATCAGCCACTTGCACCTTTCCCGTTTAAGAGCAGGCTTGTGGTTGTGGTCCTTAATTATGGGAAGGTTCTGCTACTTTGTCTTCCAAAATCAAAACTAGTATGAACTTTACAAACAAAAATCAGAAGAAAACAATCAAGTTCTGAAAGCCACTTGATGTTCTTTTTTCAGGAAAAGATCCGTGTTACCATATCAATGAAACCCAAAGAATCTACACCAATATGTCTATTGCCATAGACAGAGGTAGATAGGATCTAGCGGTACATTGGGCTCTTCAAATTTTATAATAATTATATATATATATATAGTTATTTAGAACTTAGTGGTATAATAGGCTCTCTAAAATTTAAAAAATTAAATATTTGAACCTTCCTTTTTTAAATTCTTAACTCCGTCACTGTCTATTGCTATATTCGTCGGTAACAAAAGCAAGCTAGTCAATGGAGGGTTAATAAACACTATTGGCGTTGGCAGATGTATTAATTTAATTTGCTTAAGTTCTTCTTTATGAGATAGAAATACTTCAGTATTTCCACTGTTTCTCACTGTCTTTGAAATTAACAGAGCTTGATTCATGGTATCAGAGCAACTCGATCTTAATCGAGTTTGATATTTCGATATGAAGGAGAAGCGATCTTTGCTTTGGAACTAATCATCTAATTGCAAAATGGAGGGTGTGTTAGAAGAATCGAATATGGATTCTCATATGCATAGTGATGGAAATCCTCTGCATCTTCAAGAATCGAACCATCCAAGTATGATCCTCGTAACATCTACTTTGACTGGAAATAACTATTTGAGCTGGGGTAGATCAATGAGAGTTGATTAAGTGGCAAAGGTGAAATTAGAGTTTATTGATGGAAAATGCGTAAAACCTATTTGAGATTCAAATAACTATGACAAATGGATGCGTGTCGGTTATATGGTGACATCTTGCTGTCTCCCATGGCTTGCCTGGGTTGAAGCTTTGCAAATTAAGGGGGCGTAGATCCAAGGGTTCCATAACCTGCACACACTCTTGAACGTGTCAAAGGCTTCACAGGAACCAAGTATTTCAACTATGGTGCAGTGGGCAATTTCGGCGCTCGTGATGCTCAGCTTGATTTTGTTTCTATCTGACACCCTTCTAAGGACATGTACAAGTAACAAAGTTAAAGCGGACTCTTGTGCTCGCTGCACTGGCCTCTCATTTCTTCTGGGCAACTTGAACAAAGCAGAGTTAAAGATCTGTCAGTACGTGAAAGAAAAAGCTGATGGGAACTTGGAATTTTGATGGAAACTTTAATTGTAAGAAAGAAAAAAGTGTATCAGTTACCAGAAATCTGCAAAAATAAGTTTATCAGAACTGAAAAAGTTGATGGAGGTTGATATCAATTAATAGTTTTAAAGGACAATTAGTAAGATGTTCTAGCTCGAGAACAATACTGGCTGTTGTCATGAACGTGAAACAAGAACTAGTCAAAATCAGTATCACAATGCGGATGTTTCAGAGTAGTCATTTCATTGAACAATTAAGAAAGCAAAATATGTCACACAGGAAAGCTTGCAAGATAGGAATATTGAACTTAGCAATACTTTTAACGAAGTATATGAATATTGCAGGAAAATGTTATGACCAACACCATCTGTTTGCCAATCAACATTTTCTCTGGATTTCGATTCAGCCTCCAAAGAACAGATATGCTAAAAGATTCAAGCTCAAATCAAAGGTATGTAAGCGCAAACCCAAACGCCAAACTGAGTATTTCAACAGTCTGCTTTCCTTTAATATGATTGAGATATGACCTCCGTGAGTACAATCGTGTTCATGTTACCTCATCTTAGGAACAAAGGCAATCTTTGAGACACACTGGCAAATCATTGGAACAGAGATCTCCACCAATATTCACGAAGATAGTAAGGATGTAGGCAACTCCCAGACAGAAAGGCATTCCTATTTCAGAAGCTATATAATCTGTTGCTTTCAACAGCAGTAACTTCGCAGCCAAATAAAACAGTGAATAGCATTACTGACAAGAAATTCTCCACAAATATCAAGGCTGGCCTCCCATGGATTGCAGAATCAAGGTTTAGTTTTGCAGAGAAATTCCATTCCAGCATACGGTAGTGACATCCAATAGTGGAAAGCAAAGGTGATTTGAGTCCTTAATTTTGTAAGCATAATTTAGATGATTATAAACCCAAAATATGTTACCATGCTCTATAACACTAAAAAAGCTTTGAGAATAAATGGATCCAAAAGGCATTTTGAGCATTAATGTTTCTTCAATACCTCAAAATTTTGTTTGCAGCCTTTCTTTGGCAGGATTAAGAAAATAACCATACAAAAAACAAAACAAAGAATAAAGAACAATGAATCATTGGTGCCATTATGAGATAGAAGGATTAATTTACATTAACTATGGTTACAACAAAAATTAAGAGACAACATTTATAATTTATTAACTGAATACAGCACTAAACCAATAAATATAGAAGCAATATGTAATCAAGAATCTGCAAGTTAAAACGGTTAACAGTTCGGTAACCTTAACACTACCTTGCCACCACCTCAGAAGTGCCTGCACAGTCTATGGGTTTTTCAGCTCAGTAATTGAGTTCAATGTTACAGGCTCTCATCCATCAACAATAAAGTGATCATCCTGAGTATCTCCATCAACCCTAGCATCTCCATGTACCATACCACTCACATGGTGCAAATTCTGCATCATTTGAGAAAGATAATGACTGCTGGCACCTGTGTGATCAGAAAGCCCAGTTGGGTGACCAGTCCACTGAGAAACAATCCCAAGCAACTGGCTCATAAGGTTCTGTTGCTCATGAAGCAAGCGGGTCTGGATCTGCCCCATTTCTGTTCGGTGCTGACTCAACATTTCATCCATCCTTTTCTTCCATTCTAACCTCCTCCTGTTCCTTCTTTCCTCCCATTCCCTATCATGAATCAACTGCTCCTCTTCTCTTCTTCTTTCCCTTTCTTCGCTCTCCTTTCCCATAGCTTCTAATTCTCTAAGTCTCTGCCTCCTCAACTGTTCTCTAGCCTTTTCCCTCTCTTCCCTCTCTTTTTCCCTCTCTTCTAACTTCCTTTCATATGCTTGCTCCCTCTCGATTCGAGCGTCCTCCATCCTCTGTCTTTCCTGTTCCCTCTCCACCTCTTTTTGCTCAAAACGAGTCTCCATTTCCCTCAGTTGTCCCAACTGATTTGAAAGAAATCCAAACACCTTCTTCTCTAATCCCTTCAACACTTTCTTCTTCCGTGAACTGGATCCATTTGGCCTCACTTCTCCATGTATGAAACCACTAGCACCATCTCTTACTTGCCCATTTCCATTATAGTTCTCCTCTGCCTCCTCCCTTTCATAATCAAACCCCAGACCCAGCATTTCACCTCCATCAATTCCATGAAAATCTCCATCAGCTGAAGTACCCATCTGCTCAAACTCTACAATCTCCATCCCCGTGCTACCACCGAGCAACCCCCTTCCATTCTCTCTGTCCTCGGTTACCACTCCCATTAATTCATTGCCATTACTGCAATAACTCCCACATGCAACCGGAACATCCCCAAAAACCTCCTTGTACCGCAAAAAGTTCGACCAGTGCGTAAGCCCTTCCACCCAGTCAAATTCATCTGCATTGTTACACTCTCGACCATCCTCCAAACCAATGAACTCAGGCTTCTTGATCTTTTGCTTGACAAGCAAGTACTGATGCCTCATGTTCTGCACTTTAGTAGACACATCTTTCCAAGTCCATTGCCAAGGATATGCAACAGGATCGCGAACATGGTGCACAGAATTGACATACAGAGCAATGGGTTTATATTTCTTCTCTCGGGTTTTCATTTTAGCAAGAGTCCCATCAGAGACCATGTCGCCGTATCTCTCAATCAAGGTTTTTTCCTCTGCCTCCGTCCATTTCTTTCTTTTTGTTGGCATCATCAGAAATCAACACCCAAAAAAACCAATATCAGCCGCAAAATCCCAATACCCACTAATAACCCCAGAATTCTTCTGCCACCAGAAACTGACAGATCATCACTTTACATATCAGGGTGCCCCAGAACACCAATCCAGATCAAAAACAAAAATCAAAATTGAGCACCAAAAGCCAGCAATAAAGTGCCTACCTCGAGAGTGAAGAGAGGGATAATCTCGGGAAAAAATGGAAGAGAAAAGAACGCGATGGAATCTGCAGCGCGAGAGAAACTGACCTTTATGGGCTCTACGTATACTGCAAAAAAGGGATTACTTTTTGGCTTATTGATAAAATTCAATTTTGTTTTGCACTTTCGCCATTCGTGCAACAGTAGGAGTAGAAGTAGCTCATACTCAGTAACAAACTGGAGAACATGGACAAAGGAACCTCAGCTCAGCTGTAAAACTAAAAACTGATCGAGGTTTCACTACGACATGGCCATTGGTAGTCCGACAAAAAGACAAAGGGGGTGTTTGGTTTGATGGTTGGGAACGAAGGAATAGAATGATAGTAAAAAATAGTACTTACTTTAAGGATTTCAATTATAAGAGAATGAATTTATTCCATTAAATTTAGAAATTTACTAAACCTCCCAAAAGGGTGGGTATCAAGTTTTCATTCTAATCTAGTAGTTACTATTTATACCCCTCTCCTATATAAGCAATTTTTATTCTTACTTATCACTCATCATCATCATCATCTTTATTATTATTATTATTATTATTACTATTATTATTATTATTATTAAGTTTCAAACTTATTATTATTATTAATTATTGTTGTTGTTATTAATAATAATAATAATAAATTTATTTATTTATTATTATTATTATTATCCTTATTATTCTTATCATCATCATCATACTAAATTAATTATCTTATTATTATTATTATTATTTATTTTTATTATTAATGTTATTATATGAAATTAATTATCTTATTATTATTATTATTTATTATTTATTATTAATTTTATTATACGAAATTAATTATCTTATTATTATTATTATTATAAATTTTGTAATAATAGTAATAATAAATATGATATGGAAAAATGATATGAAAATGGTATTATATTATCTTTCATTCCCATTAATGCAATAAACCAAACAATATTATTGGTATTAATACAAAAACCCAAGTTTCAAACCAAACATCATTTTTTATTTTTCATATCCATTCTCATTCTCTTCTACTATTATACTCATATCCATACCCAACCACGTGCTCAAACCAAACGTCCCCAAAATCTTGTGGACGTGTTTCTCTTATCTATTACTTATGTTTTTATAAACTAACAATAACCACAGTAACAATTAATAATTTTTCAAAACAATATGATTTATTATTAATATTAATGTAGGCATATTTTATTTTTTATTGAATTAATTTTTTTAAGGTTGAGCCTCGGAATAAGCATTGTGTATTATGATCAAAGTTAGAATCTTTATCTTGAGCTCTCAGATTTGATTGAATTCTAACTAACTATACCGATATCACCAACACCGTATCTGCTTTAGTAATTTTTAAATTTATGAAATAATCCTTAAAATTTTTAAAAATTACAAAATAGTCCATATTAGTATATTATACAGTTGTATTGTATACTTTACTAGTTTATTGTTTACACCAACCATGCTTTAAAAATCTTAATAATAAATAATAATAACAATTAATATGAAATAACAATAATTTTAAATATTTTACATATAAATAATAACCACAATTAATATAAACAAAGAAAATCATCATCATACAATTATAAAATTAAGAATAATACAAAATATTTAAAATATTACAATAATACAATTTCATCATTTTAATAAATAATATTACATCAAAATATTCAAAACATCCTATAAAAGAACAATAAATATTGCAAAAAGAGTTGATGACGAAGAAACAATTAAGTAAAAGATAAACCTGAAACAAAAATATTACAGTTATATTACATATATACAATTTAACATAAACATCAAATACAAGTAAAATTAAAAGAAGAGGAAAAATAAAAATTTGAAATTCAACCGTCAATGGGAGGATACCCGCTAGAACTGCACTGATCCTAGTAATCATTTGGTACAAAATCCTCATCATTGAGAGGAGCTTCATCATTATTATCATTCAAATTTAATGCACCAAATGACATGTCAATGCTTTCCCAACCAAGATTATCTTTCAAATTTAAATCATTCACATCAACCAAATTGGGTTCTCTAGAAACCCAATATACCAAAACATCAATATTATCAATGGCAATTAAATCATTTGAACTACTTGTGCTATTAAGACTCCTAGTAAACAATTAACTTTAATTATTAGGAAATTATAACAAAATATATCGAAATTAAAAATGATAATAATAAAAATAGTATATCTTTCCCGAAGCTTTAAATTGTAACGAGCATAAACCAAGTCATTCAACTTCTTATGCTCAAATCTATTCCTTTTCTTTGAGTGGGTAAATTCAAATGTGCTCCAGTTTCGTTCACACCCAGTTGCACTCATACATTGACTTTAAATCCGAATCACAAACCTTTTCAATTCTGGAACACTATTTTTGAATTGATCCCACCAAGAAACTACAAGTTATAAGATAACAAAAGTAATGTCATAAACAAAATAAAGTGATAATTAATTTTCAACAAATAAGAAATAAGAAATAAGTAATACCTAAAAAATGTTCCTCTTTGTCGAATAGCAATTGACATTCCAAAATCTCCATAAGACAGCTTATAAAGCTCTATTTGTGAGCTTAAAAGATCTTGCATTGTGTCATGAGGAACAGTTGTTATAATTGTGAAAAACATTCTTTTACTAACTTCAGCTTGCTTTGCAAGATCCAATCTAAAATATGTACTAGGATTCAAAAATGTCCCAACTGCAAACAATGGAGAACGAAAGTTGTCTTTCCCTTATCTCATTAATGATTGAGAGATATGATGTGTATAAAGAAGGCATATTTTTCAGATTGGTCTTGATTGCTTCCTTCGCTCTTTCCATAGCATAAAAAATGTAACCTATTGTTGGCTTTTCTTCACTATCAGTTAACCGAAGCACCCTCACTAAAGGCTCACAAACTCGGATAACAAACTGACATTGCGAGAAAAATTCTCTATCTTTTAATATAATACTACAAACCTCCATTCCAACATTAGACCTAGCATGCTGAGATGCATCCCACTTATCACTTGTAAATATCTGTCTTAACTCTTTCTTCATCGAAACAAAAGACTGAAGTGATAAAAAATTTGTTGCAAATCTTGTCACAGTAGGGTGACACAAATTCCTACCATTGGTAAATTCTCTTCTCATCAAATTCAAAACTCATGCACGATTATAAATAAATTTTATCACCTTATTAGCCTTCTGCATAGTCTCATCAATAACAAGAAAATATCTAGGATCCCCTATATTCTTCAGCATTAAATCAATCCAATGTGCAATACAAGGAATTCAAAAAATGAATTATAAGTATTTTGCAATCTTTTCCCTGCCGCTTTATAAACGGAATCATTGTCAATAATAAACTGAACAATGTTTCCGAACCCTACTTCATTCACAACTTCATCAAATATCCCAAACAAAGTCTTAGCATTTCTAATAAGGCTAGATGCATCAATAGATTTCAAAAACATAGAGTCATTTGAAGAATAAACCAAAAAAATTATAATAGGTTCTTGTCTCCTATTTGTCCAACCATCACACATAATTGAACAACAATAAACACCTCAACTCACTCTTCTTTCAGCCAAATAATTTCTAATTTCAGAAATAGCACAACTCAAAAGTTTACCTCTTAGTCATCAATCGATGACCCTTTGTATCCTGAACCATAAGAGGCTATTGCATCCATCATAGGTTGATAATAATAAGATTGAGAAGCATTGAATGACGAACCTGTATCATACCACCATCTAGCTACTGCCATATCGACATTATGAGTCATATCTCTTGATTGCATTGTACTACGAATTGAAGGTTGGGCTCCAGGAGTTGTTCGTGATGCAAAGAAACTAGTCACCTGCCTTCTTCTATTCCTTACATCAGATTCTCTAGGATCCTGAGGCTGAGATGGAACACTACCAGTACCACTTCCACCTTTAACATTTCCATAATCACCACGAAAATTAGAAAGCGAACTTTCACTACCAATTTCAAAATCCAATCTTCCTTTTCTATCTTTCTCAAATTGATGTTCATCAAGCAATGTTTTCATCTGCCACTTCACATCATGACTTACTTTTTTTACACAATTTCACATCTCCTTTAACCCCATTTAAATGCCTTTTTAATCGGGTGATTCCTCCATCTTTTAAATGCTTGTTACAAAACAAGCAAATGGTATGATTACTTTGACCGGGATCGAACCAGCGTGAGCTCAAGCTGGTATCTTCCTGAAATAGGTTGATCGGGAGTATTTGAACTTCCTTTCATTTATGTGTATACAAAAATAAATAACACATAATTTCAGTACACAATGACAATATGCATATCCATCTTATATAATATAACTCATTATGTATAAGTCAAAAGCTAACAATTCAAAACATTCAACATATATAATAAGTAACACAAAACATACTCCAACAGTTTGCTATTTCAACAATTTTAAAACAATCATAATATCATTTCCACTTCCTTCAATTTCTAACAATTTCCAATTCTAACAATCACAAAATATTCATTATTGTTTTTCCATTCCTAACAATTTCCAATTCCAATAATCACAAAACATTCAATATTGTTTTTCCATTCCCAACAATTTTCAATTCCAACAATCATAATTTTATTTCCATTTACAACAATTGTCAATTATAACAATCACAAAACATTCATAATTTCATTTCTATTCCAACAATAACTAACAATCTACAATCCTAACAATCACAAAAAAATTATAATTGCATTTCCATTTTCAACAATTTCCAATTCTAAGTTTCTAACAATCACAAAACTTTCATAATTTTATTTCCATTTCCTTCCATTTACAACAATTTCTAATTCCAACAATAAAAAAACATTCATAATTCCATTTCCATTCCAACAATAACTAACAATTTTCAATCCTAACAATCACAAAATAATCATAATTTTATTTCCGTTTACAACAATTTTCAATTCTAAGTTTCTAACAATCACAAAACTTTCATAATTTTTTTTCCATTTCCTTCCATTTACAACAATTTCCAATTCCAACAATCACAAAACATTCATAATTCCAGTTTCATTCCAATAATAACCAACAATTTCCAATCCCAGCAATCACAAAACAATCATAATTTCATTTCCATTTGCAACAATTTCCAATTCTAAGTTTCTAACAATCACAAAATTTTCATAATTTTATTTCCATTTTATTCCATTTACAACAATTTTTAATCCTAGCAATTACAAAACAATCATAATTCTATTTCCATTCCATTCCATTTCTAACAATTTTTAATCATAACAATTACAAAACAATCATAATTCCATTTCCATTCCATTCCATTTCTAATAATTTCCAATCATAACAATTACAAAACAATCATAATTCCATTTCCATTTACAACAATTTTCAATCATAACAATTACAAAACAATCATAATTCCATTTCCATTTCATTCCATTTCCAACAATTTTCAATCCTAACAATTACAAAACAATCATAATTTTATTTTCATTCCATTCCATTTCTTACAATTTCCAATCCTAACAATTACAAAACAATCATAATTTCATTTCCATTGCATTCCATTTACAACAATTTCCTATCCTAACAATTACAAAACAATAATAATTTCATTTCCATTTCATTCTATTTCCAACAATTTCCAATCCTAATAATTACAAAACAATCATAATTTCATTTCCATTCCATGTCATTTCTAACAATTTCCAATCCTAACAATTACAAAACAATCATAATTTTATTTCCATTGTATTCCATTTACAACAATTTCCAATCATAACAATTACAAAACAATCATAATTCCAATTCCATTCTATTCCATTTCTAACAATTTTCAATCCTAACAATTACAAAACAATCATAATTCTATTTTCATTTAATTCCATTTACAACAATTTCCAATCATAACAATTACAAAACAATCATAATTTCATTTTCATTCCATTCAATTTCCAACAATTTCCAATCCTAACAATTACAAAACAATCATAATTCCATTTTCATTCCATTCTATTTCCAACAATTTCTAATCCTAACAATTACAAAACAATCATAATTTCATTTCCATTCCATTCCATTTCCAACAATTTCCAATCCTAACAATTACAAAAAAAAATCATAATTCCATTTTTATTTCATTCCATTTCTAACAATTTCCAATCATAACAGTTACAAAACATTCATAATTCCATTCCATTTCTAACAATTTGCAATCCTAATTATCACAAAACATTCATAATTCTATTTCTAACAAACCACAATATTATATACACCATTTTATATTTCGTTCTTAAATATATATGTTGCTTTTATAATTTTAATCGATATTAATAACTGTAAGTATAAATTGAATCTACAAGTAACATATTCACAAATCACAATTTGATAACAAATAGTTTTTTGAAAATATTTATTACATCACTACTTTGCCGTTTGTGCTTTCACACATTACCAATTTTAAATATTTATAATGCCCTACACATATATATTACTATTTCATTAAAGTTCAATATCTTTTATAGTCAATTAATTATTTACCTAGTTAAAACTAATACTCAAATAAGCAAATACAATCATTAACTACAATCAAATTATTATTAATTTCTAATTCCATAATTTTATACTTAACTAATTATTTACCTAAATTCAATACCCAAATATTAAAAATAAATTACCATTTAATAAATATTAAGAATGTATCAATTAATGATTTAAGTTTTTCAATTTTACCAATTTTGATTATCAATTTTACAATTTCACATTTGATTATCAATTTTACATTTAAGTTTAAATGTTAATTTAGTTGTGATTATCAACTTTCAATTTTAAGTTTTAACAATCAATTAATCATCATCAACAATTTAATTTTAAAGTTTAAATTTAACCATAAGCACCAAATTATCATTAAATATAAGCATCAAATTATCATTAAATAAAATACATGTACAATTAACCTCTAACATTTCAAATTCTCAAACTCAATCTCGAATTTAATTACTCAAACTCAAATTCAATCTCATTTCTCAATAATCCAACAATTCAATACCGTAAATCACAAGCCAAAAACTTAAGACATTCGGCAATCACCATTCCAAATTTCCAATCCACTTCCAAAATGGCAAAATCCAAATCCAATTTTAGTTCAACTTCAACATTCACAAATGACAAAAATCTTCCAAATTCAACTTCAATATCCATTCCATTCCCATTCCCAGCCGAAATCCAACATCCAATTTTTTACCCAAATCCACCGATTGGATCCAACACCATATATTCACAACAAATCAACACAAAATTTTAACCCCAATCCACCATCCAATCCATCATCATCCAACAAACAACACAATCAAAGAATAAAAAATTTTCAAAATGCCATGAAAAATGAAAAGAAAATCAAAACACATACACCCAAACAATCGGGTCTTCGCTTCTTCAGGTCGACGTCGGGTCGTGTGGTGCATCAAAGGAAGAGATGGTGAGGAGGAAGGACCGAAGGAGTGGGCTGAGGACTGAGGTCGAAGGAAGAGAGAGATATCACGAGCCGCGAGGAAGGACGAACCAGCGGTCGAAGGAGGAGCAGACGTCGACGGCGAGGAGGAGACGGTGACTTCACGGGGAGAGACCAAGAGAGAGACAGAGATCGGCAGAGAATGAGAGAAGATGAAGAGAGAGGAGGAAGAGACGGCGAGGAGGAAGGACCGAAGGAGTGGGTTGAGGACTGAGGTCGAAGGAAGAGAGAGAGATCGCGAGCCGTGAGGACTCGAAGGAGGAGGAGACGTCGACGGCGAGGAGGAGACGACGACTTCACGGGAAGAGACCGAGAGAGAGAGAGAGAGGCAAAGAATGAGAGAAGACGAAGAGAGAGGAGCAGCCAGCAGCGTAGAAGAATCCAGAAGGGGGGTAATTAGGTTTAACTTTCGGAAATTGCAAATTAGTCCTTGCAATTTCTGAAAGTTACGTTATCGGCCAGAATTTTTGATTCAAGCCGGTACTGACTTGTAAACGCCGGTACCGATACCAACGTTTACAGATTTAGTACCGTTTATCGGACAGTATGGTACGAAATCCTATACTATGATTATGATATATTACTAAAAAATTATCAAATTTAAAATATTATATTTTATATATAACTAATTATAAAGATAAATTAAATTAAATTATTTTTGGATAAAGTAAATTAAATAATTAAAATAAATTGATCATACTTTTTATTAATAACTAAAATTACAAAAACCAAAAACTAATAGCAATTTTTATAATAAGTTAAAGCAATATGAAAAATTAAAACTGAAAACTACCAAACAAAAATTGAGATTGAAAACTGGTTCACTTTCGATTCTCATGAAATCAGTATGTTCATTGTTGGATCCATGAAGTCGATCACGAACACGTGAATTACGGCGAAGGTTCTCGCAAAACAAAGAAGGCACGCGTCGGGGTTGTTTCCGATAAGCCCTCCGACGCCAAGTAAGTCTTTTGGTGAAGGTAGGTTACTGTAGTTTTATATAACTAGGGTTATGGTTACGTACCTCTGTTATGACAGGATTATACCTTATATATGGAGCTGTAGCTAGGTTTAAGACTTTACGTGTGCATGGGAGACTCTCACCTGCAAACGGGCCATGGAGATCGTGGAATGGACCTGAGCTTGGCATAGCCAATAGGTATAAGGCTGAGTGAAGAATGGACCGATCGACTTACGGGTCGTTATAACTAGGTTCGGGCCCAGCATGACCGACCCGACTATAAGCCCCCTACTCCTCGAGTCTGAGAGAAGAGAAGGGTCGAAGGAGTATGTTAGGGTCTTATTGCTTGTCTGCGATCTTGCAGCTCATCCGTAAGACATCTCGTAAGGTGGTCGATCGATCGGGCATTAAGATGTAGCGCGTGATCGTTCGCATTGGGATTGATCGATCGGTCGGGTGTCTTGATCGATCGGTATCTATTATTGCGCGACAGCTCGTATGAAGGGAGTTCAGACGAACATTTTTGCTGAGCGCGTGAGGGTACTTTATTTAATCATTATCGACGGCGTGTGCCATCTGACATCTTTTCAGAATCTGAAACGTATCGTCCTTGTAACCGTTGTGCAACTGTCATGCACGTCCTTTCAACTGTTGCGCCGCTCCGGATTTTGAATAACCCTAATTCTCCTTGGCTCGGATTCTGCCGCATGTTCGAGCTTGTTCGGATTTCCTCCACGTGTCGCGCTTTGATTGGGACTTCCGCTCGACCGATCTTCTATAAGTACTCAGGATCAATATACTGCGGGTTTTCTTTACGTTTGTTTCGTTCTTGCTTCCACTCTGCTTTCATTTGCTCTTTCTTGCTCCCAGTTCCCGGAAACTTCTTTCAACTGTCGTCTGATTTTCCCATCTCAAACCACTGAGTAGGTACGTCTTTTTTCCTCGTCTTCTCTTCTAATTTTTTTTCAAGAGTTTCTTACTAGCAAGCATGTCGACGGCTAGTTCTAGAAGTATGGTAGAAGGTGTTGGAGAAGTCTCGATGAAAGAGCGGAAGGATGGGTTGGTCGTCGAGGATCCACCGAGAAATGAATCGACGATGACTACAGCGGAGCTGAGACGTCGATCCTCAAGAATAACATTCCTATGTCCTGGGGGCCTAAGTTGTCCTTGGGGAACGAGCGAATCCATAGCAACTTGAGTGAATATTTCGCCGTTTCTGACAGTTTTTTCTTGGTGGGCGGTATGAGGCTTCCGTACGCCCCAATTGTTGACGAGGCGTGCACCACCTACCAGCTGATGCCAAGTCAAATCCCTCCGAACGGCTGGAGGTTCATCAACGGTTTGGCTTTGCTGTGCCATCAGTTCGACTGCCCTCCTTCGATTGACATTCTCCGTCATTTCTTGAGAATAAATCAGAGCTCAAGGTCCGGGGCCAGGATCCCTCATCTACAGTATAGGGATGCCCGATTTCATCCGACGGGAACACCCTCGAATATTACTTCTTGGCGGACGAAGTACTTTTTTGTGAAGTCCCCAGGATCCTCCTGTGAGTATCAACCGTGGAGGTATCCTTTGACCGAGCGGTGAAATGATGCGTCGAACGTATCCCTTAGTAGAGAGGAGTCGGAAGTGGTTGGCCGCATAAAAGAGCTCGGCTGATACGACTTCGCTTGACTCGTCCAGGGATATTTCGGGTGTAGCACCCCACTCCCGTGAGACCCGAACCTGACATCGACGGTGATATCCGAGCCCGTGACCCTCGAGGGTGGTATCTTTAAGCGATCAAAACAATTCAAATACTTAGTATGACATTTTTATTTTTCAAAACAATCGAGTGCGCGCATATCAGTAAACAATTTGGGCCCACAATAATACGAAAACAATTCGATCAAAACACTAATTTAATAATCAATTTACAATACAATAGTAATCAATTGGGGCCTTTTCAATAACAGTACAAATCTTGCGGAATGACAAATTTACATAAAAATCGGAATGACTCAAATGCAGACGTGAAACTGATCCGACCCCTTTACTCTAACTCTCTTGCAGTAATCAGACTCCTGTTTGTCAAACTGGGTACTCGCCAATTCCTAAAAAATAATTACAATGTTGGACGAGTTTGCGAACTCAATGAGAAACCATCATCGATGGTTCACTCAATTCATGCATATTCACACAGTTCACAGAGTATCACATTTTTACACATTCAAAAAATATCACATGCATTCAATTTAACCAATATAAGGCATTTCGCCTTTTAACACAATTCACGTTGAACAGATACATTTTTATGATGCACATGTGACACTTTCTATTTTCATTTCGTTGTTGTGACCGCTGCGCTGGCGCCCCATGGCGGGCACATTGAGTTGAACCTGAGGCTCTGATAAACGTTGGGCGTGATATGCCCTGATACATTGAGCCAGTGGCTTTGTAAACATTGGATCAGAGGTCCTGTACGTTGAGTTTAAAGCTCTCATATACGTTGGACCTGAGGTCCTGTTGCGTTGAGCTTAAAGCTCTGAGGCATTGCTCCGGTCACAACTGCCTTTATCTGATCATACTTTTATGCATGAGATGCACATGTTCCAATTGCCTATTACACATGCCAAATGTACATTTAATTTCACATATATGACACTTCAATTACAAATTACCAATCCTTCGGACACCCTTGGTCCGAACCCAATTCAATCAAACATATAATCCTCCATCTTCCACATGGCATAGGCACATAATTAAACACACAAATATTGAGGAACCAACTAGGTTACTCACCTGAACTTCCGAGCTACCTGCCTAGAAGTCTCAGCAATGTCCGTGGAATCGTCGTTCCAACGGTACCTCTAAAACAGTCAAACAATTTCCAATTACTAAAATGCACAATCAGAAATAATTTAATGATGCACATGTCTTAATTAAAAAGATGTACTATGCCTATTCATGACTTTCCCAGTGCTATTTTCCATTACCCACTTTCTTTTGGAAAATTCTAACTTTCCACTCAATTGCTCAATTCCTAAAATTCCCAGTAGCATTGAATTTACTTTCAAAGTCTCACACTATACCCCAATTATCAGAAACCATCCTTAGGTTGCAATTACAATTACATTCTTAATTGTCTTTCACTAATTGCGATCTCAAAAACCTGAATTCAGACTCTCTTTCTTTTCCTCAATTGTAGACCTCGTTCTCTAGTTCATAACGAATCAAACATCACCTCAATAGGAGGTCTACACCATAAGTTATGCCTCAAAAACCAAATTAAATTAAATCAGAAATTCATCCCTCGCCGCGACCTCAATTCGCTCGCCGTGGTGTCTTGGAGGCGCTCGCCGCGGCGTGAAATAACGTTCGCAGCGACGAACGTTTCCCTTGGGGCTCGCCGCGACGCATGGAGAAGAACTCGTCGCGGCATGGAAGACTTGCGCTCGTCGCGACGTCGAGAGGAGCTCGCCGTGGCGTCCAACGTTTTCGAGCTCGCCGCGACGTCTTCCATCCCGCTCGCCGTGACGAATTAAATGATAATTCGCCGCGGCGAGGCTTAGCGGACGTCGCGACGTGCGAGCTGCAGGTTGTCTTCTCCGATCGATTTTCGCCATTTCTCACTCTAAAAACTTCCATAACTCACCCATAACTACCTCAATCACTCACAATCAAACCCATGAATGCATTGAGCACAATAAATAATAACATTAAACCAAAACACTTACCAAATCAAGCTCAAATATGCAAATCTTCCTAAATTTCTCCAACTCTTTCCCCTTCTCTCTACACCCACGGTGAACCCCCTAAACTCATCAAATCTTCTTCTTCTCTTAAGGGTTTACATCGATCTTTAACCATAAGGAAAGAACAAACACAATCTCCAAGGAAGAATCGAAACTCACCAAAGAGAGGAACCAATCGTGCCCTAGGAGAAGAGAAGAGGATTTCCTTTCTTCCATCTAAAATGCTAAAGCATTTAAAAGAGTTAATTCCTTAAGCCTCTTATCCCTTTCACCTATAATACTTGTAAATCTCTTTCTCCTTTCAATTTTATTTCTAGTCCAATTCATCTCCAAATTTCAATGGCTCGACATATAAATTTCTAAAATCATATTTTTAAATTCCCATAGCCATCGAACAATTATTTCGGTACTATACAGTCGATCGGTCCGCCACTCAGAAAAATTCCGGTCTGGACATTTTCTCCCGAATTATCAGAAAATTTTCGAAGAGTCACTACCAATTAACAATTACTCTAAAACATTTCCTATTAAATTTTCAATCCCAATTATTCCACAATTCTCCATAATTCAAAAGCAAACCTAATTATTCACAATTTCACAATTCATAACCGTATCACAATTAAATGCCGGGAAAAAGTCATGAATGCATGTACCTATCAGTGCATGTGCCAAATGACTCAATCCTCTACAATTAAAAGCCAAATGAATGTTCAGTCGATATTATGCGGTAAAATCCTATCTCGTCCTAATTTACCAATATAACCTTCCCATCGGTGACGGGATGTTACAATTCTCCCCTCCTAATAAAAATTTCGTCCTCGAAATTTCATATACGATTGATCTGAGAAATAGGGAAATTGTTTCGATCACTATATACTGTGTCCCACCTATTTCACTACATGACCAATTCTTGTTAAATATACTAAATCAATATAATCGATCACTCTTTTTCCTTTCTCAATCTTTACACTATCATAACTGATTCCTCATGATTACTCGCAATTTTTTTTCACTTTCGGTACCAATAATACATATACCAGATTATAACAATATTTCCTAATCCTGTTAAACACTTAACAAATCCGAATCATCTTTTTGGTTTTAAACTGTCTTATCCATCTATTAACACCACAATTACATAGAGGTCATTTAATCACGAATTTAGTTTCCCCATTAACCTTTATCTCCATCTATTCATTTTGGTCGAGGCGATACATTACGAAGCATTTCATTTGTTACTTATCAGATTACCTCCACTTTAGTATTAAAACACTAATCTCATAAGATTCTAATAACCTATAATAATCAACTCGACTCATTGTCAGTACTTTGGATTTCTTAATCCCTAGTACAGATTCATTTCACTTATCAACATTGTACACTATTCAAATGGTGTCACCAATAAAACAATTAATATAACCACAATCAATCTGAACTATGCATTAATCTCATGTCCCTATGAACTCCAAAAGTACCAGTTTTACATTTGTCTCCAACAGTCAAGGCTGTTGGTTATTCACACATATAATCATTCAATTTTTTTCCTCTAAACCATAGGGCCCTTATCGCTCCTCGCTAATTTTCTAACAATTTCTTTAGTGGTATCACCCATATCTCTTGATTCAATCCTAAATATCATTCACTCAAAAATTGGATTCATTCACAATTCCTTTACAAGGTTCGCAAATTCTAAATCCTCAATTTGGGTTTTACTCACCCTTTCTATACATACCAGTTTTTGAGATTCCAAAAACGAATAATACTTTCTTTTTTCCCCTTTGCTAGCTCCATAGATAACACTCAGTAATACACTAGGTTTAATAGCCTTATCGCTCAATTAATGATCTTCTGCCATTGAATTTTCTATTCAATCCAGTCAATTGCATCACTAGCTTAATTGTGAAATACTCAATTGCAAAAACCCTTTTCAAATCTTTCAAATTCTCGAAATATCTCGTGATCGTTATCGATTTAGATATTCATAGACATATCCATAAATGTTTTTGTACAAATGAAATCTCCAAACTTTCAAGAAATATTCCGTACAACAATTTCATCAGATTGCATCTTAACTTTTACTGGGACATTTCTGTACATATATTGCAAAATCTCCACATACAAGCGATACGATCAATACTCAATTTGCAATTTTCTCCAAATGATTCCTTTTTACACTCATCAATCGTATGATTCACGCGTTTTCCTCAAACAAATTTTGATCTTTAACAATTTCTGGACGTATCCAGTATACAACTAATTTAAATAACTCCAGATCCTATATACATTCACTTATAACATTGCATTTTATCGTTACCTCTATCATCATTAAGTCTCCCAATATGCCATGTCCAAATACTAATTCATTCATAATTTATTTGATCAACTAAGATTACCTTTTTGAAGCTTTCATGATATGAAAGATTTCCCTATCCATGCAAAATATTCTTCTCCACTTTTCATATACTATAAATACATCATTAATGGTCATAGTCACTATCCAATTTAAACATAATCGAAACATTTCACTCTTCAACAATATAACACTACCGGGGCATTGATATCTTTGACAATTTCAACCCAAAATTCCCTATACCCATAATTGATTTTCATAACTCTTAAAATATCTAAATTCCCCAATGAAGGAAAATTCTCTTATGACTTTCTCAGTTTCATAATAATGTATTCTGACACGTGTTCCTTTACACTAGTTTCTCCACAATTTTCAATTCATTTTGAAATCTTTACTCTCTGGGTTGAAAAACACATTCATCATATCACTTAGTATCTCTCGAACGTTTTTGACACGCACAATTTCGCGAACCAATATTCTCCTCAAAATCACGATTAATGTCTCTTTAATGATCAATAGCCCTATTACAAAATCGGTTCCTTGCACTTAACATAGGCATATCTTCTCAAGATGTGATTTTATTTCTTATCCTTGAGTCTCATTAAGATTATGACTCCCAAGTTAACCTGTAATTCATTTCAGATTTACCCCTATATTGTCCTTTCGTTAATCACTTGTAAATCGAATCATCTGATCATCGTACCTAATTCAAGTAAATTCTTCTTTGAAAGAAGATTTCTTACTATTTTCATCGATACCATTTATGAAATTTCTGCTCATCAACTATTGTCATTATTTCTTGTCAATCATTTTCAATACCATAGGAAATCAATTCCAGCTATACTCAATATCCCATGTAGATCAATCTATGCCATAATCCACATACCAAGAACATCCTTTTAATACTATTCATTACGGTACATACCATTGAAAATCATTACGTCAATATACCAATTTGTCACTTACGCTAAGGATACTTTGTTTTCATTCAATTTTTGACAACACTTTCCCTTTTTGCAGTCGTTCCCAATCGTGAGGATCCTAAACACTCTCCATTCATTCCCAATTGATCACTATAATCATTTTCGTTTCTTATTCTAACTTATATTGAACTTTCAACGATAGGGACTATGACTAACAATTAGCCACGAACTCACAAATTTCTTCGCATATCATCTCTACACATATGAGACAATTGAGCTTAATATTTTTACTTGCCATGGGGCTCCCATAATCATGTGTGTATTTACTCAGGCAAATCAACTAAACCTTGGCAACTCTTTCATCTGTCATTATCAGTGTCTTACATTTCAGTCCTTTCATTACTACATCATACCCACGTATTTTCACACTCCAATCAGTATTATAGATATACAATCATTCTTGATCTATTTGACTTAAGGTCGTAAATCATTATCCATAACTCTCGTCACCGAAATCAAACCCATTTGTCTAGATCATAGAACATTTTAATTTCATCCACTTTATACACTTGAAATCTTACAATTTTCTAACACATCTCGATTTTCCTCTATCAATCCACAATTCTATATTTATATTTGTTCCACATTTAAGGATATACCACACTATAACTCCAATATTGCGTTTCACAATATATCCACCAATACCAATACACTAAATTTTCATTTGTCTAATCGAATCATACACTTCTCCTTATTCCACAATATTCACAACTTCCTCTTACATTCTAACCTATTCTCATTTCCTCACTATTTCTAACCGCTTAAACGACCGATACATGCCCATGCATGTGACTCATATGCTAAACTGGAGATCAGTTATCACTGTCTGCCGTGACATGACTTAAATGCATGTACTTGACACATTTTCTCGTAATGCCCATGTAAGATTGTACTTCGGGCTCGATACCTAAATGTAGCACCCACTCCATGAGACCCAAACCCGACATCGACGGTGATATCCGAGCCGTGACTCATGAGGGTGGTATCTTGAAGCGATCAAAACAATTCAAATACTTAGTATGACATTTTATTTTCAAAACAATCAAGTCTTGCATATCAGTAAACAATTTGGGCCCACAATAATACGAAAACAATTCGATCAAAACACTATTTTAATAATCAATTTACAATACAGCAGTACTCAATTGGGGCCTTTTCAATAACAGTACAAATGTTGGGACCCGATCCGAAAACGGATCCCAACCGAAAAACGAAAACCGAAAACGACCAGAATCGAAAACAAAGCGGAAAATCGCGAATCGAAATGCAAATAACAAAGCGGAGACAAGTGCTCACACAAATCGCAGCGAATCGGAAAACGAATGTCCGACATACCGGAGAAACACAAAGTATAGATAACTTATCGCGTTGGATTACCTCGACTAACCATCCGAAATCCAGTATAATTTTTTTTTCTTATTCCTTGTCTTTTCATTCTTAATCACTTATAATCAAATCATAATCAATCCATACAATTTCCTTTTTGGAAATTTATCATATGCTTGGATACTCATACAAATCCCAAATCGCACTCAAATCATAATAAACTTCTTAACATTAATACCAATCTCATAAATCCATCTTTCATACATCTAAATTTTATTTTCTTCTTTTTCAATTTATTTTCTAACGAAAATTAAAGAAAGATAACTATCGCATTTATCCTATCCCAAAAATTCTCGCAAAGGCAAAATACACTTCTAATATCACAAAATCCGAATCATCGGACTCTCCCGTCCTAATCCAAACACCAAAGAACAAACGCAATCTTAAATCTAAACACTTCAATCAAATTCCCATATCAATTAACAATATATTTTCCCAAAATCATACACAATTTCATATACAATTTTCAAAATCATTTACAATCACGGAATTCAAAATCCGTACATCGACCTCTTCATTCTTTTACATCAACCTAATATACACAATTTCATACAAACTTCATAAATTGTATACATACATGGCAATTCGCCATATTCAATCTTAATACCAAAATCTCAATTTGCACAAAAATCCAAATAATACAAAATCGAATCAAGCGTTTGATACTCTTTCATCCGATCTCCGCATGAAACACGGAGATGGGGATGAAAGAGGGGTGAGCTCGGGCTCGTGGATAATATATTTATAAATTAAAACATAGCGAAAATTATCTTTTCAAAATTTTCAAACATTTCCCATTCGAAATTTATCCAAAATCTCATTTTCAAACTTTTCAAAACATTTATAAACCTTCATCAACATTTTCTAAGATTTTCTCAAAATCTTCATTTGTTTCAAACATTCATAAACAGTTCAAATTTCATGATTGAAAATTCACTTTCTCATTTCTCAAGTTCTCAAACTTTTTACCAATCATGCCTGACTTTAAACATGAATGCATCACATATACATAAACAAAATCAAAACCACATAACATAACAGAATGGTTTGATGTTGGACCCCACACCCCACCCGTAGGTGTTTGCGAGTTATCTTTGCGGCGTGTGTTTCTTGGGTTATACTGCGCCATCCAACACAAATCACAATAACACATTAAATGGTTTGGTTTGGTCCATCACAGACGTCTTGCACATTTCCGCATAAGCGGTCATATGCGGCCGTGAAAGGAGTTCGTGATCTAACTCCATTGCCTCTTCTTGCAAATGAAATAAGGCTTAAACAAGTAGAGAGAGTGCAATCGACTCACTGAAAGGACCCGACCAAACCCATGTAGCACATAAGCAAAACAGAATTTCAGATTGCCCGAAGGCACTTTTCAAAATCTTAATTTTCTTTAAAATTTTCAAATCATAACATCAAATTGTGTCAAAAGCTTGACACATGCATATTCCACATATACAATCATATTCAATAAATCAATTAATCACATATAAATCAAACGCATAAACATGAATGCAATTATTTCTTTCACATAAATCAAAACATATATAGTTTCATAAAACACATTGCTCAAATTGTTTAAAAACATGATTTTCATAAATCTTGTATTTTCTAAAAATCATTTCTAACATAAGGAAATTAATCCTTCAAAATCATAATATCCAAACATTTTTATAAACATTCATTTCTCAAAACTTTGCTTCTTGAATTTTCAAATTCACATTTTTAGCTTAAAATTCAATAAATAAATATACTATCCACCTTATTTCCATGCTAGCATCTTGTCCAATGCTTCAATTTGACTTTTGCTTCTCTCTCTCTTCCAATTTAACAAAACCTAAACCATAATCATCCAAATTCACATCATAAATAACATAATCTTCAAAATTAACTTAGGAATTCACCAATTTACCATAATTCTAAGCTATCTAACTCACCAATTTACAAAAACCCTAATTCACCAATTTGACCTAAACCAACTTATCCAAATTCAATACCATAAATTACAATTTCTTCAAAATTGATTTTATAATTTACAAACTCATCATATTTCAAGCCATCTTACTTCAACAATTTCTAAAAATCCCAAAATCTCCCAAATTCCAAAATGCACCTAAACCAATCCACTCAAATTCAATATCATATTTAACTTAATTACTCAAATTGAGCTTAGGAAACATCAATTCTTCACATGTTCAAGCTATTTCAATCTCCAATTTTGAAAATCTCCAATTTTCAAAATTGGCCTAAACCAATTTACACAAATTCCATATCATAAATCACAATTTCTTCACAATTGATTTCATATTTCACCAATTCATACTAGTATTGATGATTCTACACCATTAATTCACAAAATCTCCAAATTTCAAATTAAGCCTAAACCCCCAAATTACAATTTTTCAAATTAAACTTCACCTAAAGCATAAACATCAAAATTGACTTAGGATATCTTAAATTCATCACTAATTCAAGCCATCTAAAGCATCAATTTCAAAAACCCCCAAATTTCAAATTTGACATAAACTCCAATTTTCAATTAATCCAAAATTAAACATAATCATAGTCTAATCTCTTCAAATAATCATAGATAAACTAAATCCATAACCATTACAAGCTTAATCAACCATCATTCAAATCAAAAACTCAAAAACTCAAGCTTTCTCTCTCTTACCTTCTCTCTCTAATTTCGAATTTCACCATGTTGCAAGCTTCCATGTTCTTCTTCCTCCTCTTTGCTCTTAAAACCAATGAAAATCACTTAGAAAACCATGAAAAAATCGAACTTACCTTGCTCTCTCACGAACTCCCTTCTTCTTCTCCTTCTTCGTTTCTTCTCTTCTCTCTTCTTCTTATTTCTTTCTTTTATTTGCTCTCATTTTTCCAGAAACTTCGTGCTTGCTCTTGAATAAACAACAGCCTCCCGTGTGTTTCTGCCATGTCATTAAAATGGGGCACAAATGACCAAGTTGCCCCTCACTTATTTGCCTATTTCCAAAATTGCCCCTGCAGGAACTTGAAAAACTGACTACTTGCATCCTATTTTCAAGCATCTAAACGAAATAATTTGGACAAACTTTTTTCTTGAAAATTTTTCCTCTAGATCATACGAATCCAACACCACTGACAACGCTCAATTCGGATCTAAAACGAAGAAGTTATAGCCGAAATACTATCAGACCTTCACAAAATCCGTGACTGAACATTAACATAACTTCAGTCCAGAAATTAACAATCTTATGGATGAAATTAAATTTCGATCCCTTCACAAGAGTTGTATCCCTGTATCTTAACTTTATTTGCCCTTAAGAATCAACTCAATCGGAGTTGTACAGCTCCTGAAAATCGCAAAATACTGAACCATGTTCAGAAAATTATCCAACTTATAACCTATAACCAAATCTCCTACTTTGGTTCAATCAATCTCTTTTCATTTAATCTCCTAAAAATCATAATTCTTCATGAAAATGAAATTAATCGTCTTAGGAATCTAACGCTTCGAGAATCAAATCAATCGGATGTCGGACGAAGGAATTATAAGCAAAAGAGTACAAAAGGGATCGGATTAAAAACAAAGTAACGACACTTCAAAACTGAACATTTCCAAAATCATATCTCTCAATCCCGAACTCGGAATTTGACAAATTGGGTGTCAATAAAAAGATCAAAGGAAGCTCTACAACTTCCCTGAAGAACTCAAAATCAAATTAGGTCTCGAAAGAGGTTGAAAACTCACTCAAAGATTCTATCCAAAATAACTTTTCCTAAACGACTTCCACTTTTTAATCGCTCATAACTCCTAGCCCCGATATCGAAAAATTGCAAACTTTATATCAATAGAAAGATAAAAACATCATCTAAAACTTTCATGAAGATCACTTACTCTAATTCAAACTAAATCCATACAACGAGTGACCTCGAAGCATAGAACACACAAATCTATACTTAATAGCATTTTCAAAACAAAGCATATCTTCAGAAAATCATATCTTTCAATCCCGACATCGAAAAATAGCAAACTTTATGTCCACAAAAAGCTTTCGACAGAGGCTACAATTTTTATGTTGATCATTTTCTCGAATTTTGCCTAAATAAAAAAGTCAACTTTTTCTTCAAAAAGTCAAACTCCAAGCGAACTTTGACTGATCATAACTCTCACTTCCGATATAAAAAAATATCAAACTTTATGGCTACAGAAAGCTTTTGACATAATCTACAAGTTTTCAGAAGATCATTTTCTCAAATTATCCCAAAATCAAAAAGTCAACTCTCAAGTCAAACATTTTATCTCCAAAAGTCAAACTTTCTAAATTCTTCAAATTTTCACACTTTTTCTTTTTAATTCTTGCTATTTAACTTCATTTCAATCAACTCATCCACTTTCTTCTCATAATCCATATAAGTTCACTCAAATATCAAAGTCCTCAAAATTAAACAATTCTTTTCTCATAATTTTTTTTTCATCAAATTTCCTTAAATTCATAATTTTCTCACCAATTTCTTTCTCACTTAAATTCATTTTAATATTTCTAATTTTCATCAAAAGTTTGGGGTCCAACAACAAATCTTGCAGAATGACAAATTTACATAAAAATCGGAATGACTCAAATGCAGACGTGAAACTGATCCGACCCCTTTACTCTAACTCTCTTGCAGTAATCAGACTCCCGTTTGTCAAACGGGGTACTCGCCAATTCCTGAAAAATAATTGCAATGTTGGATGAGTTTGCGAACTCAATGAGAAACCATCATCGATGGTTCACTCAATTCATGCATATTCACACAGTTCACAGAGTATCACATTTTTGCACATTCAGAAAATATCACATGCATTCAATTTAACCAATATAAGGCATTTCGCCTTTTAACACAATTCACGTTGAACAGATACATTTTTATGATGCACATGTAACACTTTCCATTTTCATTTCGTTGTTGTGACCGTGCTTTGAAATTGTCCCAGATGGCGCATATCATTCGTTGAGCACGAGGCTTTGATAAACGTCTCAGAACATTGGACGGAGGTCTGTTGCGTTGAGCTTAAAGCTCGAGGCATTGCTCGGTCCAACCGCTTTTATCTCGATCATACTTTTATGCATGAGATGCACATGTTCCAATTGCCTATTACACATGCCAAATGTACATTTAATTTCACATATATGACACTTCAATTACAAATTACCAATCCTTCGGACACCCTTGGTCCGAACCCAATTCAATCAAACATATAATCCAACATCTTCCACATGGCATAGGCACATAATTAAACACACAAATATTGAGGAACCAACTAGGTTACTCACCTGAACTTCTGAGCTACCTGCCTGGAAGTTTCAGCAATATCCGTAGAATCGTCGTTCCAACGGTACCTCTAAAACAGTCAAACAATTTCCAATTACTAAAATGCACAGTCAGAAATAATTTAATGATGCACATGTCTTAATTAAAAAGATGTACTATGCCTATTCATGACTTTCCCGGTGCTATTTTCCATTACCCACTTTCTTTTGGAAAATTCTAACTTTCCACTCAATTGCTCAATTCCTAAAATTCCCAGTAGCATTGAATTTACTTTCAAAGTCTCACACTATACCCCAATTATCAGAAACCATCCTTAGGTTGCAATTACAATTACATTCTTAATTGTCTTTCACTAATTGCGATCTCAAAAACCTGAATTCAGACTCTCTTTCTTTTCCTCAATTGTAGACCTCGTTCTCTAGTTCATAACGAATCAAACATCAGCTTAATAGGAGGTCTACACCATAAGTTATGCCTCAAAAACCAAATTAAATTAAATCAGAAATTCATCCCTCGCCGCGGCGTCTTGGAGGCGCTCGCCACGGCGTTAAATGACGCTCGCCGCGGCAAACGTTTCCCTTGGGGCTCATCGCGACGCATGGAGAAGAACTCGTCGCGATATGGAAGACTTGCGCTCGCCGTGGCGTCCAACGTTTTCGAGCTCGCCGCGTCGTCTTCCATCCCGCTCGCCGTGACGAATTAAATGATAATTCGCCGCGGCGAGGCTTAGCGCACGTCGCGACGTGCGAGTCATAGGTCGTCTTCTCCGATCGATTTTCACCATTTCTCACTCTAAAAACTTCCATAACTCACCCATAACTACCTCAATCACTCACAATCAAACCCATGAATGCATTGAACACAATAAATAACAACATTAAACCAAAACACTTACCAAATCAAGCTCAAATATGCAAATCTTCCTAAATTTCTCCAACTTTTTCCCCTTCTCTCTACACCCACGGTGAACCCTCTAAACTCATCAAATCTTCTTCTTCTCTCAAGGGTTTACATCGATCTTTAACCATAAGGAAAGAACAAACACAATCTCCAAGGAAGAATCGAAACTCACCAAAGAGAGGAACCAATCGTGCCCTAGGAGAAGAGAAGAGGATTTCCTTTCTTCCATCTAAAATGCTAAAGCATTTAAAAGAGTTAATTCCTTAAGCCTCTTATCCCTTTCACCTATAATACTTGTAAATCTCGTTCTCCTTTCAATTTCATTTCTAGTCCAATTCATCTCCAAATTTCAATGGCTCGACGTATAAATTTCTAAAATCATATTTTTAAATTCCCATAGCCATCGAACAATTATTTCGGTACTATACAGTCGATCGGTTCGCCACTCGGAAAAATTTCGGTCCGGACATTTTCTCCCGAATTTTCAGAAAATTTTCGAAGAGTCACTACCAATTAGCAATTACTCTAAAACATTTCCTATTAAATTTTCAATCCCAATTATTCCACAATTCTCCATAATTCAAAAGCAAACCTAATTATTCACAATTTCACAATTCATAACCGTATTACAATTAAATGCCGGGAAAAAGTCATGAATGCATGTACTTATCAGTGCACGTGCCAAATGACTCAATGCTCTACAATTAGAGGCCAAATGAATGTTCAGTCGATATTATGCGGTAAAATCCTATCCTGTCCCAATTTACCAATATAACCTTCCCATCGGTGACGGGATGTTACATCAGGGGGGCGTCGGCCAATTCTTTTCTAATCGACCCCCCGTCACGAATTAGTGGGCTAGGGGAGGAAACCACCTCGTCTGGTTTATCCCTCGTGGTTGAATTACTTGCTATCTTTTTAAGTATTGGTTTTGTTTTCTGACCCGTTTTATTACTGTGCAGCCATGGTGAGGATAGAAGATTTCCCCGGGTCCTCCCAACCTTCTAAGTCCAAGAAGCAGGCCGGACAGAGGAGAAAGAGGAAAGAGGCGGAGCCTGGTGAAGGCGTCGCTTTGCCAGTGGAGCTGGGCCACCCCACAGTGTTGCCGGTCCCTCCGCCTATTGAAGATCGTCCAGTTGTGTCGGCGTCGTTGCTGATCGTGCTAGCTAGCGCGGGCTGAACGGTTTTGGTAGAGGAGGAGGAGGAGGAAGTGGATCCCCCTTTTAAGAGGAAGAGACTGATTCGGCTCAGTGATCTACCATCCGCCCCGTCTGGTCAAGGCGGGAAAGAGAAGGAGAAGAAAGGCAAGGGGAAAGGGCGAGCAACTAATGCCGAGCAGTGGGAGTCTGCAATCAAGCTGGCCAAAACTGCCTCGATCGGGGACCTCGAAGTGTCCGGCCATATTGCCGAGAGGATTACTCCCCCCATGGACGAGCAACTCATGGACAAGAAGAGTAATCTGGAGTTGGCGTCTCAACTCGTTTGTAGCGATATACGGAGTGCGGTGATGTCCTTCGCAGTGCTGTAGCGTCTGGAGGCTCTGGACCGGGAAGTCCAAGACCTCCATGAGCAGATGAGGCTTTGAAGGACGAGCTTTCAGAGGTCAAGGAGGGAAGAGACCTCTTCCAAGCTCAGAACTCTTCCTTGGAGGAGGAGAAGAAATCCCGGGAGGAAGCGATGGGCATCCTGAGGGTTCAACTGGCCACGGGGGAAGAGGAGAGGCGCCAGCTGGTTGTAGCGAATGGCGAGCTGAAGAAGATGGTGGACAAGGAGCGAGAGCTTAGTAAGAAATTCCTCGAGGATTGTCGCGCAGTGGTGGATGGCAGAAACAGGACCGAGGACACATTGCGGGAGTTGCGGGGCACTATCAAGAGGCAGAGGATCGATGCGATAAAGCGGTGGAAACGGTGGTTTCTAAACGAGGAGTGTTTAGAGCTTGCCTGTGATATAACCCTCTCGGTTCTGAAGAAGTGCCACAAGGTTCACGTTCCTGAGGGGTCGGAGTGTCCTTCATTTGAGGATTACGCCAGGCCGCTTCTTCCCGCAGCTCTCGGCCTTTCTTTGGAGGATATGAAAGAGAGGGCCAAGGGAGAGCGGAACCTTGTTCTGTATGAAGAGTTGGATCTTAGCTCTGAAGAGGAAGAGCTTTCTCATGAAGATATTCCTCCGGTTGCTCCCTTAGACCCTGCTCCTGCCCCGATTGTTCTGTCAACTTCTAAGGCTTCTCCTGTGCATCCACCGACTTCCGAAGCTTCTCATGTTCCCTTGGCTGTTCGTAGCTCCCCTTCTGCTGACTTTTAGAACTCACCTAGTCGGGCTTGTGGCCAAGACATATTCAAAGAAGTGAAAATCTTTATTTTTGTCCTTCATTTTTTTGAAGTCATTTTTCGTGTTTATGTTCTTTATTTTCAATCTATAGTGGGATTTGATGAGGTTGCTCATGGCCGACCGGCATCGAGGTCGATCTATAGTCGAGGCCGAGCTGTAGTCCCAAGGATCTTGTCTTGGCGACCTGGCCGAGCAATGGCGAAGTTGATCGATGGTTCCAAGGATCTTGTCTTGGCGACCTGGTCGATCTATAGTCGAGGTCGAGCGGTGGTCCCAAGAATCTTGTCTTGGCGACCCGACTGAGCAATGGCGAAGTCAATCGATGGTTCCAAGGATCTTGTCTTGGCAACCTGGTCGATCTATAGTCGAGGCCGAGTTGTGGTCCCAAGGATCTTGTCTTGGCGATCCGGCCAAGTGATGGCGAAGTCGATCGATGGTTCCAAAGATCTTGTCTTGGCAACCTGGTTGATCTATAGTCGAGGCCGAGCTGTAGTCCCAAGGATCTTGTCTTGGTGACCTGGCCGAGCAATGACGAAGTCGATCGATGGTTCCAAGGATCTTGTCTTGGTAACCTGGTCGATCTATAGTCGAGGCCGAGCTGTGGTCCCAAGGATCTTGTCATGGCGACCCGGCCGAGCAATGGCAAAGTTGATCGATGGTTCCAAGGATCTTGTCTTGGCAACTTGGTCGATCTATAGTCAAGGCCGAGTTGTGGTCCCAAGGATCTTGTCTTGGCGACCCGACCGAGCGATGGCGAAGTCGATCGATGGTTCCAAGGATCTTGTCTTGGCGACCTGGTCGATCTATAGTCGAGGTCGAGCGGTGGTCCCAAGAATCTTGTCTTGGCGACCCGGCTGAGCAATGGCGAAGTCAATCGATGGTTCCAAGGATCTTGTCTTGGCAACCTGGTCGATCTATAGTCGAGGCCGAGTTGTGGTCCCAAGGATCTTGTCTTGGCGACCCGGCCAAGTGATGGCGAAGTCGATCGATGGTTCCAAAGATCTTGTCTTGGCAACCTGGTTGATCTATAGTCGAGGCCGAGCTGTAGTCCCAAGGATCTTGTCTTGGTGACCTGGCCGAGAAATGACGAAGTCGATCGATGGTTCCAAGGATCTTGTCTTGGTAACCTGGTCGATCTATAGTCGAGGCCGAGCTGTGGTCCCAAGGATCTTGTCATGGCGACCCGACCGAGCAATGGCAAAGTTGATCGATGGTTCCAAGGATCTTGTCTTGGCAACTTGGTCGATCTATAGTCGAGGCCGAGCTGTGGTCCCAAGGATCTTGTCTTGGCGACCCGACCGAGCGATGGCGAAGTCGATCGATGGTTCTAAGGATCTTGTCTTGTCAACCTGGTCGATCTATAGTCGAGGTCGAGCTGTGGTCCCAAGGATCTTGTCTTGGCGACCCGACCGAGCGATGGCGAAGTAGATCGATGGTTCCAAGGATCTTGTCTTGGCAACCTGGTCGATCTACAGTCGAGGCCGAGCTGTGGTCCCAAGGATCTTGTCTTGGTGACTCGACCGAGCGATGGCGATGGCGATGGGATTTTCTACTTTGTCAACTTTAGTAAAATTCCTTCTTGCCGAGAAATCTGAAAACCCCTTTATTGATGATAATGAGGGTGTGGGTCGTTAAAAACCCGATCGGGTGGTCGGGAAAAAGTACCACAGGTTGTGTACAAAAACAGTAATAAATAAAGATTAATCGAAATGAAAACTTATCTACTGGTAGAACGCCTTCAAGTTTTGAGAGTTCCAGGGCCTCGATAGAATATTCCCGTTCGCGTCGCGAAGGATGTAAGAGCCATGTCTGGCTTGCTTGACGACCTGGTAGGGTCCTTCCCACGCTTGTCCGAGCTTTCCAGGGTGTTTCCCAGCCGCCTCGACTTTTCGTAGGACGTACCCACCGACCTTTACATCGCTCGGCTTCACTCTTCTGTTGTAGAACTTCGTTGCTTTTTGCCTGACGGCTTCCGAACGAGCGGCTGCCCTATCCCTGTCTTCACTAAGGAGCACAAGTTCTGCTCGGCGGGTTTCATTATTCCGCTCTTCTTCATAGCTCGACACCCTTTGGTTATGTAACACCACTTCTACTGGGACTAGGGCTTCCGCCCCAAAGGTCATCCTGAACGGAGTTTCCCCTGTGGCTCCGTTTGGTGTGGTTCTGTACGCCCACAACACTTCATCCAGTTCTTCCACCCAAGTCTTTCGTCTGTCTAGGCGTTTCTTGAGAGCACTCATTATATTCTTATTGGTGTTCTCAGCGAGACCGTTGCTTTGGGGGTGAGCTACTGAGGTTAACTGCAGCCTTATCTTTAGTCGGTCGCAGAAATCTCTGAACTTATCGTTATCGAACTGCCGACCGTTGTCTGCAACCAGCACCATGGGCATCCCGAAGCGACTTAATATATTTTTCTTTATGAAGCTCTCCACCTTTTACTCGGTAATTGTAGCTACCGCTTCCGCTTCTACCCATTTGGTGAAGTATTCCACTGCCACTATCAGGAATTTCTTCTGTCCAGGACCTAGAGGGAAAGGTCCCAGTATATCCATCCCCCATTGAGCAAAAGGGATAGGATGACTCACGATTTTCATCCTCTCGGTCGGCTGATGAGACAGGCTACTATTTTTCTGGCAAGCTTCACATTGATCGACCTTCTCCTGGCAGTCTTTCCTCATTGTCGGCCAGTAATACCCTTGTCGAATCAGCCTATGCTCCAACATTCTGCCCCCTATGTGGTTTCTACACATTCATTCGTGGACTTCGGCCATCGCTTGTTCTGCCTCTTCTTCATTCAAGCATCGCAGCAGCGGCCAATAGTAAGATCGCTTGTATAGGGTGCCATTAATGATCGCGTATTCGGCCGCCTTTATTCTCAGTTTCTTGGCTTCCAACGCTTCTTCTGGTTGTATTCCCTCTAAGAGGTATCGTCTGATCGGTTCCATCCAACTTGATCGACCGGAATCTACATCAAGAACCTCCTTGGCTTTTTGAATGCTAGGGTGATCTAGTTGTTCGACTAGAACATTATTTTTGGCGTCTCGATCGGAGGCCATTTTGGAGAGCGCATCTGCCTTAGCATTTTGAGCTCGTTCTATCCTTCTGATCGAGTACTGCTCGAAATTACTTAACTCATGCTTTAGTAGCTCCAGGTACTCGATCATGCTGTTCCCTTTGGCTTCATACTGTCCACTGACTTGGCCGACCACCACTTGGCTATCGCTATATATCTTTAGATGTTTTACCTCCATTTCCTTAGCCAGTTGGAGACCGGCTATCAGAGCCTCATATTCTGCCTCGTTATTGGAGGCCTTGAATTCTAGCCGAAGGGCATATTCCACCTTCTCTTCCGTATGCGGGTTGATTAATACCACTCCTACTCCGCATCCTTCAGCGTTGGACGACCTGTCAACGAACAAGCTCCAGGCAGGGTATTGCTCACCCTGCGAGCTAGGTTGGCTCATTTCTGCAATGAAGTCTGCCAACACCTGTGCCTTAATCGTCGTCCAAGGCTTATATTGTATGTCGAACTCCCCCAGTTCTACTGCTCATTTTATCAGTCGACCCTAGGTTTTGAGCTTTTGAAGGCACTGTCGGAGAGGTTGGTCGGTCCATACGTCAATGGTATGACTCTGAAAATAAGGACTCAGCTTCCGTGATGCTGTGATTAAAGAGAGGGCCAGCTTTTCTATAGGTATATACCGCGTTTCTGGTCCGGTCAACACCTTGCTGACATAGTAAATCGAAAATTGCTCCTTGCCATCTGATCGAACCAGGACCGCGCTGATCGACCCTTCTGTAATTGCCAAATATAAAATCAAATTCTCCCCCTCAACTGGGCTTTGCAGGATGGGCGGGCTAGACAGATATTGCTTCAAGTGTTGAAATGCTTTCTTGCATTCCTCCGGCCACTAAAACTGGGTTACATTCGCTTTCCTCAAAATTTTGAAAAATGGGAGGCACTTGTCTCCCAATCTGGAAACGAACCTGCTCAGAGAGACTATCCGACCGGTCAATATTTGTACTTCTTTCAAGCATTGCGGCAAAGGCATTTGGATGATAGCTTCGATCTTCTCTGGATTAGCTTCAATCCCCCGCTGAGTAATCATGAACCCCAGGAATTTTCCTGATGCCACACCAAAGACGCATTTCTCCGGGTTCAACTTCATCTGAAATTTGTTAAGGGTCTGGAAGACTTCTTTGAGATCCTCCACATGCCCCGCGGCTGTCTTACTTTTGACCACCATATCATCCACATAGGCCTCGACCGACCGGTCGATCTGTTTCTTAAAGACTTCCATGACGAGCCGCTGGTAGGTGGCCCCCACATTCTTCAAGCCTAATGACATTACTTGATAGGAATATGTGCCCTGGTCAATTATAAAGGCAGTCTTTTCTTCGTCTTCGAGACTCATCTGAATTTGATGGTAGCCCAAGAAAGCATCCAAGAAGCTTAAAAGTTTATTTCCGGAGGTGGAGTCTACTAACTGGTCGATCTTGGGCAAGGGGAAGCTATCCTTTGGACATGCCATGTTTAGGTTGGTGAAATCGATGCACATTTTTCACTTTCCGTTCTTCTTTTTCACTAGAACTGTTGGACCCCGATTTTTTAGTAAAAATAAGAAATATTCAAAAGTGGATGAGTTGATTGAAATTGAATTAAAAATCAAGAAATAAAGAGAGAAAGTGTAAAAAAAATGAATGAAAAATTTGTGAAAAGTTTGACTTTTTGGGGATAAAAGTTGTCTTTTTGATTTAGGCCAAATTTGAGAAAATGATCTTCATGATACTTGTAGCTTATGTTAAGAGCTTTCCGTCGCCATAAAGTTTGATATTTTTCGATATCGGGAGTAAAAGTTATGATCAGTCAAAGTTTGTTTTGTAAAAATATCTTTAAGTGTACATTTGCGTGTACTCAGCTTTGAGGCCACTCGTCGTACAGATTTAGTCTGAATTGGAGTAAGTGGTCTTCATGAAAGTTTTAGATGATGTTTCTATCTTTCCATTGTTATAAAGTTTGCAATTTTTCAATATCGGGCCTAGGAGTTATGAGTGATTAAAAATTGGAAGTCGTTTAGGAAAAGCTGTTTTGGACAGAATCTTTGATTGAGTTTTTGACCTCTTTTGAGACCTAATTTGATTTTGAGTACTTCAGGAAAGTTGTAGAGCTTCCTTTTATCTTTTTATTGACACCAAATTTGTCAAATTCTGAGTTCGGGATCGAGAGATATGATTTTTGAAAAGTTCGGTTTTGAAGTTCCGTTACTTTGTTTTTTTATCCGATCCCTTTCGTAATCTTTTGCTTATAATTCCTTCGTCCGACATCTGATTGATTTGATTCTTGAAGCGTTGGATTCCTAAGACAATTAATTTCATTTTCTTGAAGAATTATGATTTTTAGGAGATTAAATGGAAAGAGATTGATTGAACCAAAGTAGGAGATTTGGTTATGGGTTATAAGTTGGATAAATTTTCTGAACATGGTTCGGTATTTTGCGAAATTCGGGAGCTGTACAACTCCGATTGAGTTGATTATTAAGGAAAAATAAAATTAAGATATGGGGCTACAAATCAAGTGAAGGGATCAAAATTTAATTTCATCCCTAAGATTATCAATTTCTGGACTGAAGTTATGTTAATGTTCAGTCTCGGATTTTGTGAAGGTCCGATAGTATTTTGGCTATAAATTCTTCGTTTCTGATCCGAATTGAGCGCGGTTAGTGGCGTTGGATTCGTATGATCTAGAGGAACAATTTTCAAGAAAAAAGTTTGTGCAAATTATTTCGTTTATATGCTTGAAAACAGGACGCAAACTATCAGATTTTGAAAATCCTGTGCAGGGGTATTTTGGGATTTCACTTAAAAGGAGGGGCAACTTGGTCAATTACCCCTTACTTAAGTGACATGGCAGAAACACAACATGGGCTGTCGTTTTTGGGGCTAGGAATTCACGAAATAAGAAGCAAAATAAGAAAGAAAATAAGAGAGAAATAAGAGAAGAGAAAAACGAAGATAGAGAGAAGGAGAAGAGAAGGTGTTCAGCCATGTGGAGAAGAAGCAAGTTGTCGATTTTCCTTGAGATTTCTAAAGGGTTTCATCGCTTTGCAAGAGGAAAAAGGTTGAAGAAGAGGATAGCTTGCCTTGGAGCTTGAAAAGAACGAAAATGGTGGAGAAAATGGTAAGTGAGAGAAAGTTTCAAGTTTTGAATTTTTGATGAGTTTGTTGGTTAGTTTAGCTTAAGATGGTTATGGATTGAGTTTTCCTAAGGTTAATTGAAGAGAATAGGTTATGATTATGTTTAATTTTGGATTAATTGTGAATTGGGGGTTATGCCCAAATTTGTGAATTGGAGTTTTTGTAAATTGATGCTTTAGATAGCTTGGATTAATGATGAATTTGAGATTTCTTAAGTCAATTTTGATGTTTGTGCCTTAAGTGAGGTTTAATTTGAAAATTGGTAAATTGGGGGGTTTTGGCCAATTGTGGAAATTGGGAATTTTTTTGAAATTGTTGGATTAAGATGGCTTGAAATATGATGAGTTTGTGAAATATGATAACAATTTTGAAGAAATTGTGATTTATAGTATTGAATTTGAATAATTCGGTTTATGTCAAATTGGGAATTTGGGGAATTTAGAAATTGATGATTTAAATATCTTGGAATTAGTATGAATTGATGAATTATGACATCAATTTTAAGGATTAAGTTATTTATGAGGTTGAATTTTGATGAAATTACTTTAGGGAATGTTAAATTGGAAGAAAGAAAGGAGAAATAGCCAAATTAAAGCTTGGAACAAGTTTTTCGCATCGATTTGAGGTAGGTAGTATATTTATTTATTGAATTGTAAGCTAAGAATGTGAATTTGAAAATTCAAGAAGCAAAGTTTTGATAAATGATTTTATGAAAATGATTTTTAGAAAATACAAGATTTATGAAAATTATGTTTTTAAATTATCTGAAAAATTTGAGCAATGTGTTTTATGAAATTGTATACGTTTTGAGATATGTTTGAAAGAAATAAATTGCATTCATTGTTGTGCATTGGATTGATTGTTATGTGATGAAATTGGTGAATATTGAATGTGAAATTCAACATGAATTGATGTGAATTATGTATGTGAGTGTATCAAGTCTGACATTATGTGGAAATATGAAAAATTTAAAGGAAATCAAGACTTTTGAAAAGTGCCTTCGGGTAATCTGAATTTTCGTTTTCGCTTATGTATTATGTGAGTTTGGTCAGGTCCTTTTGTGAGTTAGTACACTGTCTCTACTTGTTTAAAGCCTTTTTTCGGCTGCCCGCTAGTGGCACGGAGCTCCGATTTCGGACTCCCTTCACGGCTACACTGGATCGCTATGCAGAAAAGTGTAGTACGTTCTGTTCACGGCTACACAGGACCGCTATGCGGGAATGTGCAGTACGTTCTATTTTGGGACCGAACCTAACCATTCTGAAATGTTATGTGATGTTTGATTTCTTTCTAAAAGTGATGCATACGTACGTGCTTACATTCATGTTTTTGATCATATTTATAAATTTTGAAAAGTTTTGGAATTTGAGAAATAATAGTTTGAGGGTTGAAATTGAGAAAGAAATTAGAGTTTTCAGTGTGAGTGTTTGTGAAAAAGTGAAAAGGATTATGAACTTATAAGTTTTTGAGAAATAAATAGCAAACGTTTTGGAAAAATGTTTTTGCTTATGTTTCAATTTATAAGTGTATTATCCACTGAGCCGTCGAGCTCACCCCACTTTCATCCCCATCTCCAGGTTATAAGCGGGAGTTCGGATGAAAGAACGCTAAGACTTCTGTTCATTTTTGCACACCTTGTATTTTGTGTTTTGATTACGATATTGTTTATGGCTTGGAAGCCATGAAAATTTATAGCATTTTCAGTTTGGATTGTAAATAAATGTTTGAAATTAAGTATGGATGTGTATATGAATTATGGATTTGTGTGTATGGAATCGAGTATTGGAATTGAGTTTGTATATGATTTTGAGTAGAAATGGTGAATGTATATGAATATGAGTAAATTGTATTCGGATTGAAATATGTATTGGGGAATGAGATTATGAAGTGTTCTAGATATAGGTTTGCGTTTGCTGGTGTTTCGGATTCCGGACGGGAGGTCCGATGTTGATTTGTGTTGTTGGATTGTGATATAGAAGTATGGTTTTGCCTTTGCATAAATTTTGAAATTTGTCAAAATACTGGTAGTTATCTTTGAATTTTGATAAAATCGGGTTATGGCAAAGTAAGATTTAGACTAGATTTTGTCATAAATGAGATAAGATTTGGTATGAATTGAGATTTAGTTAAGGATAAAATTTCCAGTGGGAAACTAGTATAGGTTTGATTCATATAAGATTGTTTAGGAATGAAAGGAATGAAATAGAAAGAAAAAAAATTATACCGATTTCGGATGGTTAGTCTAGGTTATCCAATGCGATAAGTTTTCTATACTTTGTGCTTCTCCGGGATGTCGGAATGTGTTTCAGTTCGATACATTCGTTTTTTCGATTCGGTTCGATTTGCATTTCCGCTACGCGATCCTTCGCTTTCTTTGTTTCGATTCGCTTTCGATTCGATTCGTTTTCGGTTTGTTTTCGTTTTTGTTTTGTTTTGCTATTCGATTTATTTTCCATTTTTCGGTTGGGATCCGGTCTCTTCGGACATGGGTCCCAATAAGAACCACATTGTCGAGCCATTCGGGGTACTTGACTTCTCGGGTGAACCCGGCTTCGAGTCGTTTCTCTATTTCTTTCTCGATCACCTCCTGTCGTTCCTTGCTGTGCCATCGCTTCTTTTGTCTAACCGACTTGTAATCTTGTCGAATACCAGGGGAGTGCGATGCGACCGATCAAAAAATTCCAGGCATATCGCTCGGTACCCAAGCAAAAACCGATCTGTTTTCTACCAAGCAGTTCGTGATCTCTTTAACTAGGTCCTTCTGAAGCTAGGAACCTAGATTTGTAAATTTGGAGCGATCTGCTTCATCCAATACGACCCGCCGCGTTTCTTCTACGGGGTTCATCCTTTCTGTTTCTTCATCATCTCTCACGTCCAGAGAGCTCGTCAATACCACCGCCCCGTCTAATGTCTTTGTTTCTGCCAAATAGCATTCTCTAGCGATTCTTTGTTGACCTCTAACAACACCGACTCCGCGGGGCGTTGGAAACTTCATCGCTTGATAATAGGTGGAAACAACTGCTCTGAGGGCATTCTGAGTAGCCCGTCCGATTATTGCATTGTACGCCCTTTGGAACTTCACAACTAGGAACTCAACGTCCTTCTCTATTTGGCACGACTTTTGCCCGAACTTCACTTTTAAATAGACTCGGGCGAACGGGTAGGCTGATGCTCCAGTTACCCCTTTGATAGGTCCGTTTATAGGCAGTAGTCGATCCTCTGGTACCTCCATCTGCTTGAATGCATCATAATATAACAGGTCGACCGAGCTTCCTGTATCAATCATTACGCGCTTCACCTCGTTGCCGTCCATGTTCAGATTTACAATGAGCGCGTCATCATGAGGACAACTCACACCGTCAAGGTCTAACTCGTCGAACGATATTATTCCATCGTTCTGCCTCTTTCTATTGGCTGATAAGTCTTCGCCGACCTGCCTGGCATACCTCTTTCTTCCTTTAGCAGTGGATCCCCCTGCTGCATTGCCACCAAATATCATGTTAATGACCCTTATCGATCGGTCGTCTTGTTGCCCAGTGCTCCTGTCTCCTCTTGCTCTGGACCGACCCCTTACTTCGCGTCGATCGTCAGTATTCGCATTCTGTCTCCCTCCATCATTCCTATCACTCCACCTCCAATGCTGTCGCCTATTGTCGGGTCGACTAGTTTTGTGCTCGTTATCTTGGTCGGCACTTTGTTCGTACCTCACAAATCGTCCCAGCCTTCCCCTTCGGATGAGGGATTCGATTTCTCTTTTCAATTGCCAGCAATCTTCCGTGTCATGACCGATGTCTTTGTGGAAATGACAATATAAATCCGGGTTCCTATCCTTGAAGAAAGTCTTCATTTTGTTAGGTTCTCGAATAGGTTCCCCCTCCGCTTTCATGGCCGCCAGTACTTCTGCATATCGTCTGTTGAGCGGGGTGAACTCCTGTCGATATCCGTGTCGATCGGTTGGTTTTCCACCGACCGCCTTTCGTAAAGGCGAACCATTCGCTCTATCATTTGACGGGCGATCATCTGACCTACGCTTCGTGTTGTTCAGCACTTCTTCGAGCTGAATGTACTTATCTGCCCTATTTCTTATTTCTTAAATGGATCGGGGCTGATCGAGGGCTAACGACTTTTTGAACTCCTCATCCCTCGTATTATTCATAAGCGCTGCCAACATGGACGAGTAAGTGAGGTCGGGGACCTCGACCGCTTCATTATTGAACCGAGTGATAAATTCTCGCAAGCTTTCATTCCGCCCCTGGGTCAATTGCATTACTTCCAAGGCCGTCTTCTGCGGCTGCTTACTTGTGGCGAACTGGTTTAGGAATAATAACCTGAAATCTTCAAAACATGTGATACAGCTCGGGGGCAAGCTATTAAACCATCGCCGAGCTCCCTCTTGAAAGGCCATACAGAAAGCCTTACACTGAATGGCGTCCGAAACGTAATGTAGATTCATCATGGACTGGAAGTGGTGTAGGTTGTCCAGGGGGTCGGTCTTTCCAGTATATTTTTCTGGCGTCGGTATTTTGGTGCCGGGCGCCGGGAGGCTATCCAAGATTGCCGGAGTAAAGAGAGAGCTGTACTGAGCTATTGGGCGATCCGGGTGGAAGCTCATGGCTGCATTGATCCGATCGTCCACGATTTTTTTTAAGGCTTCGGTAGGGTGGCGATCGGTCATTTCACTGGTCTGTCGTGCAGACGGTTGTTGTTGTGTCGGCTGAGACTGTAAAATCTGGAGAATCACCAGATCAGCCGCTTCCTTAATGTGTTTTCGGGTAAGGGAGGTATGCATAGGTGCAGGAGGGTCTGCCTCCGAGAGGTGCTGGAGATTCGGGCGTATGTTGGCTCCCGCATTATCCTCCAAGGCTACGCTCTGTTCCTCTTGTTCTAGGTTTTGTGGTTGCGGTTGATCATTCGGGTCCGACGACTGCGTGCGGGAAGCATGGTGCGTCGGCAGCAGGGTAGCAGGTAACTGCAAACCCAATCGTTGTAACGCCAAAGCTGTGACAACAGCTATATCAGGGTTAGCTGCTGCCACCTGACTGATTTGCGTGTTTCTGGACGTGGTACCCTAATGTCGGGCCCCACGGTGGGCGCCAATTGGTTCAACTTTGATTACGGCGAGGTCAGACGTTGCCGTTGGATCCATGAAGTCATTGCGAACACGTGAATTCGGCGAAAGGTTCTGCAAAACAAAGAAGGCACGTTGGAGGTTGTTTCCCGATAAACCCCTCCGACGCTCAAATTAGTCTTTTGGTGAAGGTAGGTTCGTTGTAAGCGGAGAGAACTAGGGTTATGGTTACGTACCTCTGTTATGGCAGGATTATACCTTATATATGAAGTGTAGCTAGGTTTAAGTCTTTACATGTGCATGGGAGACTCTCACCTGCAAACGGGCCATGGAGATCGTGGAATGGACCTGGGTTTGGCATAGCCAATAGGTATAAGGCTGAGTGAAGAATGAACCGATCGGCCCACGGGTCGTTATAACTGGGTTCGGGCCCAGCATGACCGACCCAACCAAAAACAAAAAAAAATTAAATTAAACAATTTTATCAAATTTTAAAAAAATAAAAAATGAATTTTGTTGAATAAGAGGAAACATTTTTTATTAGTTTAGGCCAAACTTAGAGACACCGAATGTCAAAGTTTAATGATTTTTATACTACCACGTTAAGTTCTACACACACGTTATAGGAATCGTGCTATTTTCATGCATACCCTTATTTGTGAAAAATAGTTAACTAAACGTACACAAAAGTAAAAGAAGACTACTTTTGATTTAATAAAAACACAATTTTCCATGTTTACAAATCTTCATATCACCAATCCATATCCTTAATTCCCTGCACGACACGATGTTACAGGCAATGGCATGGTTCTTATCAGAACTAGCTCCTAAAAACATGAATCAATCCTCTGTTTCCGATTATCTGTGCCACTCTGTTCCTTTTATTATCCTCCTCTGTGTGTGTAGAAATCTTCAAAATTACTTTATGTCAATGTACAAGTCTAAAAAGTTGGTAGAGCACAGGCTTAACAGTAGATGTATGTTTTGTTGCTTTCCAGGATCTGTGGTTATTGATACTGGAGATTCTGACTCTCCACTACTTGCCACATCCTTCGTCTTGTGAACAAGAAAGGTTCGCAGAGGATTGTGATAAAACCAGACACTTCTAATACATCCAATCCTGTATTTGTTATCAGATAATGTTAAAAAAAATGATGAATTGAATTATTCTTGTTCTAATGTTAGTCATGATCTTGGTGATAAGTTGGAACAAACTCTCCTTGATTTATGTAATATATCCCAAGGCCCTCTACCTTATAAAGTGCCTTGCAAATCATGTTACATGATCACACTAACAAAAATGGTCATGGCATAGTAGACTGGACAGATAACAGCTGAGTTGAAGCGTGAAAGAAAATAAATTGGATAGTGTTTAGCTCATAGGAAAATTGCTTCAATTCTTATTAAACCTTTCACGATACGTCATTTATTTATATAATACTTTCGTAACTAATCATAACAAACGTGAAAACAGATTATGGTATTTTTCGTAACTAAGAGAAAGCAGAACCTGAGAGTGGTTTAGTAAGAACATCAGCAATTTGTTGTTAGACCAGAAATATGCTTCACAAGCAGTTGGTTTTGCATAACTTTGTCACAAACAAAATGAACATCTAGTTCAATATGTTTGGCACGAGAGTGAAATATAGGATTTTGTGCCAACTTAATGGCACTTTCATTGTCACACTAGAGGACAAGAATGCCAGAGTAATTGAACTTAGCCTTTGTTTGGATCCTTACTTACACAAGGGAAAGTAAAGGAAATATTGAGGGAAAAAAAAAGAAATAGAACTTCCTTTCCTCTGTTTGTTTTCCTAATTTATCAAATGAGGGAATTGAAACTTATATTGAACAAAAGAATTTTTTTAGACCTTTATGCCCTTGGTTATGGAACTTATTTATCTTTTGCTATGAAAACTTCAGCAAACACAGATAAAGTATTATTAAATTTGATAACAGAACTCCATGATGAAGCTTCAAGGAGTTGAAGTTTGTATTTGTAACTAGAGTTTTTAACTTTCCAATTGCTGTGTAATATAAAACAATATCTTTGGCATAAAAAAAAGAATTTCATCATACACTACATACTTATTCCACTACCATCTGTCATATACTTATTCCACTACCAAGATCAATCTCATCCATATGTGAAGAGAACAACTATTCTATTTTGTAGAATAAAAATAAAAATTAAGATTTAATATGCATATTAATATAAAACAAGTTACATATAACTATATGTATATTTACATGGTTTAGAATTTAAACATTCATATTTTGATAATCCAAAAGATAAAAGTTTTGTTAATTCCATTTTAACACAGCCATGAGATGATCCATTAATTGATTAATAACAACAAAACATCATATTTATTAGTTATAGCATCAATTTTCGTAATAAGATCAAGGGATTAATCAACCTTACCTCTTTGGCGGGAGTTGTCTAGAAGAAAATAAGAAAAAAGGCGGGAGGGTTGTGTTCTGCGTGGAAAAAATTGTAGCTAAGAGTGTGTCTTTTATGTTGAGTTAAATAAAGATACTATGGTAATTTACATATATTGGGGGTTTTCTTGTCTTGGATTTCTCCTCCTTTCCCACCAATTTGACGGGAAACATATTTGGCCCAAACTTCCCTCAGTTTCCTCTCCTTTCTCTCACTTTCTCTTTGCTTATTTTTGTCCAAACGGTGGAAACCAAGAGAAGTTCAATTCTCTTCCTTTCTTTTCTCTTGCTTTCCTTCAATCCAAACTAGGGCTTAAGTTCTTGAAATAAGGATTGAATCTAGGTGAGCTCAGAGCAAGCGAATGAGAGAGCTTTATATTCACTCTTGGCACTTGACTTAGCTACAATGTGCCCGAGAGGACCAGGAAATGCGATTAGGACCAAGGTAGATACAGTAAGCACCGATAGACTTTCTATTATCTAATTAACATGCCCAATCAACATTAGAGAATCCATGTAAATGAAAGTCATCAGACGAATAAAGTTGCATACCATAATGAGAAGTGTCCTACAAGTATCATAACAATCGTTTACAAGCAAGCTAGTATTGCAAGGTGGGAGCATAAACAAATTGACTCAATTTTTGACTAAATAAGAAACATTGGGTCTGATGAGTGTGAGATATTGAAGACTACCAACAAGACTGCGGTAAGTTATGACATCCTTAAGATACTGCCCATTAGCACCACTAACAATTTTCTATAACTTAATTCCGGTGCAAAATGGAGTGCTACATGTTGGACCCCGATCTTTAAGTGGAATTTAAAAATAGTAAATGATATTAAATGGGTGTTTTTGAGTATGTATGTGTGTAGGTGTTTTAGAGTGAAATGAAAGAAGAAGCGATTTTGGTTTTAATGACTTCAACATTTTGAGTAAATTTGTTTGTGTTATGAAATTTATGAAATTGATAGTGAATGAATTGCTTTTAATGAAGTTGAAAAGCAAGAAATAAATAGTAAAAGTGTGAGATTTTGGAGAATTGTAAGCTTGAAATTGTTTGGGATGAATTGTGATCTTTGAGCTGAAAAATTGAAGTGCCTATTTGTGTATGAGTTGTGGGTTTATTGACATGTGTGCAAGGTGCCCTATTGGCAAAAGAAAGGAATAATAAAATTTTGTGTAAAATGATGGTATATGATTGTATAAGAAGGATATATGAATTGAGTTTTTGATTGAGGATGAATTTCCAAAAGGGGAAATCCAAGTGTTTTATTTGAATAAAGAATGAAAAAGAAAGAAAAAAATTTATACCGGTTTCAGATTGGTTTAGTCTAAGGTTTCCAACGCGATATTTTTCTAAAGTATAAGTTCACGGATGTCAGAAAATTTGATTCAGTTCGATCGAATCGTTTGTGTACTTTGATTCGATTCTTACGCCTTTTGATTTGATTTGTTTTCTTTGACTTTCTCTATATGTTTCCGCTTCGGATTCCTTCATTTTTGATTTTGTTCGTTCGTTTGATTCGCTTTGTTATTCGCATTTGTTTTGGCCCACTTTCATCCGTTCTTTTAGTTTGCTTTTCGTTTCTATTTTTCGTTTTTTCAGTTGGGGTCCGGTTTCGAAATCGGGTCCCAACATTTATGGTATCAGAGCCCAGTATTAGAATCTTACATGGACGCATATGTTTGTTAAGAGTTGAAATGGATAAATTGGATTAGTGAGAATGTGATATTGATGTGAATAAGTTTTCATGAATTATTTGAGGAATTAAAGTGATTGTTTGATTTAGGTGACAAGAGTATGCTTGATTATAAGAATGTGCGTATGGAAATTAAGATTAGAAATTCATGATGAAATTGGATGATTTGACTTCGAATATATGTGAGATGCCGTAAAGGATACTTGAAAGATTAGTTGAATGATAGAGATATAGATATGTATAGAAGTTCAAAACGTTGAGATTGAATGGTTTTGATCCATAACAAGGTTATAAAAAAAAAGGACCATAGACATATGTTAAGAAATAGTGATATGATATTGGTGGTATTAGATACAAGAAGTGAAATTTGTGAATAAGTTAAGATAGATGTATGATGAGGACTTAGATAAGAAAGTGATTGACTATGATCATTTAGAAGAAATTATGTGAGTGAATGTGTTACTTGGTGATTACTTAAGTATGAATTTCGAGGACTAAATTCTTTTAAGAGGAGGAGAAATGTTGGACCCCGATCTTTAAGTGGAATTTAGAAATAGTAAATGAAATTAAATAGGTGTTTTTGAGTATGTATGTGTGTAGGTGTTTTAGAGTGAAATGAAAGAAGTGATTTTGGTTTTAATGACGTCAACATTTTGAGTAAATTAGTTTGTGTTATGAAATTTACGAAATTGATAGTGAATGAATTGCTTTTAATGAAGTTGAAAAGCAAGAAATAAATAGTAAAAGTGTGAGATTTTGGAGAATTGTAAGTTTAAAATTGTTTGGGATGAATTGTGATGTTTGAGCTGAAAAATTGAAGTGCCTATTTGTGTATGAGTTGTGGGTTTATTGACATGTGTGTAAGGTGCCCTATTGGCAAAAGAAAGGAATAATAAAATTTTGTGTAAAATGATGGTATATGATTGTATAAGAAGGATATATGAATTGAGTTTTTGACTGAGGATGAATTTCCAAAAGGGGAAATTCAAGTGTTTTGTTTGAATAAAGAATGAAAAAGAAAGAAAAAATTTATACCGGTTTCAGATTGGTTTAGTCTAAGGTTTCCAAGGCGATGTTTTTCTAAAGTATAAGTTCACGGATGTCGAAAAATTTGATTCAGTTCGATCGAATCGTTTGTGTACTTTGATTTGATTCTTACACCTTTTGATTTGTTTTGTTTTCTTTGACTTTCGCTATATGTTTCCGCTTCAGATTCCTTCGTTTTTGATTTTTTCCGTTCGTTTGATTCGCTTTGTTATTCGCATTTGTTTTGGCCCACTTTCGTCCGTTCTTTTGGTTCGCTTTTCGTTTCTGTTTTTCGTTTTTCCGGTTAGGGTCTGGTTCTGAAATTGGGTCCCAACACTACAACCTTTGCAAAAGTCCATACCAGCTTTTACAAGAATATACTTGATATATTTTTATTGTAACATATGCATACCTTCATTAAAATATGTCACTTCCATGCCAGGAAATAAGAAAGCAAGCCTAAATCTTTAAGAGCAAACTCAGAGTTTAACTTGGTAATAAAAGTATCAAGAGCCAATGTGTTAGGACTAGTAACCAAAATATCGTCAACATAAATTAACACCAAAATAATTGAGGAGGCAGTGAATTTGAAGAACAATGATGTATCAGCTTGATTGCTGTAAAAACCCCATGATAGCAAGCTTTCCTTCAGTCTATTAAACCAGGCTCAAGGGGCCTATTTCAAGCTATAGAGAGGTTTATTAAGCTTGAAAACATGAGTTGGATATTGGCTGTCAACAAACCTTCTCAGCTTCATAAAGACCTCCTCAGTAAGCCTTCCATTGAGAAAGGCATTGTTGATATCAATATGTCGCACAACCCATTTGTTAAGGGCAAAAATACTAAGAATAATTTGTATTGTGACAGCCTTGACAACTGGACTAAAAGCATCAAAATAGTTAACCCCTTGAACTTGTTGAAATCCTTTTGCCATGAGTCATGCTTTGTGTTTAGAAATAATGCCATCATTATTATATTTAACCTAAAAATCCACTTGTTACCCACAATTTTTTGAGCGGGAGTGTAAGGTGAAGTCGCTATCTATCTACCATACGAATAACTAAAGACTGTTAACCGAATTTATTGAAGAAACAACGAAAGACGAAAGAAAGCTAGAGAGAGAGAGAACAAAATCAAAAACAGGGGCAAACAAAGTGTATCAAGGGCTCAGTGATTTCTGAGTTTTCTTCTATTAAATCGAATGTATACAACATATGTGACTTCTGTACATTTATAACACTTCTACTAACTGTCATCTAACTGTCTTAACTGAATTTTCTAGATTCCTTCCTAATTGACTCTTTACGTTGTTGCATGCATCGCATGTAAGCTGAAAACTTCTTCTTTACGTCTACATTTATGAGACATTTCTTCTATAATCTCCTCCTTGGATCAGAAATTTAGTTTCTAAATTCCCACCAAACTTCTCAACTGTTCGAATCGTGAAACACGAAACCCTTTTGTAAACAAATCATCCACCTGCTCTTCTGTTTTTATATACTCCAGCTTCACTTCTCCATCTTTCTGCACATCTCTCAAATAATAGTATCTAAGCTTAAAGTGCTTAGTCCTACCATGAAACACCGGATTCATCGAGATAGCAATGGCTGCTTGATTATCAACATACATCAATTTAGGATTCTGTACAATCACTTGCAAATCCGACAATAACTTCCTAGCCCAGATCGCTTGTTTTGTTGCTGAAGTAACTGCAACTAGCTCAGCTTCAGCAGTTGATAACGCTACCACTTCTTGCTTCTTGGAACTCCAAGAAAAACAAGCTGATCCAAGAGTGAAACAAAATCTTGTAGTGCTCTTCACCGAAGAACCTCTCCAGTCACTATCCACATAACACTTCCAATTACATGTTCCAGTCTTCCTATAACGCAATCCATAATCCAAGGTACCTTTAAGATACCTCAAGACTCTTTTCACCGCAATCAGATGCTGCTTTCCTAGATTGCTCATGAATCTGGAAAGTACACTCACAGCAAATTGAACATCTGGTCTAGTAGATGTGATGTACATGAGGCATCCAATCATGCTTCTATACCTTCTGTTATCAACCTCTTCATGCTCACCATTCTGCAATAGACTTTGTTTCGGACATGTTGGAGTTGAGACGATTTTACATTAATCCATCTCAAACCTCTTAAGCACATCACATATATACTTCCTCTGGCTCACAAAGATATGCCCTCTCCTTTGATTCAACTCCATACCTAGAAAATACTTCATCAAACCAAGATCTGTCATTTCGAATGTACTTTTAAACTAAAGTTTCAAGCTACTAATTTGAACACTTGAGCTTCCAATTAAGAGTAAATCGTCTACATAGACAGATACTACAGCTACATGACCTCCTTCAACTCTTACATAAAGTGTTGGTTCATTGCTGCTCCTCTGAAAACAGGTTTGTAACAGAAAATTATCCATCTTCGAATAACAACATCTTGGGGCTTGCTTCAGCCCGTGTAATGCTTTATTCAATTTATACAATTTGCCTTCTTCTCCGTTTATAATGAAACCTTCTAGTTGATCTACAAAGATCTCCTCATGCAACTCTCCATTCAAGAAGGTTCATTTAACATCCATCTGATGCACCTCTCATTCCTTCTCTGCAGCTATAGCCAGGATCAACCTTATCGTCTCTATCTTGGAATAGGTGCGAAAGTCTCACTGAAATCCACTCCTTCTATCTGTGCATATCCCTTCATAACTAGTCGTGTTTTATATCTACTGATTGAGTCATTCGGATTCATCTTGAGCTTAAACACCCATCTAAGACCAATTACCTTTCTGTTAGTTGGTCTATCAACGAGTGTCCAGGTCTTGTTTTTGTGAATCATGTCCAACTCCTCCTGCATTGCACATTTCCATTTTGCATTCTTCAAAGCCTCTTGCACATGAGTTGGTTCACATATAGCTGCATTGCTTCTTTCATAGATATCTTCCAAGCTTCTTGTTCCTCTCACATAAACAAGATCATCATCTTCCTCTTGATTCTTAGCATCTGCTTCATCTTCAAAAATTTCATCATCAGATATAGGAGGGTCAATGAAATTCGTACCTGTATAGTATTTGACAGGGTGCTGATCATCTTTTTGTATTGAGTCTTGTTCTGCCCTTTGCCAATTTCACTGTTTATCTTCGAGAAAATGGACATCCCTACTCACCTTTACTTTGTTCAGATCAAGGAAATAGAGTCTGTATCCTTTTGTGACATCTGAGTATCCTACGAAGATAGCTGGTTCACTCTTATTGTCCAACTTTCCTCTTCTGGCTTGTGGTACATGAGAATAACATAAACTTTCGAAGATCTTGAGATTCTTGAGCTTAGGCTTCATCCCACACCACATCTCATACGGTGTCTTTCCATCCAGCACTTTAGTGTATAGCCTATTCAGGAGAAAACAGGTTGTGCATGCAGCTTCTGCCCAAAACTTCTTGGGAAATCCCTTCTCCTCCGTCATGCATCTCACCATTTTCATGACTGTCCGATTCTTTCTTTCCAACACCCCATTTTGTTGTGGGGTGTACGATGTAGTCAATTGATGCTTGATCCTAACTTCTTTGCACAACTGCTCGAATTTCTCTGAGATAAACTCTCCTTCATTGTCAGTTCTTACTGACTTGATTTTCTTGCTACACTAATTTTCAACTAGGTTCTTAAAGTCTTTGAAAATGTAAGCTACTTCTTCCTTGTTTTTAAGACAGTAAAGCCAAGAGTATCTTAAGTAATCATCAATCATTAATAAAAAATACTTACTACAACTCAATGATTCTTCAGCCATTGGTACACACACATCCATGTGAATCAGTTGTAATGCTTCAGTAGCTCTCCATGAAGATCTAGGAAATGGGAGTCGAGCATACTTTCCTTTGAAGTAAGCTGTATACTGTGATCCATCTCCAAGCTCCACAGGAAGATCATCAGCCAGCTTCTTTTTCACCATTTCTTCAAAACCTCTCATATGAAAATACCCCAACCTTTTATGCCAAAGATCTGTCACCTGAACATTACTGACCATGGCAATCTGCTGAACATCCTCCATTCTCAGAGAAAAGCATTTATTTTTCACTTTAACTTTGAGAATATTCTTTCCAGTTGGATCAACAATTCTACACTCATCATTTTCAAAAAAACACCTTGAATCCCTTTTCAATGAGTTGTGCTACACTAAGGAGATTATGGTGGATTTTAAGCATGAATAGTACATTTGAGATTGTGCTACAACCCTCCTTGGTACAAATCTCAACAACTCCTTTCTCTTCTACTGAAATACACTGCCCATCTCCAAGCTTAACAGTTGCATAAAATAATCGATCCAGCTGCGTAAACATGCTAAGATTGGAAAACATGTGACTTGTACAACCACTGTCTATGATCCATTGGGTTGAAGGTGGCTCCACCAGATCACAGGTAACCACAAAAAGTTGCTCCTCTTCTTCAACAACTTGAGCTTCAGCAGTAGAGTGTCCAATCTGTTGTTTACAGATTGCTTCCATATGACCCTTCTGGTTGCATTTCCTACACACAACATCAGGCCTCTTCCAACATCTAGAAGCCAAATTATTTGACTTACCACAATGAGGACATAGATTATACTTCACATTTTTATCACCAGATTGTGTCTTGGATTGGCCCTTCTGATGATTCTGACTTTTCTGTGTCTTGGAACCTCCCTTCGACCACTTCTTCTTGGACTTCTCTTGATCATCATTTTTTGTGGATGCTTTATAAACACCCTCCGAAGTATCGCCCTTCCTCATCAAATGTCTTTGCTCCTGTGCTTGCAAAGCACTTACAACCTCGGCTAGTTTAATACTAGACATGTCTTTTGAATTCTCCAGAGAGGCAATAGTTGCTTCGTACTTTTCTGGATTTGAGATCAACAGCTTCTGGATGATTCTTTCATCTTTAAATTCAACGTCAAGAAGTCTAATTTGATCAGCTAACTGACACAACTTTTCAACATAAATCTTGACAAACTCACCTTCTTTCATCTGGAGTCTATCAAATTCCCTCATGAAGTTAAGCACTTTCATATGCTTAACTCTTTCATCTCCTTAGTACTCTTCTTTCAAGAAGTCTCAGGTTTTCTTTGCTGAATCCATCTTCATGATTTTTGTAAAGATGGATGGAGCTAACACCTGATACAAACAAGATCGAGCATGAGCTTTCTTGGTGATCCTCTCCCTCAACCACCTTATCTGAGGTATTGTCGCATCCTCCGCAGGCACTTCTACCGTGTAGTCATCTTCAACATGTTCCCACAGATCTTGTCCTTGCATGTATACTTTCATTTTAATTGCCCAGACTACGTATCCTTCACCATTAAACACTGGAGGTTGCAAGCCTTGAGGTAAGTTCTCAGCCATCTCAAATGAACTTCTCTAAATCACAGCACTCCAAGAATAATCACCAACGTCGAATCTTCAAGAAAGCCTCACAACAATCACACGCTTACAGGTCCCTCAAGAAAGTAAAGCTCTGATACCAATCTGAAGCCGCTATCTATCTACCATACGAATAACTAAAGACTGTAAACTGAATTTGTTGAAGAAACAACGAAAGAATGAAAGAAAGCAAGAGAGAGAGAGAGAGAATAAAATCAAAAACAGGGGCAAACAGAGTATATCAAGGACTTAGTGATTTCTGAGTTTTCTTCTATTAAATCGAATGTATACAACATATGTGATTTCAGTACATTTTTAACACTTCTACTAATTGTCATCTAACTGTCTTAACTAACTTTTCTAGATTCCTTCCAACTGACTCTTTACGTCGTTGCATGGCTCGCATGTAAGCTGAAAATTTCTTCTTTATGTCTGCATTTCTGAGTCATTTCTTCTACATAAGGTACAAGTTCCCAGGTCTAGTTTGTAAGAAGTGATGCATATTCATCTTCCATAGCTGGTTTCCAATTTGAATCTTGCATGTCCTCCTTGACAGAAGTTGGTTCTCTATCACTTAGAGAAATTTGTTACACTTTTGGCTTGAAGATGCCAGCTTTACTGCGAGTGATCATGGGATGAGAGGAACCACCAACATCACTTTGAAGATCTACTGATATGGAGAGAGGAGCTTGAGTTGAAGCAACAAAAAGACGATGACTCATAGAGGGTGATGAATGCTTAAAGAAGAAGGAAGATTTTCTGAATGAGTAACAATCTGAGCGTGGGGAGCATGAGAACTATTACTGGGTTCAGGACTTGGATGAGGTGAGTTTGAAGTGTGTAATATCGATCGACAAATGAAACATATTGAGAGCAAGCATTAGTAACATTGGTTTTATTGGAAAAAATTGAAGGTGCAACATAAGGAAAGGATGTTTCATCAAATGTTACGTGTTTGAAACATAAACCTTGCAAAGTATGTAGACATTTGTAACCTTTATGCTGAGAGCTGCAGCCTATAACGATGCACTTACTGCTGTGAAAATCAAACTTGTGAGCATTGCAATCTCGCAAGTAAGGAAAACAAGCAGAGTCGAAGAGTTTGAGAAATTTATAATTTGGCTTTTTATGAAAGATCACTTCAAAGGGAGATTTAAAATTCAACACAGCAGTAGGCAATTGATTAAGATGATATACTGCCGAATGAAAAGCATCCTACCAAAAAGATAACGACATATATGATGAGTATAAGAACATGGATGTCTGAAAACAATTCCATTTTCATTAAGAAATGTTGTAAAACTTCTATACTTGCCTCCCCAATCAGATTGAATCGCCTTAATAGAAGCATCTAACTGATTCTTAACCATAACCTTAAATTCTTTAAAGACACAGAATACTTTAGATTTAGCTTTAAGAGGAAATATCCAAGTATACCTGCTACTTTCATCAATGAAACTAACATAATATCTGTAACTAAGTGAGTGTTCCACAGACGAAGGACCCCAAACATTTGTGTGAATAATTTCAAGCACAACAGTGCTTTTATTAATACTACACTGAAAATGTTGATTATGTCCTTTACCTACATGGCATGCATAACAAAATTCAGAAGTCAACTTTCCACGATATTTCTTAAACTCATCATTTTCATTGCATATAATCTTGAGTATATAATCATGGGGATGAACAAATTTTCTGTGTAACATTGTAGTAACAGAGACTTTGTGACTATCAGCAGGTGAATCTTCAACGTGAGAATTCAAACAACTAAAAGTAGATAACATAGAGAGAGGCATATTCAACGTATTCACAAAACAATGCCTCTTGAATTGATCAGATGATGGCGGAAGAATTAGTCTGTAAAGTCCATGCTCAGCTCTTCCTTGTAGTATAATCACATTCCTCCTTTTGTCCTTCACATAGCAAACATTTTGATAAAACTCAACTACTACATCATTATCTTCAATTCAACCACCGTCTAGATACCATCCATATCCATCTTTATCCTCAAAGTTTGTAAATAATGTTGTCATGGTTATCTTTTCTCGATCAAAAGATCTAGACGGTTGCGAAACGAACTCTCATGTGAATCTTTTCCAACATTCATATGTAATATGGCCAGAAACATATCTGATAGACCAGTTTAGGATTAATTGCAGTGACATTCGGCCTGCTGTGTGGCTGAAAGTTCATGTTCTCCGGATATTTGGAAGCCTGTTTGCACCACTTAGTACATGTTGATGAAAAAGATCCCTCACATGATTAAGCCCAGTTTTTGGATTCACTCCAATTTTAGCATTCGTAGCTCCATCAAACTGTCCTTTCTTGTTTCCTTTACTGACTTGAGCAAAGTTTGCACCAACGGTCATTCTTCCTAAACCTCCTTGTTCAAATCCTTTAAGTCTTGCCTCATATGACAATAACAAGGAATAGCTGTCATCTAAATCCAATTTTGTGCCTGTGATAAGAGTAGCAGCTGGTAAATACTCTAGTCTTAAACCAGTCAAAATATGTTGCATTGATTCCTCAACTGAAATCTCCACTCCAGCACACAAGAAATCATCAGTTATCGACTTCATTTTACTCACATAATCAGTAACATTTAGTGGGTTCTTCTTTGTATTACTCAACGGCATTCGAAGTTACAAAGCTTTCGCTTGAGATTTCGTGCCAAACTGTTTCTCCACTGTACTCCACACAGATCTGCAATTATTGCACTCCAAGACCACTCCAAGAACTCTTTTACTCATTGATGAACGCAACCAGCTCATCAGTGTCTGATCCTTGGCTTGCTAATTGACAAACTCTGGATTCTCAGTGAATTGCAATAAGTTATCATCAAATTTAACGGCAATCAATTTTTCAAGAACTGCATCGGAAGCATCTATCAAATACTCCAACTAATTTCCTCTAATGGTGGTAAGAACTTGATGTTTCCACATTAGATAGTTGGAATTATCGAGCTTGATGATTGAAGGAAAATTAACGGTGGTTGTTTGTAGAATATGGTTTGTAGCTAGATTGGACACTGAACATTTTGAGAAATTTGTGCTAAAGAACCAAAGTGAGAGTACTTGAGTAACTATTACATGAACTCTCTAAGATACTGACTCATTGACAAATCATTAATAACCCGTCTAAAATTATCCAGTGTCATTTAATCTGACTAGAAGATCTATAAAAGGTTGTAGACACTTTAAGAATCAACGTAGTCCTCAAAACCAACATGAGATTGCCAACCATAGAAGTTTTATGTTCACACGTTTTCGTTCTTTTTGCTTTGTTCTCTTTTAACTTTCAAAGGCATCTCTACGGACTATTAATTTTCATTTTATTGTTCAGTTTTCTATGTTTGTTTTTTTTCTTTTGGCTTCTAGACTCTCTTTGATGATTGAGAATGGAAGCACACATTAGCACCAACGACTGGACCACTACTTTGCTAGTTGAATACTGCTTCCATTTGCAATTTTTTTGGTTGACTATTTATTAGATTCTAGAAAGAAATTTCATGGGTACTAAATTGGTTTTGGATTGTTGTTGATTGCTGCTTCTTTGTTCTCTCATATGGGTTTTCTTCAAAGGTTCGTTTTCTTGTTTTGGTTTCTTTTCTTCTATTACGGGTTTTCATAGTCTTTTCTTATAGATCAGCAAGTCTTATGCGTTTTTTTTAATACAAGAGAAAATTACAATTAATCTAAATCGCGCAAATTGCGGCAGTACTCAATGCCCTGCCTATCCCATCTAATGAGACCCTGGACGGTCAATGGGGGCTCTCGAAGTATATGTACGCCTGGGCAATTCCTAACTGCATTTGCTATTAGTTGATCTGCGCACTGGTTGCCCTCCCGATGTATGTGTTGGATGCGCACCTCCCAATCACGTTGGAGCAGTCCATGTATATCTGCCAATAACAAGTAATTACGATCAGTCTCGGAAATGGGAGAAGAAAGCAAATTAATGACCTCGAGGGCATCGGTTTCTAAGATGACCCGACAGTATCCACAATTCTAAGCGAGAATGAGTCCCGAATGAACTCCTCAGAGTTCGGCCATAAAAGGTGAGCCGTTACCAATGTTCTGAAGAAATCCGCCGCACCATTGCCCATGACTATCCCGAATAAGACCCACAACTGTAGCTAAGTCCGATCTCGGATTAAAAAAGGTCATTTGTGTTGATTTTGACCCAGTGCTCTAGTAGGAAGGCCTAGTCTACTCGGCTGCCTAACAGGAGTCCTAGATTTGGACTTACGCATCTTTCTACTTCTCTTGCTCGTACTATCCACTCAACGTAAGCCATAACAGCTTTCATACCATCTACCGGCCAAACAAAATCCTCCTCAAAAAGACTTTTGTTCCGCCATGATCAAAGCATCCAACAGGCAATCCCAAATATCATTGCTCAGTCCCCCTACAACTCTTGGGAGTGTTTAAGAAGATTGGTTCTCACCCAAGGATCCTCCGCTTGCTGGAAGAAATCAAAATCGATCATCTCCGAGGGAAATTGTCTCCAAAAAGCATGTACTCGGGACAGTTCATAAGGACATGTACAATGGACTCCTCCTAGCCGCAATAATGGCAGCTACTATCAGACGCAATGTGTCGCAACACCCTTTGTTGGTTCGTGAGGAGTTTTTTTTTTCTGTGTCATGAGCCAAAGGATCATCCGGATCTGTTAAGGGCCTGGCCATTTCCAAATTAATTTCCAGGGGCAGGGAGAGTTATTCGAGGTGCTCCCTTCGATAAATTCGTAAGCAGATGCGGTCGTGAAACGTCCATGTCCAGTGTGTTTCCATCGGATGATCTTTTCAGCAGCAGGATCAGGATTGAGGTTTATTGCCGCGATATCCATGCAAACTGAGGCTGGGAGGTACTGTTGGAAGGAGCGCCACTTCCAACTACCATCCTTGTTTCTCAAATATGCAACTTTAGCGTACAGGTCGCCCTTTGGGATAGGAGCGATCGCCACAGAGATTAAGGGTCCCCGATCTTGCACCCAATTATCCAGCCAAAAACATATGTGGCTCCCATTACCCAGAGTCCATGTGATTTCTTGGTGAATATACTGCCAAGTGGCTGCAAATCCTTTCCAGAAAACTGAAGCCCCGACTCGCTCAATCGTGGAGGGGGGATATGGTCAGTTTCTAATTGGTATTTAGTCCGTAGGACTCGGGCCCATAAGATCGTAGGATGCTTGATCAGAGCCCAACCCATTTTGGTTAACAAGGCATCGTTGGTTGGCCTAATGCGCTTGATACCTAGTCCCCCAGAAGCTTTGGATTGACAACCAGTCTCCCAATTAATAAGGGCATTTTCCTCTGGTCACCCTTAGATCCCAAAAGAAATTGCGTCATAATTTTTCTAGGTCATCACAAACTCGTCAAGGAAGGCGCACAATTTGCATAGTGAAGATAGGGAGGGCCGAAAGCACAGATTGGGTTAAGGTAGCTCAACCGACGAGAGACAAGTGTCGAGCGCCCCACTCGGAAAGCCTTTTTTGGGCGTTATCCAGAATGTGTTGGTAGGTGGTCGGCCTGGTGCGCTCATGAAGCAAGGGGACACCTAGGTTATTAATAGGCTGGTTATGGAGTGCTTGAATGATCCGATGCACAATTTCCGACCTAACGTTCTTAGAGAAGAAAATCTTAGTCTTGTCAGTGTTGACCTTTTGACCGGATGCCTTATAGAACTCCTCCAATGTCTAGCGATCACTTGAGCTTGGGAATCCGTAGCCTCGGAAAGCAGAAGGAGGTCATTCGCAAAGAACAGGTGGGACAGAAGGGGCCCTGTAGGGCTCAATTGAATTGATTTCCATCATCCATGCCCCACTTCACGACATATAATATGTCCCAGACGTTCCAAGAACAGGACAAACAGATATGGTGACAGAGGCTCGCCTTATCGTATTCCGCGAGAGGGGGTAATGGTATCTGAGAGCGAACCTTGCCAAACTACCTGAGTAGTCACCGTCGTAACACACTGCATGATGACCCTGGTAAGTGACTCCGAAAGCCCAATATCTTCAAGAGTGTTATAGATAAAATCCCATCGAAGGCGGTCGTAAGCTTTTTCTAGATCCACTTTAATCGTCAAAAAGCCCTTCCATCCTGTCTTCCGTCACTTAGAATGAATAACCTTCTGAGCAATAATGATGTTATCAGTGATTTGCTGGCCCGGAATAAAACTACATTGATTTTCCCTCACCAGACGTCCTAGGTGGGGTTTAAGCCTATTCACAAGGACTTTAGAGAGAATTTTGTAGAGGACATTGCAGAGGTTGATCAGGCGAAACTGATCAATATGCGTAGGGGAAGGACTTTTGGGGATGAGGATAAGAAGAGTTTGGTTTAAGGCACTATCCCAACGTTCCTGTTCGACCAGCGACTTTATGTATTTCGTCACTTTTGGACCGACCCTCTCCTATTGCTTCTGAAAGAACAGAGCATTGAATCCATCCACCCTCAGAGCTTTATTTGGATGCATATCAAAAACCGCCCTTGTGATCTCATTGTCCTATAAAGGGGTGGCTAGATCCCGCATAGTGCGTTCAGGAAGTGACGGGAAGAATCCTGAAGTTCGAATTGGGGCTGGAGGGGCTTCCTCGCTCATATACAGAGTGGCAAAGTAGTCGTGGGCTAGCTGCCGCAGTTGCCCTGGATCGAAAACTATATTCCCCTAAGAGTCCTTGACCTTTTCAATCTTCATTTTCTTATGTTTAGCCATGGTGAGGGTATGGTAATATTTAGTGTTCCGATACCCCTTCGAAATCCACTCACAACAAGCTTTCTGATGCCAAAAGAGTTCTTCCTCACTCAATACTTAGATTAGATCCCCACATAACTGATCCTCTAAGGCTGTCAAGGAATCAAGATTGTCATCGTTAATAGCTCTCTGGATGCCCTAAAGTCCGGCGAGCAACCTTCTTTTATGATCGAAAATATTGCCAAATTTTGAACGATTCCATTGAGTGAGGCGTTGAGCAAATTTAGCTATCAACTGACTCATCGTTGCTCCTTCCAAAAGCCAATGTTCAGCTACCAACTCATCAAAGCCCAGGTGAGCGAACCTGGCATTCTTGAATCGAAATCCTGGTAGTCCCGAAGGTCTGGAAGTCGAACAAAGAAAATTGATCTACATGGGCCGATGGTCAAAACCAAGGAATGACAGATGGTGATTAACCACATGAGGAAAGGAATGCATCCAGGAGGACGACGCAAACACCCGATCCAGTACCAGGCCACACCGCCACATAAATCTAGATCCAGTATGTCCCAAATCATGGAGGCTACAAGCATGCACCCAATCCTGAAAATTTTTGTTCACTACTGAGTATTTATTTTGCATCTATTCTATGTTTACTTATATTGGTGGTCAAATTACTAGAATTTTTTAAAATCTGAATACGTTTTATCCAAACACTACTTCTTCTTCGATTTTTACTGTTTGGGTTATGTCAATATCACTAGTGGAATTCTTTACCCAAGTAGGTTTGTCATTAAATGCGCCACATAGAAATGTTTAGTTTCAAATTATGTTTGCTCGTGATTGATTCGTTGCTCTTTTGTTGTTGGGATTCAATTTTCAATCTTTGTTAAACCATTATAAGTTTAGAGTTCTTTTTTTATTTATAGTTTTCAATATTTTAGCATTATGCAAAAACCTAATTCCTATTTATTGATACAAATTAGTATTTATTATTGACCACTAGTCAATTTCAAAGTAAGGTGAGAGGCGGCTATTATTGGATCAAATTTTGAATCGTCTAACTTTTGATTTGCTTTCGGCCATTTGTACTTGTGATTTTTATATTTGTTTATTGTGGTGCCCATTTTGTAATTTAATATTAATTTTTTCCTTTCTTTAAGTAATCTTAGAGTTGTTTAGGAACTTGTTGGAGTGGTCTTTTGTAGCTTGTGTTGGGCATTAAGTTAGGAATAGTAACTTTGACTTATGATGATAGAGCAAGGGTTAGTCCTTCAGTGAGTTTTGGTCTAGAACAAGAGAAGATATTGACAAATTACAAATAGGTTATTGAAGACCCTTATAGGGAATCCATTTAAATTTGTGGAGATTTTGCACATATATAAGATTCATATAACATGCATCCAAGAGATAAAGTAGAATATGGTTAAAGCGAAAGAGATTAATAGGTCCAAACTTTAGTATTCAGGATGTTCAAGATAATGGAATGGGGTAGGTATTAGGAACTGACGCATCATATTGTGGGGGTAAAGAGGATTACTGATAGGATTATGCCCTTAAAGATTATAGTGAAAAGTGTTGTTTTCAATGAGTGTGTACTTATGCACCCTAAATAGGCTTGGAAAAATAGCATAAGTGATAATTCTAAGAAGAGCTAGATGAGATGATTCAGCAAATCCTCCTAACAAAAAAGTTATTCTAGGAGGAGACTTTAATGGTCATATAGGGGCAACCATTTCATAGATTCATTGGATAGGTATGATGATAGGGATGATAGTAGGACTACTTTGTTGGATTTCTCAATAATGTTTGAGTTGGTGATAACTAACTTATTTTTCAAGACAAATGAGGAGCATTTGGTGAGTTTTAAGAACAAAACTACCTATAAGGATTGAAAGATGATACTAATACTTGCTTATCAACTTAGTATAGATTGTTGGTTGTAGATCTTATAATTAGGCAATAGAGGAAGAAGAGAAGTCCTATGAGGTGTATTGAAATAAGATGGTGGAACCTAAAAGGGGATACAATGGAATAACTAAGGACAGAGTAATATATGGAGAAGAAAGGAAATTGGAAGAAGTTGCTAACTAGATGTGAGAAAGAGTAGCAACTCTTTTAAGGAAAGAAAAAAAGAGATCTTGGTGTTTCTAAAGGGCCTAGGGATAGTAAGATGGAGTCTTAGTAGTGGAATGAAGATTGTGCAAGGAAAATTTAAGATAAAAAAAAAGTTGCCTATAAATCTCTAATGAATAGCACCACAGAGGTAAATAAAGTAGTTAATAAAGAGTTATAAACTGGCAAAGAAAGAGGAGAAGATAGCCTCAAAAGCTAAAATAAGAGCTTACGAGAAGTTTTAACAATGATTAGAAAATAAAGATGGAAAAAAGGATATTTTTAATTTGGTAAAAGCCAGGGAATGAAAAACAAGAGAGTTAAATCAAGTTCGTTGCATAAAATATAAAGCAGTGAGGCTGCTCATGGTTGAAAATGGCATTAAAAGAAGATGACAGAGATATATCTATAACCTTTTTAATAAAGGCATAGAGGACAACATCATTTTAGGTGGTCATAGTACGTCCGAGAGGTATTATAACTTTACTTGTTGTTAGCAGATCACAAAGGAAGAAATTGAAAGAGCTTTAAGGGAAATGAAGAGTGGAAGGGCAGTAGGTCCTAATGAAATACCTGTAAAGGTGTGGAAGAACCTAGGCAAAGAGGGTCTTACTTGGCTAGCCAAGCTTTTTAATGTGATCCTTACTTCTTCCAAAATGTTGGATGAGTGGAGATTTAATATGTTAATTCCTCTATACAAGAATAAATGGGACATCTAAAGCTGTAACAACTACAGAAGCATCAAACTACTTACTCACATTATAAAGTTATAGTAGAAGGCGACTGATAAAACAGTGAGAAGGGATGCTCCTATCTTAGAGAACCAGTTTGGTTTTATACTAAAAAGGTCCATAACAAAAGCTTTATATCCCCTTAGAAGATTAATGAAATATCATAAGGAAAGAAAATGTAACCTACACATGGTTATTATTAACTTAAAGAAAGGTTATGATAGGGTAACTAGGGAAATTATATGGAAATGTCTAGAAGCTAAGAGTTCATATGACCTATATACAGGTTATTCGGTATAAAGACTAAAGCAAAGATGATAGGAGGAGACATAGAGCATTTTATTGGTCTATACCAAGGGTCCTCATTAAACCTATTTTTGATTACAGTAGTGATAGATGAGCTCACCAAGAATATCTAAAGGGATGTACCTTAGCGTATGTTACTTGCTGATAATATTATTTTAGTCAATAATTAAAAATTCAACCTGTTCGATTGGTTAAACCATAAAAACCTTGAACTATTTAACTTTTCGCTCAATTAACTTTAATAATTCTTTTGTTAAAAACGATCAATTTATTAACTAATCAGACAATTTTGTAAATTAATAAGTTCTTATAAACTAAAATAAATCAATTAATGTTCATTTAACAATCTTTTTCAATTAAACTTTAAATTATTTAATCGATAAGGAGAATCTTTTCAATCGTATTTCAAATTCTTTAATTTTATTTAATCTTTAGCCGATTTTATAATAGTCTAATAATGGTTGAATCTTGTAAATCTTAAATTGCTTGTTTTATTAGTTTAACTTCTGGTCTAGTTTTTAAAACATTGATTTCAGTGGATGAAACAAAAGAGAGTGTTAATGACAAATTAGAATTTTGGAGGGATACAGTAGAGTTAAAGAGTTTTAAATTGAATACGACTAAGACTGAGTGCTTGGAATATAATTTTTTGAGCCATAAGGTGCCTCTTGATTTGGAGGTAAAGATTGGTTCAGAAGTTATACTATAAAAAAGTGTTTTAAATATCTAGGATCTATCATCCAAAGTAATAGAGAGATTGATGAGGACATTGATTACTGTATTAAATCAGGGTGGCTTAAACAGAGAAGTGTGCCAGAAGTTTTATGTGACAAAAAGATATCACTCAAGCTCAAAGTTAAATTTTAGTATTAGGTGATTAGGCCGACGGTGCTATACAAGGCAGAGTATTGGCCCATCAAATAGGTGCATAGTTATAAGTTAATAGTGGTATAGATGAGAATGCTTCATTAGATGTGCAATTTTATTAGAAAAGATAAGGTTAATAATGTAATGGTAAGAGATAAATTAAAGATAGCTGATATTAATGAAAAATTAAGAGAGACAAGATTTAGGCAATTTGAACATGTTAAGAGGAGAAATCCTGACGCTCTAGTGAGAAAATGCGAGAAGATTGTACTTAAGGATTGCAAAAAAGAGAAAATGAAGGTTTAATAAGAACTGAGAGAAGGTGATTAAGAATGATACACCTCTGTTAAAACTTATCGAGGACGTGACCTTCGTTAAAAAACTTTTGTATACTAGGATATAGGTAAATGATCCAATATAGAGTGATCATTCTCTTTCTCATAGGCCTTTTAAACATTTTTCTTTGAGTCTTATGTCTTGCTTTAATATAAACATTTAGTATATAGGACATTCCTCTTAGTTATCTAGCCTAAGTATTTCCTTACTTAACCTAAATATTTTTATAATGACTTGTTTGTTTTATTTATTTAATTTTTCCTTATTTGTGTGTTTATTTACTTATGTTTCTTTGTTTTTAATCTTTATTTTGTAATGTTTTATTGTAATATTTATTTTATTACTTATTTTTATTTGTACATAGTTATTTATTTTATTATTTTATGGAAATTTTATTTATTTTATTGTTATTATTATATTTATTTTTATTTGTATTTTAATTATTATTACTTTATTATTTTAATATGTATCTTTTAGTAATTGTTTATATCATTTTATCGAAAACAACCTCTCTACTAGTCAAAGAGTAAAGTTGTTTACTTTTAGACCTCTTTTGACCTTACATATCAACATAATTTCTACTGAGATGTTATTGTTATTGTAGAAGTTTTATGCTCATAGCAATATTAGAAGTCTAAAAAGATTTAAGGATCCATTTGTACCTTAGTACAAGGCTTTCCAAGCTTGACCCTATGATACTATTTACGTAAAAACTGATACTTTTCAAAAAGGGGTCCATAAAATTTTACCTTGTTCACGTAGTTAATCTGTAGGAGGTCAAAAAAAATCACAATCACGGTGAAAAACCATATCTAAGAGTAAATGAATTGATTCTTTCCAAAAAAAAGCAGTATTAGAGCAATTGCAACTGTTTTCACTTTTGTAACCTACAGAAAAGTATGTAAAGTTGTTATAACGTTATATTGTAGAAGATTCAAATTTTAACAAAAAACTAAAAATAATATTAGACCATGAGAGAGCCTATAAGAGAGCGTATTCCAACTTAAACTATCATATGAGTTTTTCCATAGTGTGGTACATAACAGAAAATGAGAATAACAACCATAACCGGAATTCTGATAATATACGTAAGGAAAACTATCAGGCATAAAAAAGTGTTTAATTAAATAGAAAAGCTTTAGGAATTCTAAATTGTATATATAATATTAAATAGCTAGGTGCCATACATGCTTAACTGATTTGATATCTTTTTCATGAACTGCATACAGGATTGATCAGGTTGTTGAAGCTCTCAAAATTAATTTTGATTCACTAAAATGTTGTGGTAGTTGTGGAACTAAGTTGAATCCTAATAGAACTACAAACTAATTTCTTAATTTCAATTGTCCAAATAAAGTGGGGAATTATGATTAATTAACTAATGAACTAAAATTAACAAAAAATAAATAAACCAACTAAATATAAAGAGTGAGAAAATAAATTTTATTTAATTTTGATTTAAGGAAAAGATTTCATCTAACTTTAACTTTGATCATTGGTATATGAAAATAATTTTCAAAATTCAAAATTTAGTCCCAAAACTTATTAAGATAGCCATAATAAGTATCAAATTTTTGTACATTAATTAGCTCAAACTCATTATTCAAAACAAAACTTATCATTAATTAATTGGATATGATGTTACTCCGTATCAATTAAATGATAGCAATAAGGTTAGTGAAAAGACTAGACCAAAAAGTAAATAATTGAGATAGCTATAATTATTCAACTTAATTTTCTTATTTTGATGCCAAATATGCACCTTCATAAATAACCTATTTGTTATTTGTATCAATTCTTCATGACAATTACAGATAACTGAATTCATGGATAATTATAGAATAATCAACATCAAATTAATTTGTCACATAAATTAATATTAATTATTCATAAAAATATAAAAAGCGAAACAAGAAATACTTGAATTAAAAGAAAATATAACTATAGAACAAAGCCTTATAATATTTGGATTTAGTCACACATGGCTATTGGTTCAACACCAAAAATAGATGAAAAGATAAAAAATGAAGAGAAAATTACAAAGAAAATGAAATAGGGTAATTAAGAAAAGTGAAGGACATGTTTTTCCCTTCTCTCTTCTCCTAAAAACTAGCTTCCTCCTATTATATCAAGATCCCTACCTAATCAAATCCAAATCCTTATATAATAGAGTTGGAAGTAAGTTTCTTAATCGATTCAAACTTTTGGGATGAGTCTGACATTAGACGTGATCTCACCTTATCTAATACAATAATCTATTTACTTTCTAACATTTGTGATTTTGATCAATAATAATCTAATTTGATCTAATCTCCATTTATCATCTCATAAAACAAAGTTGATATTAATTTTCCTATTTAAGTACCAAAATTAATTCAAAACAAAAGGGATATATCCAAATAACATAACCAAATAATATCTTATCAAATTCTTCTACACTAGCCTCATACCTGTCCTCAAGCATATGTCTATCCAATACATTAATCATTCTCATAACAACCTTTCATCTTTTTTCAAGCTATCCAAAAATATCCCCAAACCTAATACATATTAAAGGTTTAAGATGAAATAACAATTGTTCTCAAAACAAATAAAACAAGACTTGACACCCTTATGGATTTCACTCTATATATTTCAAGTGTTTAAGGTTTGCTAAGCACTCAATCAAAGAAATGCGAGTTATTTTCATAAGCTTACTTATGAATCTTATCTCTACCACTAACAAAACATAAACTTAATGCATAAATAAATAGGACTTAATAAGGGTTGTAACATGACTTAGGTAAGATATGACGAAAATAAGTTTTAGGTTAAACAAATTAAAGGAAATCATACAAACTTATCTATACAAGTTTCAACTTAAATTAGTCCATAGCTCACTTGATTCAAATAACATCCTTCAATCACTGTCTCTTTTTCTCTTTTTTTGTTTTTTTATAACTACAGATATCTTTTGTTGCACTAGGTAAACTGCATAATGCGAGTGTTGTTCATAAGTTATAGAATGAATAGCTTTGTTCCCTTTTTCTTAAAGGGTACTTCTTTACTCCACTTCTTGAGTTCATTAACTTTTCTTTAATTTTTGAACAAGAAATATCAAAGAGGAGATTTATTTATTTATTTACTTTCTAACATTCGTGATTTTGATCAATAATAATCTAATTTGATCTAATCTCCATTTGTCATCTCATAAAACAAAGTTGATATTAATTTTCCTATTTAAGTACCAAAATTAATTAAAAAAAAGGGATATATCCAAATAACATAACCAAATAATATCTTATCAAATTCTTCTACACTAGCCTCATACCTGTCCTCAAGCATATGTCTATCCAATACATTAATCATTCTCATAACAACCTTTCATCTTTTTTCAAGCTATCCAAAAATATCCCCAAACCTAATACATATTAAAGGTTTAAGATGAAATAACAATTGTTCTCAAAACAAATAAAACAAGACTTGACACCCTTATGGATTTCACTCTATATATTCCAAGTGTTTAAGGTTTGCTAAGCTCTCAATCAAAGAAAAGCGAGTTATTTTCATAAGCTTACTTATGAATCTTATCTCTACCACTAACAAAACATAAACTTAATGCATAAATAAATAGGACTTAATAAGGGTGTAACATGACTTAGGTAAGGTATGACGAAAATAAGTTTTAGGTTAAACAAATTAAAGGAAATCATACAAACTTATCCATACAAGTTTCAACTTAAATTAGTCCATAGCTCACTTGATTCAAATAACATCCTTCAATCACTGTCTCTTTTTCTCTTTTTTTGTTTATTTTTTATAACTACAGATATCTTTTGTTGCACTAGGTAAACTGCATAATGCGAGTGTTGTTCATAAGTTATAGAATGAATAGCTTTGTTCCCTTTTTCTTAAAGGGTACTTCTTTACTCCACTTCTTGAGTTCATTAACTTTTCTTTAATTTTTGAACAAGAAATATCAAAGAGGATATTTATTTATTTATTTCTTTTGTCTTATTTTTTATACCCCCCCCGAAAAATCAAAATACTGTAACTTGAATCAACTAATTTATTTTTCATGGAAATAGTCAAGATCTGATGCAATTAAGCTTTATACATTTCCTTCAATTTAGGGATTCAAAATTATTAAGGAAATTAATAAAAATAAGGGTTAAAGTGGCTTGTAACAAGGTTAGTATTTAAGAAAAGAAAGGTTAAGACTAAAATTAGTTTTCTATAAGTAAAAATTAAGGTAGGCTTATCTAGGTCAAAATGGTTATTCTAAATGCCCTATCATCTTTATATATAAACTCATCAAAAATCAATCTCAAAATGTATTCAAGAGCGAGTTATAGTATAAACAAGTTATATTTAATAAACACACATCAAAAAGAAATATATGAGTATAAATGTGATGAATGATCTTATGTTTAAAAGCTCACATAAGTATCAAATGTATCGAGTCTTGCACATTTTATTTAATAAAACCAATGATCTACCTTAATTGATTTAATAAAAAACACTAAGCAAGTTTGCCTTTCTCATGCATTATAACTTAAACAAAAAACGTATCATAACTTAGGGATTATTTCTAAACAACAATAAAAAAAATTGAGACTACCACAGGGAATAATCAACATATGCTTCATAATATTTATGAGTTCAAGCACAAATCACAAAGTTCATCATAGTATATATTCTTGCTCTCCCACACCTAAATCATATATTATCCCTAACGTATGCACAAGATGCTCACATGTCATAAAAATTAACATAAAATAAAACTCATAGTAGAAGACTCCCCTGAGTTGTGAGCCTCTAAAATGAGATATACTATAGTGTTGATGGATATGGAGGTATTAAACCATGAATTATAATAGAGCATCCATGTTCCTCTCCAACAAAAAATGATGCTCATATCACATTGGTGGACTTGAAAGATACAGAGTTTATAGAACATAACGATCCTAATAACAATGTGATGACGAATCTATCTCGAAGGTCACATGATACAAAACAAAATGCTCTCTTTTGTTGTTTGAGCAACCTTATTATGCTTAAATAAGCTTTATCCAAAGGTTCCATCTCACAAGTTATATGCATATAAGTGTTAGTCATATCAAACAAATTGAGATTAATAGTCAAATAAGTAATATGGGACCAAGACATAAGTTCTTGTTAGAAGAGATAATAGTATTAAATTATGTAGCCAACCAAGCACCCAAATTGACATATACTTTGTGTACTATACACTAAATAAAAAATAATTCTACTTTAGCGCAAGTACAAGTTATGACCTTCCTTCACTAAATAATTAAAAGTAAGAAATGTTACATTTAAATCCATTTAAGCTCATTAAGATCATTACCATTACATTTATTTGGATGATAAACTAATGAGTTAGAAGACATTAATTTCCACACTAAAAAGAATCAAAATCACCATTGTCCATAATAGATTCTTTGTATTTAGTTGTATTAGCATATTTCTCATTTATCAACCCTAAGGCCAATTTAAATTTAGTAATATTTTGTTTAAATTTGACACCCATCAATCTATACTATATCACTTTAGGACCACGTTAAGCGAAATTATTCAATTTATCAAATTTTAAGGTAGTATAAGATTCCCTAGTTAATTCAATAAAAATCAAACAACGAATCAACAAAATTGCACATACTTACATTAATATGTAGCGACATACCTTGTTTTCTTTCTTTAGATCTAAAAGTGAGATATTTGTAAAGTTTTGACTCATTTGGTAGCAAGATAGATGTGTTTTTAGCTATCTGAGTATGCTTCCTATCGGCACTTGTGGTAGGTCTAATGTCAAATTGATTTTTTGTAGTTGGATTCACTTTAGACTTGCCTTTTATTGTTTTCTTATTAGTATCTTTTAAACATCTCATAATTATGAAAATTATAAACAAGAAAAATAATCCTAAAATAATTGAAACAATTTATTAGTAACTAAAATAAAATTAAAATAAAAGTAACTAAAATTATTTACTAAAATAAATAATAAAAGCCTGGAAAATATAAGGGACGTTACTACAATACTGGTGGACAGGAGCTTGGCGTGTTTAATGCGACTAGGTTTACTTGTGTTGAAAAGTTGGTGCATTGGTTATTGAAGCATTTTGTGCTAGAACGGTGTTGTGGTTTGTTATGGTCTGTTACGCCTAAACTAGGAGATGTGGTGTGGTGTGTGACTAGTGACATGAGGGATGGTTGGAACATTGGTGGAGTGGCTGGACGTGAGGAGCTACTGAGGCTATGATGGGAGGTGATGGGTGCTAAAGTTGGTGCAGTAGGGTAAGGGCCTAGAGGGTTAGTGATGGTGTACCTTAAACAAAAACAAAACAAATTAGGGTTTTGTGTTTTTAAATTTTGTTTATTTTTAATTATTATTTTAAAATTTTATTTATATCATCTTTTGTTATTTATATCTTTTATTATTATTTATTATTTAATTTATTGAAATTAATTAATTATTTTAAAATCACAATTTCTTTAAAAATAAAATAAATTGTTAAAATCTATAAGATGTGACCTGCCTTATGAATGTTAATATTCTAAAATTCAAAAGGTCCCGTTCTAGAAAGTTGAATCACATAAGGCATGATCTCACCTTATGAGTTTTAGTATTCTAAAATTTAAGAAAGCTACCACCATACCCTGAGTTACATAAAATGTGATCAAGCGTTATGAAATTCAATAATCTAGAATTTTAGATATTTTATCCAAACAATTGAATTACATAAAGCGTGATCTCACTTATGAATTTTAGTATTCCATAATTTAAGACCTAATTCCCTTTTAAACAAATAAAGTAACTACTAAAAAAACAAATGAAAACTATGTATAAGTAAAATAGAACTAATAAAAATTATCATGTTTTCTGTTGCCTCCTAAAAAGCGCAAATATTTAACATCATTATGCTCAACAAAACTTTTTCTTCTCAAACTTCTATGTTTCAATAACTAAATAATTAACAAGTTTTGCTTACCATCCAGTAACCAAATAATTAATAAGGTCTACTTAACATGGAACCATACCTTTAATTTAGAATAATTACCCATCAGGAAAAGTTTTATAAATAAGTAAAATATCTTCATCCCTTACCAATCTACTCAAATTATCTACTATTGATTTTTTTGATTTTTTTTTGATTTCGTATTATCAAATCAAACTCTTAAAATAACAAAATCCATCAATGTTGCATCGTCAGAATACACAGTAAATTTAGGGCCAAAAATAAGATCTAAATTTATTTAAAGAAATTTTTTTTCTAAAAGCTCCTTCTTAGTTGTAGAATAACTGCATTGCGTGACACCCAATGTTCTTTAAGCATAACAGATAACATGATTTTGTTTCTCAATCCTTTGACTAAAAACAACTCCCACTGCATAATTGCTAACATCGCATATGATCTTAAATGGTAGATCCCAATTTAGTGGTTGAATGTGTAACATCCCGTTACTGTTAGCAAGGGCATTATGGTAATATTGGGTCAGACTGATAGATTTCATTGCATTCACTGATTGAGCATGTTACTGGCCTCTAATTATAGAGAAACAGGTTTATTGCATATGCATTTATTCATAGGTACATGCATTCATGATTTTTTCGGCATTTTATTGTGGGTATGAATTGATTGGATTGTGGACTGACTGAACTGACTGGATTGCAATCAATTGAGAAATTAGGAGTAAGTGGGCTCGAATGACTGATTTAGAATAGTTAAGAGTGATTTGCTATTGATAGTGGCTTATAGGAAATTTTCGAGAAATTCGGGAGAAAATGCCAGGATCGGAAATTTTGAGTGATGAATCGATTATCAGTATAATCTTGAAAGAATTGTCCAATGGCAATGGAAAAATTAGAGTTATGTTGTTAGGAAATAAAAATATTGAGCCACTGAAATTTAGAGACTGAAATTTGAACTGATTTGGAGACTTATGTCTATAAATAGCCTAGGTTTGAAAGTTAGAAAATTTTTCCTAAAGCAAAATCGCTTTCTTCTCTTCTCCTCCCACAGTGTTCTTCGATTCTTCCATCGGTGAGGATTCCTCGATCTTTTCTTATGGTTTCCTTCTCATTGTGCTAAGCTAACTGGTTTATTGTGATTGATGAAGGTTGAGAAGGTTTGAAAATGGTTAATCGTTGATATTGAAGGATTTTAGGGTTTACGGAGATTTGAGGGATTTGTGGAATTTGATCTTCGATTTGGTAAGTATTTATGGCTTTAATGTTGTTATTAATGGTTTTTGATGCATTTATGGCATTTATTGTGTTAGTTTTGGGTAGTTGAAAGTGTTAATGGAGGTTTTAGAGAGAGATTGGACGGAAAATCGATCGGAGAAGACGGAGGAGTGACCGCACGTCGTGACGTCTGGCGCAGCCTCGCCGCGACTAGTAATTAGGTGCTCGCCGCGACGAGCGCAACAAGACGTCGCGGCGAGCGCCTGGATTTACGTCGCGACGAGCCGCATAAGAGTGTTCGCCGCGGCGAACGTCTTTGACGTCGCGACGAACGGACTTCTTCACGTCGCGGCGTAGAGCCGCAGGTTGCGGCGAAGGGGGCTTTTCTGAATGGATGAGTGTTTCTCGATTCATTATGAACTAGGGAATGAGGTCTACAATTGAGGATAATTTTGAGGATTGGAATTTAATTTAAATGGTATTGATTCATAGAGAATAAGGTCAATTATGGTTCATAGTGTGACCTAAGTGTTGAGTTGAGACAATTGGAATTTCAATTGGAGTTTTAATTGGGATTTTCAATAGAGGTTTTGACCCAAGGGTTATGGAATTGCTATAGGGTATATGAATCGAGGAGATTGAACTGGATTTTAGGATTGAATCAATTATTGTCGATTAATTGAGCGAAGAGTTAGAATAGGACATAAGAGTTCAAATTTGGGTTTTTAGCGCCAGGAAAATTGTGAACATGCATTGTACATAATTCCACTGAGACATATGCATTACTGAATCGTTTTATTGAGCATCTAGTAATGGGACTGTATTTAACTGTTATAGAGGCACCGTTGGACCGTCATTCCACGGACATTGCTGGGACTTCCAGGCAGTAGCTCGGAAGTTACAAGTGAGTAACCTAGTTGGTTTCTCAAATTCCTGATTGTCTAAATGCTCAATGTGATTTACTTGCCAATATGAAATTGCATGATTACTGAAATGTACATGATCGAATGGCATGCTTTTACTGTATGGGATTAGACTACTGCATGACACTGAGAAAATGCAATACTGGGCTTTTATAGCCATACACTGAATTACTGAACACTGCATTACATGCATAAATGCATGATCAGATAATGGACATGTGACCCAAGTTGCTATTATCACTGAAAAGAGCCTCGAGCTCGAATCTTCAGATCGACCGCCTCGAGCTCGGGGAGAAATCCTCGACGATCCTCCATCGAATCTTGACCGAGCACTTGGGCACGACACTGAATAACTGGAAAAGAGTCTCATATGCATTATATACACATGACTGATTGAATTGCGACACTTACTGAATGATGTGATGACATGAGAGATTGCAGATTGTTACATGCTACTGTAGACTGTTGCATAATACTATGAATTGTAATATGATACTGAAAACTGTTATAGGCTACTGCAAATTGTTATATACTAATTGTACCTTCTCAGGCGTCTTTGTCAGCACGTAATCTGCGTAATGCATGATTTGAGTGAACCATCGATGATGGTTTCTCACTGAGTTCGAAAACTCACCCAAAATTGCAACCTATTTTTCAGGATCGATAGAGTAGACTCCTAGCTCCGGAGATAGTCTTTTCCTGCCGTGCGAGCGTGCTGGCAAGAGAAGCGATGGCACACAGGTCGGTCAGCTAGGTTGGACTTTTGCGGATGATCTTAGGATAGATGCTTGTATCAGTTTCCTTTTTGGTTTTGTTTAGGGGACTGATAGACTTGTCTATTCTGATATTGGATGACTGTATCAAGATTATTTTGGATGTTAAACTTTACTGATTTCTTATGTATTTTGGTTTTAATTATTGCGATGCCATGTGGATTAACAGTCGAATTTTCTGGTAGTGCACCTTTATCGTGGGATACGTGTCGGAGCGACCTTCGGGCATCCCGATGTGTACCCTACGGTGAGGGGGCGCTACATTAAGTGGTATCAGAGCATGGTTTGACATCTTTTGGGCATAGTGTATTTTAGGTTGGAATCACTGTAAGAATAGCGAATCGATCGAATTTCTTATGCTTTTTAGGTCATCCGTCCTTGGAGATCGAGTTGAGCTACCAGCTGACCTGGAATCGGTAGGAGCTAGTAGGGAGTCCCCGATGCCTCTTTCAGAGGAGTTGCCTCCTCGAGTTCCTGTGAGACGGGAACGAAGATATGATCGACTGCGTAAGTAGGGGGCGGTTGACTTCTATGGCAGCACCGACCCTGCGGAGGCTGAGGGATGGTTGGAGAGGACTGAGAGAGTCCTCGATCAGATGGATTGCGACCCTGAGGAGAGATTTGATTATGCCGTCTCTTTGTTACAGGGTCCTGCATATCAGTGGTGGAAGACTGTCCCGGCGGTACCACCGAGCCTACATCTTGACATGGGATGATTTTACGAGGGTCTTGAGGACAATTACATGCCCAAGGTCTATCTGGAAATGAAGTTGCAGGAGTTCTTAGAGTGAGACAGGACGATTGACCGTGGCCGACTATGAGTCTTGGTTCAACGAGTGATGGTTTATGTTTCTACATTGGTTGCTACTGAGGCTGACAGGTGTCGGCGTTTTGAGGACGGACTCAATCTGGAGATCCGTACCTATTGGCCGTGTCGACATACGGTAATTTCATTGAGTGAGGGCTTCGCCGTGAGGATAGAGCATTCTTGAGATAGCGTATGACCGTGAGGCCGGTCGGGGACCAGATTAAGAGGTCGATGTGATCGGCGATCTTGACAGAGGGTTCAAAGAAGCGTCGAGTAGGCCCTTCAGGTCCGCAGGAGGGGCCAGACAGACTGGTCATGGGCAGAGGGGCATATTTGTACAGACTGGTAGTGGTGGTGGCAGTGCCAGAGTTTCAAGGCAGTCTGTCCCCTTATGCGAGCATTGTGACAAGAGGCATAGTGGAGAGTGTCGATGGCTGTCTGGAGCCTGTTTGAGGTGTGGCTCGATGGACCACCTGGTAAGGAACTGCCCAAAGACTTTGGGAGCCTAGTCTACTATGACTGGAAGATCAGGCAGTAATACCACGGTACAACAGAGCCGTGTAGGTGGATCAGGATGGAGAGGCCGAGGCCGATGTCGAGGCCGAGCAGAGGGGTCCGCAGTGAGGTCAGAGGGACCGAACAGCAGACAGCAGTCACAGGCCAAGGTCTATGCCATGACTCGGCAGGAGGCCCAGGATTCCCCGGATGTTGTTGCGGGTATGCTTCTGATTTCTGGTTTTGAAGCATATGCATTGTTGGATCCTGGATCCACTCATTCTTTCATTGCACCGTATTTAGCATATAGACTACATGGGGATAGGCAGAGGTTACAGTATGGGTTAGAGGTGAGTACACCTCTAGGTAGTACGACTGTTTTGGGAGAGGTCTGTATAGGGTGTCCGGTTCAGATTGACCGAGCCATTTTGAGTGCTGATTTGATTGTTTTGCCTCTGAGGGAGATTGACGCGATATTGGGGATGGACTGGTTGACTGCATATAGGGCTATCATGAACTATTATACCAAGGAGGTTGTGCTGGAATCTCTTGGTCAGCCCAGGGTTATTTTTTCGAGGAGTTAGTCAGGCAGTGCCAGCGAGGATGATATCCTTCTTGAGTGCCCTGAGATTGATGCAGGGAGGTTGTGAGGCCTATCTGGCTCACGTAGTGGATTCTAGAGTCGAGCCGAGATTGCAGGATGTTCCCGTAGTCAGGGATTTCCCATATGTGTTTCCCGAGGAGTTACCGGGATTGCCGCCAGAGCGGAAGATAAAGTTTGAGATTGATCTCGTTCCTGGTACCGCTCCTATATCGATCCCTCCATATAGGATGGCACCGGTAGAACTGAGAGAGCTTAAGGCTCAGTTGCAGGAGCTACTGGATAGGGGGCTTATCAGACCGAGTGTTTCGCCATGGGGAGCTCCAGTACTGTTTGTGAAGAAGAAGGATGGGACGCTGAGACTGTGTATTGATTATAGGCAGTTGAATCGAGTGATAGTGAAGAACAAGTATCCACTGCCTAGGATTGACGATTTATTTGATCAGTTGCAGGGAGCTCAGGTGTTCACCAAATTGGATCTGAGATCAGGTTATTACCAGTTGAGGATTGCAGAGGCTGATGTGCCTAAGAGTGCTTTCAGGAGCAGGTACGGACATTTCGAGTTCCTAGTGATGCCGTTTGGGTTGACTAATGCCCCGGCAACCTTCATGGCCTTGATGAATAGAGTTTTTCAGCCCTACCTGGATCGGTTTGTGATTGTATTTATTGATGACATGCTAGTTTATTTGAGGAGTAGACAGGAGCACGCTGAGCATTTGAGGATTGTCCTTCAGGTCATGAGAAAGAGACAGTTGTTCGCCAAATTCACTAAGTGTGAATTCTGGCTTGATGAGGTTGTATTTCTGGGGCACGTGGTGTCCGGTGAGGGTATTCAGGTGGACCCTCGTAAGATAGAGGCGATTATGAGTTGGGAGATTCCTAGGAGTGTGCCAGAGTTGCGGAGTTTCCTAGGATTGGCCGGATATTACCGGAGGTTCGTCGAGGGGTTTTCATTGATCTTCGCCCCTTTGACGAAGCTATTGAGGAAGAATGTGCCGTTCAGATGGTCTGAGGAGTGCCAGAAGAGCTTTGAGGAGCTGAAACATCGGTTGATGACTGTACCGGTGTTAGGCATTCCATCTGGGACTAGAGGTTTTGTGGTTTACAGTGATGCCTCGCATCAGGGATTGGGATGTGTATTGATGCAGCATAGGAGAGTTATAGCGTATGCCTCGAGACAGTTGAGGTCTCACGAGGTGAATTATCCGGTACATGACTTGGAGTTGGCCGCAGTTGTGTTTGCTCTGAAGATCTGGAGACATTATCTGTATGGGGAGACGTTCCAGATCTTAACTGATCATAAGAGTTTGAGGTATCTGTTGAGTCAGAGAGAGCTCAATCTGAGACTGAGGAGATGGATAGAGTTACTGAAGGACTATGATTGTAAGATTGAGTATCATCCAGGAAAGGCCAATGTGGTGGCCGATGCACTGAGTAGGAGATCGCATGGTAGTGCAGCTCAGGTTCAGGTTTCAAGGTTACCTGGTCTGATTCAGTTGAGAGCTCTTAATGTACAGATAGATTTGGCTCAGGATGGAGCTCTGATTGCTACTCTGAGGCTGAGGCCGATGTTGCATGACAGGATCCAGAGAATTCAGGATCAAGACCCAGTGTTAGTGAGACTGATTGAGAGAGTCCAGGCCAGTACTGATTCAGAGTTTGAGTTGAGAAATGGGACTTTATGGATGGGACAGAGACTGTGTGTGCCAGATGTTGATGATTTGAGACGGGAGATCCTAGAGGAGGCACATGTAGCTGCCTATGCTATGCATCCTGATGCGACCAGGATGTATAATTCATCGAGACAAAGATTTACGGTGGCACGGTATGAAGAGGCAAGTGGCGTAGTATGTTTCAAGTGTCCGATTTGTTAGCAGGTTAAGGCAGAGCATCAGGCTCCAGTGGGGAAGTTGCATTCGTTGCCCATTCCGGAGTGAAAATGGGAGCGAATTACCATGGATTTTGTGATGGGGTTGCCTAGGGCGTCGGCGAAGACGATGTTATCTGGTCATAGTGGACCGATTATTAAATCGGCTCACTTCTTGCCGATGAGGAGAGCAATACTCTCGATCGGTTGGCCCGAAGTATGTAGCGAGATTGTACGGTTGCATGGGGTTCCGTTGTCGATAGTCTTAGACGGGGATCCTGTGTTCACTTCGAGGTTCCGAAGAGCCTCTGATCTTATGGGTACGAGGTTGAACTTCAAGATCTGACATTTCATCCTTAGATGATGGATGAGCGAGAGGACGATTAAGACTATTGAGGATATGCTTGAGCTTGTGTATTGGAGTTCAGAGGATCATGGGATCGATGTTGGCACTGATCGAGTTTGCATATAATAACCAGTATCAGAGTAGTATTGGGATGGCACCGTATGAGGCCTTGTATGGGAGGCCATGTCGATCGCCACTGTATTGGGATGAAGAGGGTATGAGATCGATTGAGGATCCCGAGTTGATTCAGGATACAGTGGATAAGGTACAGTTGATCCGGAGTCGCATCAAGGCGGCTCAGGATAGACAGAAAAGTTATGTGGATCAGCATCGGCGAGAGATGGAGTACAATGTGGGTGACAGAGTGTTTCTCCTGGTGTCTCCTTGGAAAGGAGTACTGAGATTTGGCCGTAAGGGCAAGTTGAGCCCTCGGTATATCTGTCCGTATGAGATCCTTAGGAGGATAGGACCGTTGGCTTACAGATTGGCTTTACCGAGTGAGATGTCCCAGATGCATGACGTGTTTCATATCAGTATGCTCCGACGGTACCGTTCAGACCCGATGCATGTGATTCCGGCTCAGGAAATTGAGGTAGTCAGTGATTTGAGTTATGTTGAGGAGCCGGTGCAGATTATAGGATCACGGGTCAAGCAGCTAAGGAACAGGGTGATTCCATTGGTAAAAGTCCTTTGGAAGAACCACTCTTCTGAGGAAGCTACATGGGAGACTGAGGAGCATATGAGGAGTCAGTATCCTCATTTATTCGATCGGACAGGTATTAAATTTCGGGGACGAAATTTTTATTAGGAGGGGTGAATTGTAACATCCCATTACTGTTAGCAAGGGCATTATGGTAATATTGGGTCAATGTTGGGACCCGATCCAGAAACCGGATCCTAACCGGAGAAACGAAAAACGAATACGAATAGACGAAGTACGGAAGCAAAGCGAAATCAAATACGAATACGAACCAATATGAATCGAATCAAAGCAAAGAAACGAAACATAAGGCGAAATCAAATCAGATACGAATCGAATCACAAATTGGAAGCAATTTCCGACATCCGTTGAAAACACAAAGCATAGGAAACTTATCGCGTTGGAAACCTAGACTATCCAAATCCGGTATAATTTTTTTTCTTTCTTTCTTATTCTCATTTCTTACCTCATTAGTCAATCTCATTCAAAATCACACAAGCAAATTCCACTTTTGGAAAATCATTCTCATGCAAATCTCTAAATCTGATCATATTCTTATTGATCCATACAAATCTTAAATTACATTTTATCCCAATTTTATCGAAATTTCAAAGATAACTACCGCGCATTTATCCTATCCCAAAATTCTCTGCAAAGCCAAAATACACTTCTAATATCACAAAATCCAGAATCATCGGACTCTCCCGTCCTGAATCCAAACACCAGCAAAACACAAATCTATTACCTAACACTTCCACAATTCTCAATTCAGATCAAAACATCCTTATTCAAATTCATCATTCAATCCAAACGCATCTAATCATATCTATATATAGTCACAAGTCACATTCCATAATCACACAAATTCTCATATCTCCAACCCATATACAAGTTCAGAAATCACTTACAATCCCATAACTCATTTCCATACACAAATTCATATACATATCCATACTAAAATTCAAGTTACTCAAAATCTAACTTATACAGATTACAAAACATATAAATATCGAAACTGACGTCTTGACCATCTTTCATCCAATCTCACCTTTCAATACGGAGATGGGGATGAAAGGGGTGAGCTTCGAAGCTCGTGGGTAACATATTTATAAACCTGAATAATAAGCGAAATCAATTTTCATAAACTTTTTGCCAAAGGCTTAGTTTTCAAACTTTTCAACTTTCAAATATTTTTCTCAAACTCTTTTCAATTTTCCAAACTTTTCATATCAAATTTCTATAATTTCATGGTTGAAAACCCTTTTTCTCATTTTTCAAAATTTCTCATAAACATGAATGCAATCACATCAGAGAAATTTCACGCGCATAAACAAAATCAAAAATCACATAACATAACAAAATGGTTTGGTTTTGGTCCTAACAGGACGTACTGCACATTTATCGTGGGATACGTGTCGGAGCGACCTTCGGGCATCCCGATGTGTACCCTACGGTGAGGGGGCGCTACAGAATGATAGGTGCACTTGTTAATAATTCTTTGTTTATCAAAAACTTCTTAGCATTCCTTTCCAAATTCAAATGGAGCATGTTTTTTTGGTAACTTTGACAACAGTATTATAACCTTAGAAAAATCTTCATGTCTAAAAAAAGTTTAAATTTCCTTAACATTTGTTGGGTAGGGTAAGTTCACAATTAAATCCACTTTTGTTTTATCAACTTCTATACCCTGGATGAAATCATATATCTTAACATGATGCCTTGATCAACCATAAAATGATATTTTTATAATTTAAATCTAGATTTGTTTCAATGCATCTTTTAGAAACCTTGGATAAATGATTTAAACAATAATAAAATGAATCTCCATAAATAGTGAAATCATCCACGAATACTTCTATGCAATTTTCAATATACTCAAAGAATATTCATCATACACCTTTGAAAAATACCTAGAGCATTATAAAAACTGAAGGGCATTCACTTGAATGCATACATTCCTAAAGGGCATTTAAAGGTATCCTTTTTCGTAATGTTCTTGAGCAATTGATATTTGGTAGTAACCTGAAAAATCATCCAAAAAGTAAAAATATGATTTACCCACAAGTCTTTCTAACATTTGATCTAAAAAAGGTCATGGAAAATGATTATTTCTAGTGGCCAAATTACGCTTCCTAAAGTCTATGCACATTTATCACCCATTATATACCCTATTGGCATCAACTTATCATTTGTGATTTCTTATCACTGTCATCCTAGTTTTCTTCGACATAACATGCATTAGGCTCACCCATTCACAGATCGGATATATTATACCTACATCCATAAGTTTGAAAATCTATTTCATTATCACATCTTTTGTTGTTGGATTGAGTGTTCTTTGGGTTCCTTTATTGGCTTAGCATTTTATTCTAAAAGAATCCTGCATATGCAAATTGCTGAGCTAATGCCTTTTATGTCAATCGTAGGTAGTGACTATCCTTTACCTAAATAGACATACTTTAGGTGATCAGGTAAGGCCATTAATTCTATCTTTAGAACCTGTAAAATAGAAGACAACATTTTCTTGTAAGTTATAGTAATTTTAGCATTTGAAGTTTTCAAATTTGTTAGTACTACTGGTAACAATTATATAACTTTGCAAGTTTCATCAAATTGCTTAGTCACCTCCAATTTAGCACTAAACTTTGACTCATCATCAACACTTTCTTCATTAGAAATATCATGCACAATTGAATCGACAATATCCATATGATAAATGGAGTTAAAATCATTAGGGTACTTCATTACCTAAAAAATATTAAACTTCACTATATCTTTATCAAACTCAACAAAAAGAGTCAATTTTTTTCTTGGTCATCTTTATAAATAACCTTCCCACCAAAATCAAAGCTAAATGTTCTACACTACCTCCATCTATTTTCAAGGTGTAAAAGTCCACTAAAAGTGCCAAATTGTTAACTTAGACTAAAACTGTTGGGGCCCGATCCGAAAACCGGATCTTAACTGAAGAAACGGAAAATGAATACGAAACGAAAGCAAAATTGAACGAAAGGAACACAAGGCGGAAGCAAAATCATATACGAATCGATTGTCAAATCAGATAAATCGAATCCGAAGGCGAATCGAATAACACAAAGCGGAAGCAACAAATCGATTAACAGATTCGCGAAGCAACGACATATCTAATATCAAAGCGAAACAAAATCAATTTCCGACATCCGTGAACAAATATTTTAGGAATCACTGTCGCGTTGGAAACCTTAGACTTAAACTGTCCAAAATCCGATATAAATTTTTTTCCTTTTCTTTTCTCTCTTTTCTCATTCCTCAATCCAAATACATTCACATACAATCGCATTATCCAATGTCCAATACACGTTCATTCACATTTTTCCATATACAAATCATGCTTATATCTCAATTGAACATACAAAATTTATGTGACATATCCATGTGTAATACCATAACTCAATAGCCTCATCAAAATCTCATAATTCAATTACAATTTATACACCATTTCATAAATCAAAGCTTTATACAAAACATAGTGGCATTTTCAAGCCTTATACATTACCCATAACCCTAAACCAAAGTACACAATACATAACAATTTTAGACTTCTCAGCAACCACCTAACTTAACAATAATACAATATAAACACATGCAAACAGAAATCTTCAATTTTCTTTACCCGATCATCTTCTTATCACCTGTGGATGGGAATGAAGGGGGTGAGCTTATAGCTCGTGGGTAACAGTTTATAACAAATAAATAAGCAAAACCTTTTTAAAATGCTTTTCTTTTCTTTTCTTGCAGAAACTTTGTTTGAAACCCATAATGCACATTTTCAAAAGTTCTTTTCTCGCAATGGTCGAAATCACAATTTCCAAACACATGAATGCATCAACATAACACTTCACAATGCAAATGCACACATAACGGCTCGAGAGTTCCTTAAACACAACGAATAAACCGAAGTTTATCGTAAACACAACAAGTCCGATTTTTCAGGATCTCATGGCCTCTAACGGGCAGCCGGGAGAAGGCTAAGGGTCATCGTGCACGAGACTAACGAAATAGGTTCTCTCTTGCCCAATCACAATCACATAATCATGCTTAAATCAATTTATCGAATGCTCTTTTCCGAATATACGAAATGCCATGAAGTTTTCGAGGCATAACACAAATGTATTTTGAAATTCATCAAAAGTTCATGTATTGAATCAATAATGATTTTTCAAATTATTCATACAATGATGCAACATTTATGATGCAATTGAAATCAGAAAATCTCTTTGTTTAAAGAAAGCAGTAGTGGCTTATAAATCTATTATAAACAGGTGCCCACCTCGAATCGATGCTAGAAGCTTGTCCGTAGCTTCAATTTGATCATTTCTTCTTTTATTCTCCTAATTGAAAATTCCCTACACCAATGTCACACAAATTCGACCTCATAAATGACATAATCCTTAATATTGAACTTAAAAAACACTAATTTCACACATAAACAAGCCATCTAAATCACCAATTTTCAAAAACTCCAATTCATAAAATTGGGCATAACCATAATTAATTTTCATCCAAAATTAAACCCATAATACTAAGCAATCACCAATATTGACTCCATAATACACAAACCCATATCATTTTTCATGATTCTAAACCGAAAATCTTCCAAAATTTACAAATCAAAATTTCGGGTCTTACCTCATCCTTCACAAATTTTCAGATTTCTTAGCTCATGTTGGAGCTCTCGTCATCCTCCACGTTTTTCCTTCATGAAGAAACATGGAAAGCTTGCTTGAAGACCCTTAAAAATCAAACCCTAGCTCTCTCTCTTTTCTTTCTCCTTTACTCATCCGAAGGCTTGCTCTCCCTTCTCTATTCTTTCTCTTATTCTTTTTCTTCTTTTGTTTCTGTCAATTGTCGTGCATTCTCTCCTTATAAGGACTACAATCTTGTCATGTCATTAAATGACTTAAAATTGACCCATTTGCCCTTACTCATAAGCCTAAAACTTAACTCTTTAAGTAAACTTCCAAAATTGTCCCTTCCTTTTTTCCTTAAAAACTTTAGAGAAACGTCCCTTTATGTCTTACAAATCCATCGCTTCAAGAATCAGGTCGATCGGAGCTCTATAACTCAAGATATCTCCAAAATACTGAAGTTTGTTCTTCAGACCCGAGGCTGAACACTACACCTAACTTCCGACCAGAATTTGAAAGTCTTAGAGGCTAAATTATAGATCGGCTCCTTCATGAAATTTGTAACCCCATGTCTCTATTTTAATTTACAACAAGAATCCGATCTATTGGAGCTCTATATCTCAAGATATCTCCAAAATACTGAAGTCTACTCAGCCATTACAACACCGAGACTGAACACTACATCTAACTTCCGATCCGAATTTGAAAGTCTTAGAGGCTGCATTATAGCTCGGCTCCTTCATGAAATTTGTATCCCCATGTCTCTATTTTAATTTGCAACAATAATCCGATCTATTGGAGCTCTATAGATCAAGATATTTCCAAAATACTAAAGTCTATTCAGCCATTACAACACCGAGACTGAACACTACATCTAACTTCCGATCCGAATTTAAACATCTTAGAGGCTGAATTATAGCTCGGATTCTTCATGAAATTTGTAGCCCCATGTCTCTAAATTAATTTTCAATAAGAATCCGATCTATTGGATCTCTATAGCTAAAGATATCTCCAAAATACTGAAGTCTATTCAGCCATTACAACACTGAGACTGAACACTACATCTAACTTCCGATCCGAATTTGAAAGTCTTAGAGGCTGAATTATAGCTTGGATTCTTCATGAAATTTTTAGCCCCAAGTCTGTATTTTAATTTTCAATAAGAATACAAGCTATTGGAGATCTATAGCTCAAGATATGTCCAAAATACTAAAGTCTATTCAGCCATTACAACATCGAGACTGAACACTACATCTAACTTCCGATCCGAATTTGAAAGTCTTAGAGGCTGAATTATAGCTCAGCTCCTTCATGAAATTTGTGGCCCCATGTCACTATTTTAATTTCCAAAAAGAATCAGATCGATCGGATGTCGGACGAAGAAGTTATGCTCAAAAGAGTAAAGGGAGGTCAGAGCTCGGTCAGAAAATCAAAGCTCGGCCAGAACGAAGATCGGTCGGCCAACAGAGGTCGGCCAACAGAGGTCGGCTAACAGAGGTCAGCCAACAGAGGTCAGCCAATAGAGGTCGGCCAATAGAGGTCGGCCAAAAGAGGTCGGCTAGCACCTAATCCGACCTTCAAACTTCAAACACTCATAACTTTTGACTCCGAGCTCCGAATTTTACAAACTCGGTACCGTTAGAAAGATAAAAGAAAGATCTACAATTTTCAAGGACTTGAAGGCAAGCTCGGTCTTTAAAGGGGTCAAAAATGTACTCAAATATGACCAATCGATAATCTCCTCAAAACTTTACACAGCACCTCAACTTGCAAACATCATAACTTTTGACCCAGAACTCCAAATTTGACAAACTCGGTGTCTATAGAAAGGTAAAAGAATCCTCTACAACTTTCATGAAGGCCTTAAAAATCAGATCGACCTCTAAATGGATCAAAAACTTCATACAAACTGACTGGTCGATCAGCTTCACACTAAACAGCATCAGAACTTCTAAAAATCATAACTTTCTACTCCCTTGTCCAATATTTTCGTGCTTTATATCAATGGAAAGATAAAAACAAGCTCTACAACTCTCAAGAAGGCTACTTGATCCCATTCCATACACATCAGTCCCGAATTTGCATCGATCACAACATACACAAAACTTCCCTATGAACACATCAATTCAAAAATTTGCAGCATCTGCACTCAACTTCAATAACTCACATCTCCCAACCTCCACATCCAAAAATAGCACATTATACATCATTGGGAAACTATGGAGGTCCTCTATAACATTTAAGAATGCCATTTCATCTAATTCAAACCACAACAGTCCAGAAATCGCCTCAAAACACAACATATACAATCATACACTTAGATCATTTTTCAAAACCAAAGCAAAATACACTTAACTTTCAAAGATTATAACTTTCAATCCCGATATCAAAAAATAGTATACTTTATAGCTACGAAAAGCTCTCAACATAAGCTACAATTTTCATTAAGATCATTTCCTCAAAATCTGCCCAAATCAAAAAGTCAACTCTCTAGTCAAACTTTCTATTTCTTCAAAATTTCACACTTTCACTTTCTATTTCTTGATTTCAACCTCCATTTCAATCATCTCATCCACTTAAACTTTCATAACCAAAACTAATCTTCAAAGTCATCAAAACCAATAAATTCCTTTTTCTCATCAATTTCCTCAAGGCATAAAAATTTCTATAACACAATTCATATCTGAAAACACTCATTGAATTCATTTTAATATTTCTAATTTTTACCGAAAGTTCGGGGTCCAACAAAAACATCATTTATAACATTAATAGGACGTATATAAGTATGATCAGCTAGCTAAAAATCACATTAGTTTCCTACAATGATTCAGATTTAAAGTTTGATAAATTGAGTATAGTATGACATTAATAGATTCACCTAAATGTAACATAGCATCGCCAAATTTTTTATCACCAATGACAGAAAAAAAGTGTAAGCATACTTGGATCTTTGCATTTCTTTATAATTCCTATTTACTACTGTTGATAATTTCTTACCAAAATTTGTTCTTTCCTTATCCTCTAGCTTCCTTTTATTTATGCATAGTTCTTTAAAGATAACATATCAGAATTAACTGTTTAATGATCAAACCATCTATTCATAAGCAGATCAAGTCACAGAATAAACACCAGATTATAGGAAAGGTCATTAAGAGACCACGAGCCATTGCTATAGAGGATAATTGACAGATTTTAAGGGACCTTAACTACTCATGCTGCTTGATCACTTCTACAGTACGACGAATGTGACCGATAAGGGGTGATGGTACTATTTCTTGGTTTATAAGGTTTTGAATCCAGTTTTTCATGATCATAAAAGGTACAAGGCATGTGCGATGCCATTAAATATTATAATTAATCGATTCAACTTTTTCAAATTAAATTTAATGAACTTTAAATAAAAATAAAAAATATTTTAAATTTTATTTATTAATTTTATATCTAACTAGAGTTCAAATGAAATGTTACCCTTATATTAATCAAAGAAACCTTCCTCATCTACCAAAAACATTTAAGAGGCAATGTGAATATAAAACCTCATCCCATTTAGGTTATAGTTATGCATTAATGGTGTGATAAATGCCTAAAGATTTAAACTGTATGGTTGTTTAAAACCTTAAAATCTAAAAATTAGAAGTCAGAGAAAATTACTATCCATTGGTCATAAACATTGACACTTATATGATTATAATATATTTTGAATAAAACACATAGATAATCATGTAAAGATAAGGCAACTCGTAAACATAGTGGTAAAAGAATAAAGATTTTCATAATAACAAAAGAATGTAGTAAAGATGAATGTGTAGAAAAGACTTTATTTTAACAAATAAAAAACATTAAATTAACATTTTTAATATTGAAAATAACTAATAATAACATCCTTGTATCATGGACCATATGTGACCATAATTTAACGGTTCAAGTCCAACTCCACAGTTTTTTATATTACTTTTTAAGGCTTTCAAGCAATGTTGCGAATATCATACTAGATTTGGTATCAGATTGAGTTACGACAAGATATTATATCGGTACCGATAAATCCGAGTACTATTTCGGTTATTTTTTATTTTATAAAATAGTCTCGAATTTTTTAGAAATTACAAAATAGTCTATTGTCATATTGTATAGCAGTATTATATACTTTACAAGTTTACATTAATCCTTTTCTAAAAATCATAATAATAAATAATAACCATAGTTAATATAAAATAACAATAATTTTCATATATAAATAATAACCACAATTAATGTAAAAAAGACAATTATCATCATACAAATATAAAATTAAGAGTAAACCAAAGTATTTAAAATATTACAATTTCATCGTATAATAAAATAATAATTACATCAAAAGTTTTAAACATCCATTAAAAATAATAAATATCATTAACTTTCAAACTATTACAATTTACCACAAGAGCTCAAGACGAGGAACCGACCAAGTAGAAATGAAACCTCGATATCATTTACAATTACATTATATATAATTTAACACATACATCAAATATAAGACAATTTAAAAGAAGAGGAAAAATAAAAACTTGAAACTTCATTCAATCGTCTATGGGAGGATACCCGTTATAACTACACTGATTCTAGTTATCATTTGGTACAAAATTGTTGGGCCTCGATTCACATTAAGCATGTTTAATTTATTTTGAGGTTTAGTTTGATAATTTTTCTTTTGGTTGGAATAATTTGAGGTTTTTTATGCTTAGTTAATGGATATTAAATGAAGGGATTTAGTTAAAATTAGAGTTTTGATATATTGTTAGAAATTAAAAAGAATAAGATGGTGTAGGGGTAATTTAGGAAGTTTGCTTATGTTATTAAGGCTTAAGGCTTATAAGGAGGGGCATTATAGTCTTTTTAATTTTCAATTAAAAAAAGAATGAAGGAGGAAGCCCTTAGTTATCATGAATGAAGGAAAAGCCACGAATTTTTGTAAGGAAAAGAAGAGTTTTAGTGAAACTACAACATTTTGGAGGCTTAGGTTTTAAATTAAGAAACATTTTCCCTAAGTCTATTAAGAGAGAGAGCTACGAAATTACAAAGAAAAGAGAGGAAGAGAGGGAAACTTTCTGTTAAGAGAAGAAGAAGAAGAAGAGAAGTTAGGGCTTTGGCTTTACCTTGTTTTAGAAAGGAGAATTGAAGAGTTCTTTAGGAAGGAAAAGGAAGAGGAAGAGTTTAATCCTTCATTAGAGGCAAGAAGGGATTTTCGTGGGAGGCTTCTAAGGTAAGAGGAATTCGAAAATTCTTGATAAATTTGGATGGGTTTAGGTTCTAATAACTTAGGAAAGGCATGAGTAAGGTTTTATAGGTTCAATTTTATGCTTTTCTTTCCTTAGAATTGCCAATTTTTGGTAACTCATGTTAGGTTGTATTGTTATGTTTTGATGAAGGTCAAGAGAGGAAATTGGAGTTAGAGGAGAGGCCAATTGACCAAGCACAAAGATAAAGAAATTAAGGTGGGTGATTTCTTAATAATTGAGTTATAGGCTTGATGAAATTTTTATAATAAATGCTAATAAATGCTTTCCAATGGTTTAAGATTTTTGTATTAAATTACTCTTTGTGATGATTTAAACTTGTATATGATGTCTTTTGAATGTAAATTCATGTTGGAAATATTTGCAAAATGGTTTGTTAAGTGAAAAAGATTAAAATGTGTGATTTCAGAAAAAAAAAAAAAAAAAAAAAAAAAAAAGAAGCCATTTTGGGCAATTATGTGAAAACTTTGTGAAAGTGAGTTTTGTAAGGGCCAATTGTGGAAAATATTTATGAATTATGTGACATATGTGATATGCATGCTTTCTTTGGGTTTATGGTGGTCCCATAAGAGTCAGGTACACCTGTCAAATTTTAGGCTTCTCCCGTCTGCCCGCTAGTGGTATTGGAGTTCCTCATGGACTCCCATAAGTTCATGGCTACACATGACCGCTTCGCGGGAATGTGTAGTACGTTCTGTTTCGGATCCACCCAAACCACTTTGTCTGTGATTATGTGATATGTTGATTGTGTTATATGTTGATTTGTGATATGTTGGTTTGTAAATAAATTGATGTGATGAATTTTGTGAAAATGTTTGATCAATTGGAAATGTTTTTACCAATGTGATATTGATTTTGAAAATGAATGTATAAACAAGGTTTTTACTTATTCTCAATTATTAATTTGTTACCCACTGAGCCGTCGAACTCACCCCCCATTTCTCCTCCACAGGTGACGAGCGAGAAATCGAGTTACCGCATCTGGATTGAGGCATTACTCCGATGCTTTTTGCTTTTGAAGTTGTATTTGGGAAAACAAGGCTTTAGATAGCATTTAGGGCAAATGGTGTACTTTGTAATTTTTCCTTTAACACTTTCAATGTATTCGGGCTAAAATGCCCTCTAAAGCTTTGTAATGACTTTTGACTTTCATGTAAATGCAAGAGTGTCGGTTTTTAATGTAATTTGTGTAATTTGCATATGTTTCATAATCATGTAATATTGTATGATATGAATAGAGGTTTCTTTATAGTTTGGAAATGATTAGAATGCTAGGTGTATAATGCGCCTTATTTGGAGTTAGGAGTAAAAACTTATGGGAGTTAGACCTAGTTCAGTTACTGTTCATTTGGCAAATTTGGGCAGAACCTTTGGAAGGGTTTTTCACCCCTTTAGAGCCTGTTTTGGTTTTTGCACCCTTCATAGAAAATGTAGATCATCTTTTCCCATTTTCATTGATGTATAATATGCAATTATTGGGGTGAGGAGTAAAAAGTTATGAGGTTGGGAAACTTACAGTTACTGTTCAATTGGTTAATGTTACTATTCCATTGGTTTTTTATATGAGCAGTACTTTTAAGTGAGTTTTACCTTCTTTAATGACAGAATTTATTTTTGCACCCTTCATGAAAATTGTAAAACATCTTTTTACCTTTCCATAGAGGTAAAATATGACATTTTTAGGCTTTTGTGTTAAAAGATATGAACTTTCAAACTTCTAGTATAGTGTAGGACTTTTTCAATTTTAGCAGAAACTTTGAGGCAACTTTTGACCCCCTTAAAGGCCAAACTAGTTTTTCCATCCTTCATGGAAGTTGGAAAACTTCCTTTTAAATTTTTATTGATACCAAATTTGTGAGTTTTGGAATTCGGTGTGAAGGGTTATGAATTTTCAAAACTTTCGGGTGTATTGTTTGGTTTTAAAAGAAAAATTTTCATATATATACATATATATAGAATTTCGGACTCGCTGGCACCCTCGCGAGGGCGAGCGCTCACAAGGACGAGCGCCTCGCCCTCGCGAGCGGCCCGCACACGCGAGGCGACGCCGTTTGCGCATTTTTGAATTTTTCTTTCATTTTCTTTTTCCAAATTAAACCTCCTGTCACTCTTTTTCTTGTAACTTTTTTTGTTTGGCCTCCGATTCACTCGATTTTCAAAGCATTGGTTTTAAAAAAAAAAATTTACCCCTCTTATGCAAAAATTTAGAATTTTTGGATTAAGTTGAATTTTGCGGATAAATCAAGGAAAGCCAATTAGACGGAAATTTTGAACATGCTCCCGTACTTTGGTGATTTCTTGATCTAGAGAGATCCGATTGAAGTGATTTTTAATTTCTATTAACCTAGAGTCATGGAATTACAATTTAGCGTAGGAATTGGATTTAATTATGGGCCCTAAGCAGATCAATTTTATAGGGGGAGTTTAGGATGAATTTATCAAGATACGTTCGGAAGTAAGAGAAATAAGTTCGATTTGAGCTTCTTCTGTGGTGAGGAATTCCTCCCTTGTAGGTTTGCGCATCCAGATGTCACATAGGACGTCAGACACTTGACTGACCAAGGTGGGGTTCCAACACTTATGGTATCAGAGCATTTCGATTTAGGTCCGGGTTGAAGGAGAAATTTAGGGTTTTTATGAACTATTATGCATTCTTTTGAAGTTAAATTATTTGCATTATTTACATGGTTTTGCATTGTTTTACATGACTAAATATTGATTTTGCATTATTTAAATTGGTCTACACACTTTGGAAATTGTTTTTGCATGAACTAAAGTTTTTCACTAGTATTATTTTGAAGGAGTAAATATGTCACCTCGGAGTAGAATTCGAGAAGCTCGGCCTCGCTCTAGCTCTCGCCAGGGGAGCATAGATGAGTCGCATGTCCCACAAGCTGCGGGGACTCTGCTCCCTGCTCAGAGGCACCTAGTGTGCAACCCGAGGAGCTGCCGCCTCCTCCTCCTCCTACTATGCCTGCGATGGATTCGCAGTTTTTCCAAGCCTTTGCCCAGACTTTCACCTTTGCCTTGAGCCAGGAATCTCAGGCTCTAGTGCCAGCTCCAGTAGTTAGGGGTGGGCAGTATGATAAAATGCGGAAGTTTGGAGCGGTGGAATTTCATGGCACTACCAATCCAGAGGAAGCTGAAGCTTGGATGAAGAGGACAGAAAGGGTCCTTGTGCAGATGAAGTGCTCAGATGATGAGAAGCTAGAGCATGCAGTGAGTTTATTGCAGGGGGATGTTCTTCACTGGTGGGAGCTAGTGCCACAAAGTCAGGCTGTGCCACCAATGCTTACATGGAGAGATTTTGGGGAGTTGTTCAGGAAGAAATACCTCTCCCGGGTCTATATGCAGGAGAAGGCCAGGGAGTTCTTAAATTTGACTCAGAGGGAGATGTCTGTGAGCGAGTATGAGCTGAGATTCACCCAGTTATCTCGATATGCAGTTCATATTGTGGCCAGTGAAGAAGACAAGTGCCGCAAGTTTGAGGGAGGCCTCCACCTGGGCATCAAAGAGAAGGTTATCATTCACAATTTCTGTGATTATCAGCAGCTGGTGGATGCTGCACTCCAAGCTGAGAAGATGGAGAACATTAGGCAGGAGGTGAGCAGGAAGAGAAAGAGCAGAGAGCAGTCATCCAGGAGAGGAGGCAGTGTGCAGACAGCTGACAGGGGTGAGAAGAGCGCCCGTACTCGAGTCGGTGGCGATAGTGCCCTCACAGAGCAAGCGATTGAGGTAGGGTCGATCTGAGCCTCCACAGTGGGAGGAAATAGCAAAACTGAGAGAAGCAGGAACCAGAACCCCCAATGTGAGCACTGTGGGAAGCTACATCGGGGTGACTGTTACAAGCTGTTAGGTGCCTGCTTCAAGTGTGGAGAGAAGGGACACAGGATAAAAGATTGTCCTCAAATGACTAGAGGGGAAGGATCTCAGCCACAGGCTCAGAGGAGAGCAGAGACAGTAGGGACCAGACCAGCTACTGGGTGGGCAGTTCTGGGTCAATTAGGAAGCCTATTCCTCCAGGGAGACCGAGAGGGCAAGCACAGGCTAGAGTGTTTGCTATGACACGAGAGGAGGCTGCAGCCGCACCGAAAGTTGTTACTGGTATGGCTCAGCTTTTTCATTCTGATGTGTATGTTTTATTTGATTTTGGTTCCATGCATTTCTATGTCTCTGCAAGTCTGATATTACCTGGTATGCAGTCAGTTCTTTTGGATGATTTTCTACTTGTTAGTACCCCGTTAGGGAGGAATGTCATTGTAAGCCGGATCTTTAGAGATTGTGAGCTTGTTATCGAGGGATCTAGTTTGGTAGTGGATCTGCTACCTCTAGATCTGAAAGGGCTGGATGTTATTGTCGGAATGGACGTGATGGAGAAATATCGGGCGAAGCTTGATTGTGGCCTAAAAGAAGTGGAGTTTGATCTGGGCGATGGTCAGAAAGTAACCTTCAGAGGGGACAAAAAGGTGACACCGCCAAGGCTTGTTTCAGCTCTGTTAGCTGATAAACTGATGAGAAGAGGCTGTGAAGCCTTCTTGGCGTATGTCATGGATACCAGTGTGAAGGAGAGCAGGTGGAGGATATTCCCATTGTGAGGGAATTTCCTGATGTGTTTCTTGAGGAGTTGCCCGGTTTGCCACTAAAGAGGGAGATCGAGTTTGCTATTGACTTGGCTCCCGGGATAGCTCCTATTTCTATTCCACCTTACAGGATGGCTCCAGCTAAGCTGAAGGAGCTGAAGGAACAGTTGGAGGATTTGTTAGAGAAGGGGTTTATTAGGCCGAGCACGTCACCTTGGGGAGCGCCGGTCTTGTTTGTTAAAAAGAAAGATGAAACTTAGAGAATGTGCATTGACTACGGGAGGATCAATAAGGTGACAGTGAAAAACAAGTATCATTTACCTCAGATAGATGACTTGTTTGATCAGCTGCAGGAGGCAACGATCTTTTCTAAGATTGATCTCAGGTCTGGCTACCATCAACTCAGGATTAAGGAGTCTGATGTGAGCAAGACAGCTTTCAGAACAAGGTATGGGCATTGTGAATTTTTGGTTATGCCTTTTGAACTGACCAATGCTCTTGCTGCTTTCATGGATATGATGAATAGGATCTTTAAGGAATTTTTGGATCAGTTTGTTATCGTGTTCATCGATGATATTCTAGTGTATTCCAAGAGTGTGGGAGAACATGAGGAACACTTGAGGATTGTATTGCAGAGGTTGAGGAAGAGGGAGCTTTATGCCAAATTCACTAAATGTGAATTTTGGCTACATGAAGTAGTCTTCTTGGGTCACATTATTTCTGAGAGTGGGGTGCATGTGGACCCAAAGAAGATTGAAGCTATAGTGAACTGGCATGCTCCAACGACAGTGACAGAGGTGAGGAGCTTTTTGGGTTTAGCAGGCTATTACAGGAGATTCATGGAGGGTTTCTCCATGATTGCCGCTCCTTTGACCAAGTTATTGAGAAAGAACCAGAAGTTTGTCTGGAGTGATGAGTGCCAGCAGAGCTTTGAGGAGCTCAAGCACATATTGACTAGTGCTCTAGTTCTGGCTTTGCCCACAGGAGAGAGGAGCTATTCAGTGTATAGTGATGCTTCCAGAAAAGGGTTGGGATGTGTATTTATGCAGGAAGATAAAGTGATAGCATATGCCTCACGACAGCTAAAGCCTTATGAGGTAAATTATCTGACCCATGACTTGGAGTTAGCAGCTGTGATCTTTGCCTTGAAGATCTGGAGGCATTATTTATATGGGGTGCAAACCAGGATCTTTACAGATCACAAGAGTCTCAAATATCTGTTGAGTCAGAAGGAGCTGAATTTGAGACAGAGGAGGTGGATTGAGCTGCTTAAAGACTATGATCTGTTGATTGAGTATCATCCAGGTAAGGCAAATGTTGTTGCAGATGCCTTGAGCAGGAAGTCTTCCATAGCATATGTTCAAACAGTGTATTTGCTGCTATTGGAAGAGATGGCCAAGCTCAGGATCAGTTTGAAGCAGGAGGAGTCTGATTGCATGATTGCTACTTTTAGGGTGAAACCAATCCTCAGAGAAAAAGTGAAAGAGTTGCAAGTTTGGGATGCAGAACTAAGTAAGCTGCGAGAAGAGATTCAGAAGGGTAAGAAGTCTGATATGGTGGTGAGTGATGATGGACTCCTGACAATCGAGAATAGGATTTGTATTCCAGATGTCAAGAAGGTAAAGGATGAAATTTTAGATGAGGCGCACAATGCACCTTATGCTATGCACCCAGGTAGCACCAGGATGTACAGGGATCTTAAGGAGCATTTTTGGTGGCGAGGTATGAAGAAAGATGTGGCCGAGTATGTGAGTAAGTGTTTGGTGCGTCAGCAAGTCAAGGCTGAGCATCAGGCACCTTCAAGCCAGTTAAGGCCATTATCCATTCCTGAGTGGAAGTGGCAGAAAGTGACTATGGACTTTCTGATGGGATTGCCCAGGACCAGTAGGAGACATGATACCATATGGGTGATTGTGGATAGATTAACTAAGTCAGCCCATTTTTTGGCAATTAAACAGGCAGATCCTCTGCATGTACTAGCCAAGAAGTATATTGATGAGATTGTGAGATTGCATGGGATCCCGGATTCGATAGTGTCTGATAGGGATCCTCATTTTACTTCCAGATTTTGGGGAAGTTTGCAGGAAGCTTTGGGTACTAAGTTGAGTTTTAGTGCTGCTTTCCATCCTCAAACGGATGGTCAATCTGAGAGGACCATTCGGACCCTTGAGGGAATGCTCAGGGCTTGTGTGATGGATTTTAGAGGAGCATGGGATGAACACTTGCCATTGATCGGATTTGCTTATAATAATTCATACCATTCGAGCATTCATATGGCTCCATATGAGCCTCTGTATGGGAGGAGATGTAGGACTCTGGTGTGTTGGGATGAAGAGGGAAACAGGAAATTTTTGGGTCCAGAGTTGATTCAGATGACAGTTGATAAGGTCAACTTGATTAAGCCTGAGTTAAAAGCATTTCGGAGACGGGATGAAAAGTTATGTAGATGCTCACCAGAAGGAAATGGAGTTTGAGGTCGGCGAGAAAGTTTTTCTCAAGACTTCTCCTTGGAAAGGGATTCTGAGATTTGGAAAGAAAGGTAAGCTGAGTCCGAGGTATGTGAGGCCTTACGAGATTCTGAAAAGGATTGGTTCGTTGGCTTACAAGTTAGCATTGCCTCCTGAACTATCACAGATTCATGATGTCTTTCATGTTTCTATGTTGAGGAGATACCGATCATATCCTTCTCATGTTATTCAAGCCGATGAAGTCCAGTTGAGTGATGACTTGAGTTATAAGGAGCTTCCAGTGCAGATTTTGGATACAAAAGAAAAGATTCTCAGGAACAAGACAATACAACTAGTAAAAGTCTTATGGAGGAACCATTCGGTGGAAGAGGCCACGTGGGAGCTATTGGAAGCTATGAAGGAGAAGTATCCTCATCTCTTCATTGATTCAGGTAAGAATTTCGAGGACGAAATTCTTTTAAGAGGGGGAGAAATTTTGGGCCTCGATTTACATTAAACATGTTTAATTTATTTTGAGGTTTAGTTTGATAATTTTTCTTTTGGTTGGAATAATTTGAGGTTTTTAATGCTTAGTTAATGGATATTAAATGAAGGGATTTAGTTAAAATTAGAGTTTTGATATGTTGTTAGAAATTAAAAAGAATAAGATGGTGTAGGGGTAATTTAGGAAGTTTGCTTATGTTTTTAAGGCTTAAGGCTTATAAGGAGGGGCATTATAGTCTTTTTAATTTTCAATTAAAAGAAGAATGAAGGAGGAAGCCCTTAGTTATCGTGAATGAAGGAAAAGCCACGAATTTTTGTAAGGAAAAGAAGAGTTTTAGTGAAACTACAATGTTTTGGAGGCTTAGGTTTTAAGTTAAGAAACATTTTCCCTAAGTCTATTAAGAGAGAGAGCTACAAAATTACAAAGAAAAGAGAGGAAGAGAGGGAAACTTTCGGTTAAGAGAAGAAGAAGAAGAAGAAGAGAAGTTAGGGCTTTGGCTTTACCTTGTTTTAGAAAGGAGAATTGAAGAGTTCTTTAGGAAGGAAAAGGAAGAGGAAGAGTTTAATCCTTCATTAGAGGCAAGAAGGGATTTTCGTGGGAGGCTTCTAAGGTAAGAGGAATTCGAAAATTCTTGATAAATTTGGATGGGTTTAGGTTCTAATAGCTTAGGAAAGGCATGGGTAAGGTTTTATAGGTTCAATTTCATGCTTTCCTTTCCTTAGAATTGTCAATTTTTGGTAACTCATGTTAGGTTGTATTGTTATGTTTTGATGAAGGTCAAGAGAGGAAATTGGAGTTAGAGGAGGGGCCAATTGACCAAGCACAAAGCTAAAGGAATTAAGGTGGGTGATTTCTTAATAATTGAGTTATAGGCTTGATGAAAATTTTATAATAAATGCTAATAAATGCTTTCCAATGGTTTAAGATTTTTGTATTAATTACTCTTTGTGATGATTTAAACTTGTATGTGATGTCTTTTGAATGTAAATTCATGTTGGAAATATTTGCGAAATGATTTGTTAAGTGAAAAAGATTAAAATGTGTGATTTCGAAAAAAAAATGACATTTTGGGCAATTATGTGAAAACTTTGTGAAAGTGAGTTTTGTAAGGGCCAATTGTGAAAAATATTTATGAATTATGTGACATATGTGATATGCATGCTTTCTTTGGATTTGTGGTGGTCCCATAAGAGTCAGGTGCACCTGTCAAATTTTAGGCTTCTCCCGCCTGTCCGCTAGTGGCATTGGAGTTCCTCATGGACTCCCATAAGTTCACGGCTACACATGACCGCTTCGCGGGAATGTGTAATACATTCTGTTTCGGATCCACCCGAACCACTTTGTCTGTGATTATGTGATATGTTGATTATGTTATATGTTGATTTGTGATATGTTGGTTTGTAAATAAATTGATGTGATGAATTTTGTGAAAATGTTTGATCAATTGGAAATGTTTTTATCAATGTTATATTGATTTTGAAAATGAATGTATAAACAAGGTTTTTGCTTATTCTCGATTATTAAGTTGTTACCCACTGAGCCGTCGAACTCACCCCTCATTTTCCCTCTACAGGTGACGAGCGAGAAATCGAGTTACCGCATCGGGATTGAGGCATTACTCCGATGCTTTTTGCTTTTGAAGTTGTATTTGGGAAAACAAGGCTTTAGATAGCATTTTGGATAAATGGTGTCCTTTGTGATTTGTCCTTTAACACTTTCAATGTATTCGGGCTAAAATGCCCTCTAAAGCTTTGTAATGACTTTTGACTTTCATGTAAATGCAAGAGTGTCGGGTTTTAATGTAATTTGTGTAATTTGCATATGTTTCATGCATATGTTTCATAATCATGTAATATTGTATGATATGAATAGATGTTGCTTTATAGTTTGGAAATGATTAGAATGATAGGTGTATAATGCGCCTTATTTGGAGTTAGGAGTAAAAACTTATAGGGGTTAGACCTAGTTTAGTTACTGTTCATTTGGCAAATTTGGGCAGAACATTTGGAAGGGTTTTTCATCCCTTTAGAGCCTGTTTTGGTTTTTGCACCCTTCATAGAAAATGTAGATTAGCTTTTCCCCTTTTCATTAATGTATACTATGCCATTATTGGGGTGAGGAGTAAAAAGTTATGAGGTTGGGAAACTTACGATTCTTTATTCGATTGGTTAATATTCTTTGTTCCATTGGTTTTTTATATGAGCAGTACTTTTAAGTGAGTTTTTACCTTCTTTAATGACAGAATTTATTTTTGCACCCTTCATGAAAATTGTAAAACATATTTTTACCTTTCCATAGATGTAAAATATGACATTTTTAGGCTTTTGTGTTAAAAGATATGAACTTTCAAACTTCTGGTATAGTGTAGGACTTTTTCAATTTTAGCAGAAACTTTGAGGCAACTTTTGACCCCCTTAAAGGCCAAACTAGTTTTTCCATCCTTCATGGAAGTTGTAGAACTTCCATTTAACTTTTTATTGATACCAAATTTGTGAGTTTTGGAATTCAGTGTGAAGGGTTATGAATTTTCAAAACTTTCAGGTGTATTGTTTGGTTTTAAAAGAAATTTTTTCATATATATACCTATATATATAAATTTGGACTCATTGGCACCCTCATGAGGGCGGCGCAAGATGAGGACAGCGCCTCGCCTCTGAAGGACCTCGGCCCTGCCAGCAGCTTGCGATCATAAGTCAGCGAGCAGCCCTTTTATCTGGCTGACGCCGTTTGCGCGTTTTTGAATTTTTCTTTCATTTTCTTTTTCCAAATTAAACCTCCTCTCACTCTTTTGCTTGTAACTTTTTCGTTTGGCCTCCGATTCACTCGATTTTCGAAACATTGGTTTTCCAAAAAAAATTTCCACCCCTCTCATGCAAAAATTTAGAATTTTTGGATTAATTTGAATTTTGCGAATAAATCAAAGAGAGCCAATTAGACGGAAATTTTGAACACGCTCCCGTGCTTTGGTGATTTCTTGATCTAGAGAGATCCGATTGAAGTGATTTTTAATTTTTATTAACCTAGAGTCATGGAATTACAATTTAGCTTAGGAATTGGATTTACTTATGGGCCCTAAGCAGATCAATTTTATAGGGGAAGTTTAGGATGAATTTATCAAGATACGTTCGGAAGTAAGAGAAATAAGTTCGATTTGAGCTTCTTCTGTGGTGAGGAATTCCTCCTTTGTGGGTTTGCGCATCCAGATGTCACGTAGGACGTCGGGCCCGTGACTCACCAGGGTGAAGTTCCAACAAAAATTCTCATCATTATGAGGAGTCTCATCATCATCATTCAATTGTAATGCATTAAATGACATGTCAATACTTTCCCAACTAAGATTATCTTCCAAGTCATTCACATCTATCAAATCTGGTTCTTTAGAAACCCAATATGCCAAAAGATCGATATTATCAATAGATATTGGATATGTTGAACGAGTTGTTCTATTAAGAATCCTATTAAACAATAAAATTTCATTAATAGAAAATTATAAGAAATTATATCGAAATTAATAATGATAATAACATACATTTTCCGAAGCTTTAAATTGTAACGAACGAATACCAAGTCATTCAATCTCTTGTGCTCCAGTCTATTTCTTTTCTTAGAAGGGATGAATTCAAATGTGCTCTAGTTCCATTCACAGCCCGTTGCACTCACACATTGACTTAAAATTCGAATTACAAATGGGATCAATTCATATTACAATTCTAGAACACCACTTCCGAATTGATCCCACTAAGAAACTGTAAATTGTAGGATAACAAAAATAGGGTTACAAACAAAATAAAATAATAATTAATTTCCAACAAATAAGAAAAAAACAGTTAATTCCTGGAGAAAGTTTTGGTCTTTGTCGAATAACAATTGGCAATCCAAAATCCTCAGATGACAGTTTATAAAGCTCTATTTGTGAGCTTAAAAGATTTTGCATCATTTCATGGCCAACAATTGTTATAATGGTGAATAACATTCTTTGTAAAATCCAATCTGAAATATACACTATGATTCACAAACACCCCAGAAGCAAACAAAGGATAAGAAAGTTGTCTTTCCCATCTCTCATTAATGACTGAAAGATAAGATGTAAACAAAAAAGGCTTATGTTTCATATTGGCCTTGATTGCTTCCTTTGCTCTTTCCATGGCATAAAAAAATTTCCATTGTTGGTTTTTTTTCACTATCAGCCAAGTGAAGCACCCTAACCAAAGGATTACAAACTCAAATAACAAATTGACATTGAGACCAAAATTATCAATCTTCCAGTATAATGATCGAAACCTCCAATCCAGCATTAGACATAGCATGTTGAGATGCAACTCACTTATTACTTGTAAACATTTGTTTTAACTCTTTCTTCATCGAAACAAAAGATTGAAGTGGTAATAAATTTGTTACAAATCTTGTCACACTAGGACGACATAAATTCCTACCATTCATAAATTCCTTTCTCATTAAACTCAAAACACATGCACGATTATAGATAAACTTGGTCAACTTTTTAGATTTCTGCATAGTCTCGTTAATAATAAGAAAATACCTAGGTTCCGCTATATTCTTTGGCATTAGGTCAATGTAATGTGCAGCTCAAGAAGTCCAAAAAAATAATTATACCTATTTTGTAACCTTCATTCTTCTGCTTTATAACCGAAATCATTGTCAATAATGAACTGAATAATATTTTCTAGCCTCACTTCATTCACAACTATATCAAATATCTTAAATAAAGTATCAGTATTTCTAATTAGGCCAGATGCATTAATAGACTTTAAAAACATTGAGTCATTTGTAGAATAAACTAAAAAATTAATAACAAGTTGTTGTCTCCTATTTGTCTAATCATCACACATGATTGAACACCCGAAAGTATCCTAATTCACACTTCTTTCAGCTAAATAACGTTTAATTTTAGAAACTGAGCAACTCAAAAGTTTACCTCTTAAGTCATCAATCGAAGAAGTTTTGTATTGCGGACCATAAGAGGCTATTGCATCTACCACAGGTTGATAATAGTAAGACTAGGAAGCATTGAATGATGAACCTGTGTCATACCACTATCTAACTGTAGGAAAATCCCGGTGTGAGCATCACATGCCCACGGTGCGGAAAACAAAATTTTTTATTCCGGGACCTTCTCGAAAGCCAGGATCCATGTGACTATATAACAAAGTCAAACCAAAACGACTAAAGGAGACCGTCTCTAACGGTATCCACGCAGAGATCGGAGAACCTAACCGGGACAAACCCTTTAACCCGGGAATAGGTAGAACAAATTAAAGAGTGCTAGCTCTTACCTTTGTCCTTGGAGAGCTTAAGAAACAATGGAGAAGAGATGAAGAAGCTTAAAGAGGAGAGGAAGATCGTTGGTTTCCTTTTAAAAGGAACTTGAAAAACACTTTTTTCCTTCTCTTCACACCAAAGCCAACGATCATCACCTCTCTTTTCATCTTCCAAGTTTTGTCTTTAGTCATTTAATGCATTAATGACTAAGCATAAAATGGAGAAGCTTCTTCTCCTTTCTTCATCCACGTAAATGACATTTATATATTTATATATATATATATTCTTTAATTAATTAATAACATATATATATGTATATAAATGTCGAGGCGATTCAGTCACACTGGGGTCGGTTCGATGTCACGATCTCATCGGGACATATCTCGATCTCATCAGGATCTATTTAGTCCGATTGCTCTCCATATATTGGAACTCAGTCCAAAACTATTTTACAAATTAGCGAGTCACTCTTATCGTGTGACCCATTAGGTTCCGGTTATGTTGGCCACTTAGATCAACACTTAATCCAAGCAAGTCATGGCGGTATCTAGCAACACATCATGACCCCGATTGACCGGAAAGTAATTAGTTTGACGAATGAATCTATATTCATCATGAACCATATCACGAACCTTTCTATAGACAATTCTGTGCAATTAGTCCTTTCACCATGCTATACCCCACTTGGTTATGAGTATGGGCAAAGTGTCAACTCTTACTAGGTCGACTACGTCAAATCTAGTCAAGTGATTTCAGTTCTTGTCACGGGACTCATTACTTAATATGTCAATGAAGACACTCTTCATGACATATGTACTCTGATCGAGATTTCCAGTAATGACCACGACAAGAGGCCATGGTATCAACCGCTATCACGAAGTGGCGAATCCTCTATTGGCTACTCGATTACCTTTGAATACCTCAAGCGTGCCCAAGCACCACCTACGGCGACCTCGTAAGGCAACAAGGAATGAAGTCAAAGCACATAATCGGTATCCAAGATATCCTTGAGTACCTCGAGTCTAAGGATACTTGCACCATTGCTATGATGAGATTATCATGACATTAGAATAGGACATCCATGTGATGATCTCATGGCGGGTCATCAATGTACTTACTACCTCTAGTAAGCATCCACATCTCAACCTAAATATCTCACATTTACGGTTTACGAGATCTCTTGCTTGATCAAATCAAAGAGCTTGAGATGTGCGGTCTTTAGGATTACCTATGTCGGTCTCGGTAATCCTATGACTAGGGATAATTTGAATCTTGACATAATTGCACATGATAGGAATCTCGGTAGTATGATCACATCACAATTTCCTTCATGCTATGTCATATATCATGGACTTCATTAATTTGCTTATTGATCAATATCGGTTCATAAATAATGAACAAAAAGTAATGAAATATGATTTTCTTTATTTATTCATAAAGTATGTACCTGACTTTATACAAAATCGCTAAAGGTGATTGCCTTTGGGCACTACTCTAACAATCTCCCACTTGACCTAAAGCCAATCGCCTTGATATCTAATACCATAAAGTAGTACATGAGAATCAAAACTCTTACGTGACAATGACTTTGTCAGCGGATCGAAAATATTCTACTATGTGGAATTCTCTCTCTCGCACATCACCTCGACCAATGATCTCCACGATCGGTGATATCTGCATGAGTGCGTGTTTGGATCATTGATGAGACCTCGGTTCCTTCGCCTGCGCAATAGCCCCATTGTTGTCACAATACAATTGTATAGGCCCATCACAGCTAGGAACCACACCAAGTTCAGTAATGAACTTTCTGATCCAAACTGCTTCCTTTGCTGCGTCTGAAGTGGCAATGTACTCTGCCTCGGTCGTTGAATCGACAGTCGTCTCTTGTTTGGAACTCTTCCAACTGACTGCCCCACCGTTCAGTGTGAATATGTAACCTGATTGAGATTTAGAATCATCTTTATCAGATTGAAAACTGGCATCTGTATACCCGCTCACTTTGAGATCTCCATCTCCATATATCAAGAAAACATCCTTAGTCATTCGCAAGTACTTGAGGATATTCTTGACAACCACCCAGTGACCTGTTAGAGTAGTGCCCTGAAGGCAATCGCCTTTAGCGCATTTTGTAAAAATTTGTGTACAGTCTTGATGAATAAATAAAGAAAGGCATATTTCATTACGTTGCTGTTCATTATTTATGAACGATATTGATTAATAAGCAAATTAATGAAGTCCATGATATATGACATAGCATGAAGGAAATTATGATGTGATCATACTATCGAAATTCCTATCATGTACAATTATGTCAAGATTCAAATTATCCCTAGTCATAGGATTACCGAGATCGACATCAGAATCCGGAAAGACTAGCACATCTCAAACTCCTTGATTTGGTCAAGCAAAGGATCTCGTAAACCGTAAATATGAGATAATTAGGGTTGAGATGTGGATGCTTACTAGAGGTAGTAAGTACATCGATGACCCGCTATGAGATCATCACATGGATGTCCTATTCTAATGTCGTTGATAATCTCATCATAGAATGGTGCAAGTATCCTTAGACTCGAGGTGCTCAAGGATATCTTGGATACCGATTCTGCTTTGACTCCATTCCTCACGCCTTACGAGGACGCCATAGGGTGGTGATTGAGTACAGCTGAGGTATTCAAGGTAATTGAGTAGCCAATAGAGGATTCACCACTCGTGATAGCGTAAGATGATACCCATGGCCTCTTGTCATGGTCATTACTTAGAAATTTCTGTCGGAGTATACATGTCATGAAGAGTGTCTTCAAAGACATATAAAGTAATGAGTCCCGTGACAAGAACTGATATCACTTGACTAGATTTGACTTAGTCGGCCTAGAAGAGTTGACACTTTGCCCATACTCATAACCAAGTGGGTATAGCATGGTGAAAGGACTAATTGCACCAATTGTTCTATGGAAAGGTTCGTAATATGGTTCATGATGAATATAGCTTCATTCACAAACCAATTACTTTCCGCCAATTGAGGTCATGATGTGTTGCTAGATACCGCCATGACTTGCTTGATTAAGTGTTAATCTAAGCTAATATAACCGGAACCTAATGGGTCACACGACAAGAGTATCTCGAGAATTCAGAAATAGTTTTGGATAGAGATCCAATATATGGAGAGCAATAGAATTAAATGGATCCCGATGAGATCGAAATATGTCCCGATGAGATCGTGACATCGATATTGCTGAAAAGGATTTCGGGTGGTTTTTCCACACCGGGACCCGGTAGGCCGATAGGACCGACCCCAGTGTGACTGGACCACTTCAGCATTTATATATACATATATATATGTTATTAATTGATTAAAGAATTAATATATATATATATATATATATATATATATATGCACGTGGATGGAGGAGGAGGAAGCTTATCATTTCACTTTATTATATATATATATATATATATATAATAGCCATACGTGGAAGGCTACTCATCCAAGCATTTTAACATGTCTTTAAGTGTTAAAGACACATGGCAAATGGAGTGAGAAGAATATAATCGTTGGTTTTCAAAGCCAAAAACGATGGATGATGTTTGTAGGGGTTTTTAGAAAGAGTTTCTAAAACCAAAAACATCTCTCAACCTCTTCATCTTCTTCAAGTTTCCTCCAAGCTCCATCGTTGATTCATAGCTCTCCAAGAACAAAGGTAAGATCTAGCAGTCTTTAATTTGTTCTAGCTATTCCCGGGTCAAAGGGTTTGTCCCGGTTAGGTTCTCCGATCTCTGCGTGGATACCGTTAGAGACGGTCTCCTTTGGCCGTTATGGTTTGAGTTTGTTGTATAGACACATGGATCCTGGCTTTCGGGAAGGTCCCGGAACAAAAAAATTTTGTTTTCCGCACCGTAGGCATGTGATGCTCACACCGGGATTTTCCTACAGTGGTATCAGAGCCACTTGTGTCATATATAACGAAGAAACCATGACTAGGTCGGAGTTGCCTATTGCTTGTGACGATGATGCATGTTGATTGTGTGAATTTCGAATTCAGTGTAGAAATATTATTTTCAAAATTTTCTTGCCCAGATATGTTCACAAGATGTTGTTGCATATTTCTGTGGAAGCTTGGAATTTATCAATGTGATTTGATATGGTTTTGCTAATTTATTCCCTAATGTTATGGTTGCTGTCTTTGTGCACATTCAATGAACAGGCATGCTTATAAATTCGAGAATAAATTGTAGAAACTTTTCTTTTCGGATTTTCTTTCACCAAAATGTCTCTAAGATGTTTATAAATGTCTATGAGAATGGAAAAATGTTTTCAAGGTGATTTACTATTTATTTGAGAATTTATTGTGTGCTGTTGGGAATAACTGTGTTGAGGAACACAGATTCTACATTGGATTTGTTGCTGAGGTTGGATGAGTTTTTGTTGGAAATAAATCCTGAAAAAATTCATGAAGCATTTTGGGAACATGTTGTAACCTTTTTAATTTTCTCATAATTTATTGAAATTTTTTCAATGAGTTTTTTTTCAAGCAAAACACAGAGCTTGGCAGTTTTGAGAAAGTTGCTGGAGCTGTTTTGTTTGAAATGAAAAATTGTGTATTTCACAATTCCAATGCCTTGGATCATTTTTAATGTGATTAAAAATGTTTTACATTGATGTTGTATGCTTGCCTAAATGATTTTCTTGAAATCGGCTTTCCAAACAATTTAGGATGTCAAATGTGTCTCATTAGCGTCTCGTTAGTATATTCCCTTATCTTGATTGTTTTGGCCGTCACAAATTTTGTGACAAAGCGAAGTAGTCTTGATAAAGTGTAGACTACCTAGAGATACTTAGGGTGATAATTTGATATTCTCAAATTATTTGAAAATCTAAATGAATAAGAGTGTATTCATCAATTTCAAGTTTCACGTATAGTTTGACTATATATGGTAAGCATGGAACAATAAAAATGTTTCATTGGTACATCATAATAAAGGATATTACACTTGGTATTGTGAATTTGAACTACGGATTGAGAAATTAGCGATTAGAGAGCGGGCCAAAACCAATCGACTAGCACATGTTCGGTCGATGGCACATCCATTCGATCATTGGAACATGCACCATCATTGGAAAGTGCGATAATCCATCCCAATCGACTAGAACATGTACCAATTTGGAATTGCCTGATAACCTATAGTAGTCGACTAGCATAAGTTCCAATCGGTGGCACATGCACCGACTAGAACATGCACCGATCGACTCGACGACAACTGAAGGTGGGATGATGGATGATTTTAGGTATAGACTCGATGTGATTGATGAAATACCTAAATCATTTCATATAGTCATAGTGACTATAATCCTACAGCTTGGAGAAGAAGAAGATGAGACACGAAAACCCTCACACATCATATGAAAACTAACGCCTTCCATTAATATGGGAAGAACGAGTTCTTATAGAGTTGGGTTGTTGGGTAAACCCAAGCTCGCTCTATCTGGATATGTTGAACCATAAAATAAGATTTTCAATTAATGGGTCGATTTTCACTAGAAGCGTTGATTTGTTGAGTAAACTCAAGGTCAGCGTGGGCGATTTAAATTGAGTAGTGTACATCAGATGTACACGCATCAAGAGTTGATAACCCAATGTGTGTGCATACATCACGAGTTGATAGCACTAGTTGATAGTTGCATCTATGAATCAAGTGGTATGACCGATACCTGCCGATAGATCTAAGGTGGCCTGTTGGGTAAACCCAAGGTCATTTTAGTAATGTCAGATATCTATGATGCAATTGGTATGACCGATACCTACCGATTGACCTAAGGTGGCATGTTGGGTAAACCCAAGGTTATCCTTAGCAATGTCGGATATCGACCCACTAGGACATTTTGTCATAATGTTTCTTGGATTCATACTGAGGGTTATGGATTCTTTGAAACTAGTGGGAGCCATATGCATGTCATTCAAGTCCTTATGATCATGCATGTAATTCTATTCTAACATTCTTTCTCTTTTTCCCTATAGGTTATTGAAGATGACTTCCAGTGTGAACTTGCTCTCACTAATGGACACAAACAAATTAATCGGACTGACTTTCTAGATTGGTGAAATCGAGAATTGTTCTCGTGCGAGGAAGGGATATATCTAGATGTTCCACTTCACGATCCACTGCTGCTGATGCTTGATGAGGATCGAAAGCATATCGTAAGCATCTTAAAGGCGGTGACATGGCTACGCATTATGCTTGCCTCGATGTCACGGAGTGCGAAGCGGCGTGAGTCTATGGATGCTCATATCATAGTGTTTCATCTTAGGGAGTTGTTTGATGAGCAAGCTCGATGCGAAAGGTTCGAGACCTCGAGGCTACTCTTCACTACTAAGATGACTCGAGTTCATCTGCGGTCACGTATATGCGAAGATGAATGGGTATATTGAGAGGTTGGTCGTCTTAGGTTTTGTTATGGATTATGAATTAAATGTTGACTTAATTCTAGTTGGATTGTCTGATAGTTATTCACAGTTTGTGTTAAACTATCGGATGAACCAAATATCCACGACAATCCACGAGTTGATCGATCCTTTCGAGCAGTGAAACAATCTATCAAGAAGGATAGTAGCGAAGTGCTTATGGTGGCTTCTTCTTCTGGTTCAAAGAAAAAGAATCTAAAGAAGAAAAGGTCTAAGAAACCAAAAGGAAGTGCAGCCAAAAAGAAAACCAAAGAGATTGCACCAAAAGGAACTTGCTTCCATTGCTTCCATTGTGGCAACACTGGCCATTGGAAGCGAAATTGTAAAGTCTATCTAGATGAATTGAAGTAGAAGAAGGCATCAGATGCCTCGACTTCTTCAGGTATGTTTGTCATTGAGGTTAATACTATTTCTGATCATAACATATGGGTATTAGATACCGGTTGTGGCTCACACATATCAATGATATCACGGGGCCTCGGGGACGATGAAGCGACTCATGAAGGAGAACTAGACTGCGTGTGGGAAATGGAGCAAGAGTTCTTTGCATTAGCCGTAGGTACTTACTTTTGTCACTCCCGAATGGGCTTGTAATTAAATTGGATGAATGTTATTTTGTACTGTGTTAACAAAGAACATATTATGCATTTCTTGTTTAAATAGAGTTGGTTTCCATTTGACTTTTAGTAACAATGGTTGTTCTATTAGTTTGAATGGAATGCTTTATAGTCTTGGTACATTATGCAATGGAATTTACATATTAGATATGTCACATCAATTATGAATGTCAATGACACGAAAAGACATAAGCGAGATAATTTAAAATCAACTTACTTATGGCATTATCGCCTGGCCATATAAATGAGAGGCGATAGCTAAGCTCCATAAGAGTGGTAGTTTATGGTCATTTGATTATGAATCATATGACACATGTGAATCTTGTTTATTAGGCAAGATAACTAAGTTACCCTTTAAAGGAAAGGGTGAGCGAAGCGATGGAGTATTAGACCTAATACATTCGGATGTATGTGGTCCGATGTCCATCCATGCGAAGTGGTTGTCTTTTACTTCATTACCCTTATCGATGATTATTCTCGATATGGGTACCTGTATCTGATGAGATACAAATCTAAAGCATTTGAAAAATTCAAACAATTCAGAAATGAAGTAGAAAACCAACTTGGGAAAAGTATCAAGACATTACGATCGATCGTGGTGGGAATACTTAGACCAAGAGTTTTAGATTATCTCGAGAGATAATGGGATTTTATCTCAATGGACTCCTCCTTACACACTGACATAATGGTGTGGCGAGAAAGGAGAAATCGAACCTTATTAGACATGGTACAATCGATGATGGGCTTTGCAAAGTTACCAAAATCCTTTTGGGGTATGCCTTGAGGCATTTGTTTACTTGTTAAGCGAGTTCCATCAAAGATAGTTGATGTTACTCCATATGAGATGTGGACTAACAAGACCTATCTTACTCATTTGAAAGTTTGGAGTTGTCACCTTATGTGAAGCGGACACGATCGAGATAAACTTGATCAAAGTCGACAAGTGTTTGTTAGTAGGATATCTAAAGAAATAATGGGATATCAATTCTACCTTCTTGAGGAACAAAGGTGTTTGTTTGAAGCATGCTGTCTTTAGAAAGAGTTTCATTTACAAGAAGGCGGTGGGAGCAAGATTGAGCTTGAAGAAGTTCGGGATGCTCGAGCAGAGCCTTGAATCAGCTTGCTGAACTGAAAGCTGTGACTCATACAGATGAAATAACATTCAACCTTCTACAACACACGAAGTTTGTAGGTCACGTGATATCGCTTTGTTCCTAGAGATATGGATTTCGTGAATGAGCAGAATGACGTGTTGCTCATAGAAGATGATGAGCCTACCACCTATGAAGAGGTTCTGAAGAGTTCAGAGTCTCAGAAATGGTTTCACGCCATGCAGGCTAAAATGGATTCCATGTATGAAAACCAAGTATGGACTTTGGTTTAGGCACCCGAAGGAATCAAACCCATAGGGTGCAAATGGGTTTTCAAAAAGAAAACCGACATGGATGGTAATGTGATTACCTATAAAGCAAGGCTTGTGGCTAAAGGTTTTCATCAAAGACAAGGAGTTGACTACGACGAGACCTTTAGCCCAGTAGCAATGCTTAAATCCATTAAAATACTCCTAGCCATTGCCACTCATTATGATTATGAGATATGGCAAATGGATGTGAAAACGACTTTTCTAAATGGAAATCTAGGCGAGGATGTGTATATGACACAACTGAGGGCTTCACCTCTATGATGGTGAAAAGGTATGCAAACTTGAAATCCATCTATGGATTGAAGCAAGCATCCGGAGTTGGAATATCCGTTTTGATGAGGTAATCAAAGAGTTTGGTTTCTCACAAAATCACGATGAACCTTGTGTGTATAAGAAGGTTAATGGAATTGCAATCGTATTCCTTGTGCTGTATGTAGATGACATATTATTACTAGGAAATGATGTCTCTATGCTACAATCAGTCAAGATTTGGTTGTCCAAACAATTTGCCATGAAAGACCTTGGTGAAGCAACTTATATCCTTGGGATATGAATCTATAGAGATAGATCAAAAAGGTTGCTTGGTCTTTCACAATCAGCGTACATAGATAAGATGCTAAAAGGTTTAGCATAGAGCAATCGAAGAGGGTACCTTCCGTGACTCATGGGATAACACTCTCGAAATCTATGTGTCTAAGACACAAGATGAGAGGATGCGCATGAATATGATCCGTATGCATCTGCGGTAGGATCTATCATATGCGCTTTGCTATGTACGAGACCCGATGTATCATATGCTCTAAGTGTTCTGACGAGATACCAATCGGATCTGGTGAGGGTCCTTTGGGTGGTGTCGAGAATATCCTCAAGTACTTGCGAAGGACTAAGGATGTGTTCTTGATATATGGGGATGGAGATCTCGGTGGCGGGTATCTGATGCGGTTTCAATCGATAAGGATGATTCCAAATCCCAATCGAGTTACGTATTTACACTTGAATGGCGGGCGGTCGGTTGGAAGAGTTCAAACAAGAGACGATTGTCGATTCAACAACCGAGAAGCGATACATTGCCGCCTTGAAAGCAACAAAGGCGGTTTGGATCGAAGTTCATTCTTGAACTTGGTGTGGTTCCTAGCGATGATGGGCCCATCTGGTTGTATTGTGACAACAATGGGGCTATTCTTGTGCGAAGGAACCAGGTCTCATCAACGATCGAAACCGTACTCGCGGATATCACCTAATCGGGAGATCATTGATCGGTGATGTCAGATAGAAGAATTCCCGAGAGCATAATATTGCGATATGTTGACAAAGTCATTATCACGAAGAGTTTTGATTCTCATGTACTACTTTATGGTATTAGATATTAAGGCGATTGACTTTAGGTCAGTGGGAGATTGTTAGAGTAGTGCCACGAAGGCAATCGCCTTTAGCGCATTTTGTACAAATTTATGTACGTCTTTATGAATAAATAAAGAAAGGCATATTTCATTATGTTGTTGTTCATTATTTATGAGCGATATTGATCAATAAGCAAATTAATGAAGTCCATGATATATGACCTAGCATGAAGGAAATTATGATGTGATCATACTATGAGATTCCTATCATGTACAATTATGTCGATATCTAAATTATCCTAGTCATAGGATTCTTGAGGCCGGACATCGGTAATCGGAAGACTATCACATCTCAAACTCCTTGATTTGGTCAAGCAGTGGATCTCAGAAACTGTAAATATGAGATATTTAGGATTGAGATGTGGATGCTTACTAAAGGTAGTAAGTACATTGGATGACCTGCTATGAGATCATCACATGGATGTCCTATTCTAATGTTAGTGATAATCTCATCATAGCAATGGTGCAAGTATCCTTAGACTTGAGGTGCTCGAGGATATCTTGGATCTTGATTATGTGCTTTGACTCCATTCCTTGTTGCCTTACGAGGTCGCTCATAGGGTGGTGATTGGAGTGCAACTTGAGGTATTGAAGGTAATTGAGTAGCCAATAGAGGATTCACCACTTACGTGATAGCGAAGATGATACCCATGGCCTCTTGTCGGGGTCATTACTTAGAAATCTCTGGTAGGAGTATATATGTCATGAAGAGTGTCTTGATGACATATAAAGTAATGAGTCCCGGGACAAGAAGCGATATCACTTGGACTAGATTTGACTTAGTCGGTCTAGTAAGAGTTGACACTTTGCCCATACTCATAACCAAGTGGGGTATAGCATGGTGAAAGGACGAATTGCGATAATTGTCTATGGAAAGGTTAAATAATATGGTTCATGATGAATATAGCTTCATTCGTCAAACCAATTACTTTACGGTCAATTAGGGTCATGATGTGTTGCTAGATACAGCTCATGACTTGCTTGGATTAAGTGTTAATCTAAGTGGCCAACATAACCAGGAATCTAATGGGTCACACGTATAAGAGTGTCTCGGAGAATTCGTAAAATAGTTTTGGATAGAAATCCAATATATGGAGAGCAATAGAATTAAATGGATTCCGGTGAGATCGAGATATGTCCCGATGAGATCGCGACATCGATATTCTTGAAAAGGGTTTGGTGGTTTTCCACACGGGACCCGATAGTGATAGGGCCGACCCAGTGTGTTGGACCACTTCATCATTTATATATACATATATATATGTTATTAATTAATTAAAGAATTAATATATATATATATATATATGCACGTGGATGGAGGAGGAAGCTTATCATTTCACTTATATATATATATATATATATATATATATATATATATATATATATATATATATATATATATATATATATATATATATATATATATATATATATATAGCCATACGTGGAAGGCTACTCATCCAAGCATTTTAACATGTCTTTAAGTGTTAAAGACACATGGCAAATGGAGTGAGAAGAATATAATCGTTGGTTTTCAAAGCCAAAACGATGGATGATGTTTGTAGGGTTTTAGAAAGAGTTTCTAAAACCAAAACATCTCTCAACTTCTTCATCTTCTTGAAGTTTCCTCCAAGCTCCATCGTTGATTTATAGCTCTCCAAGAACAAAGGTAAGATCTAGCGTCTTTAATTTGTTCTAGCTATTCCGGTCGAAGGTTTGTCGGTTAGGTTCTCCGATCTCTGCGTGGATACCGTTAGAGGCGGTCTCCTTTGGCCGTTATGGTTTGATTTTGTTGTATAGACACATGGATCCGGCTTTGGGAAGGTCCGGAATAAAAAATTTGTTTTCCTTGAGTGGGCATGTGATGCTCACACCGGGATTTTCCTACATGACCCTCACTAGGATTTGATTGGTATCTGCTCATAACACTTAGAGCATATGATACATCGGGTCTCGTACATAGCATAGCGTACATGATAGATCCTACCGCAGATGCATACGGGATCATATTCATGCGCATCCTCTCATCTTGTGTCTTAGGACACATAGATTTCGAGAGTGTTATCCCATGAGTCACAGGAAGGTACCCTCTCTTGGATTGCTCCATACTAAACCTCTTTAGCATCTTGTCTATGTACGTTGATTGTGAAAGACCAAGCAATCTTTTTGATCTATCTCTATAGATTCTTATCCCAAGGATATAAGTTGCTTCACCAAGGTCTTTCATAGCAAATTATTTGGACAACCAAATCTTGACTGATTGTAGCATAGAGACATCGTTTCCTAGTAATAATATGTCATCTACATATAGCACAAGGAATACGATTGCAGTCCCATTAACCTTCTTATACACACAGTATTCATCCGAATTTTGTGAGAAACCAAACTCTTTGATTACCTCATCAAACGGATATTCCAACTCTGGATGCTTGCTTGATCCATAGATGGATTTCGAAGCTTGCATACCTTTTGCCATCATAGGAGATGAAGCCCTCGGGTTGTGTCATGTACACATCCTCGGTTAGATTTCCATTTAGGAAAGCTGTCTTCACATCCATTTGCCATATCTCATAATCATAATGAGTGGCAATGGCTAGGAGTATCCTAATAGATTTAAGCATTGCTACTGGGTTGAAGGTCTCGTCGTAGTCAACTCCTTGTCTTTGACGAAAATCTTTAGCCACAAGCCTTGCTTTATAAGTAATCACGTTACCATCCCTGTCGGTTTTCTTTTTGAAAACCCATTTACACCCTATGGGTTTTATTCCTTCGGGTGCCTCAACCAAAGTCCATACTTGGTTTTCATACATGGAATCCATTTCAGACTTCATGGCTTAAAGCCATTTCTCTGACTCTGAACTCTTCAGAACCTCTTCGTAGGTGGTAGGCTCATTATCTTCTATGAGCAATACGTCATTCTGTTCACTCATGAGAAATCCATATCTCTCGGGAACATAGCGTATCTTACGTGACCTACGGACTTCGTGTGTTGTAGAAGGTTGAACTGTTACTTCATCTGTATGAGTGACAGTTTCAGGTTCAGGCAGTTGATCTGCGTCTGTTCGAGCATCTTGAACTTCTTCAAGCTCAATTTTGCTCCCACTGTCTTCTTGTAAAAGAAACTCTTTCTCTAAAAAGACAGCATGCTTTGAAACAAACACCTTTGTTCCTCGGCAGGTAAATTGATATCTCATTGTTTCTTTAGGATATCCTACGAACAAACACTTGTCAGACTTTGCATCAAGTTTATTTGACTGTGTCCGCTTCACATAAGCAGGACAACCCCAAACTTTCAAATGAGTAAGATAGGGTCTTTTGTTAGTCCACATCTCATATGGAGTAAAATCAACTATCTTTGATGGAACTCTGTTTAGCAAGTAAACAGCTGTCTCGATTGCATACCCCCAAAAGGATTTTGGTAATTTTGCAAAACCCATCATCGATCGTACCATGTCTAACAAGGTTCGATTTCTCCTTTCAGCCACACCATTATGATGTGGTGTGTAAGGAGGAGTCCATTGAGATAAAATCCCATTATCTCTTAGATAATCCAAAAACTGTTGGTCTAAGTATTCCCCACCACAATCGGATCGTAATGTCTTGATACTTTTCCCAAGTTGGTTTTCTACTTCATTTATGAATTGTTTGAACTTTTCAAATGCTTCAGATTTGTATCTCATCAGATACAGGTACCCATATCGAGAATAATCATCGATAAAGGTAATGAAGTAAAGACAACCACTTCTAGCATGGATGGACATCGGACCACATACATCTGAATGTATTAGGTCTAATACTCCAGTCACTCGTTCACCCTTTCCCTTAAAGGGTAACTTTGTCATCTTGCCTAATAAACAAGATTCACATGTGTCATATGATTCATAATCAAATGACCATAAACTTCCACTCTTATGGAGCTTAGCTATGCGTCTCTCATTTATATGGCCAAGGCGACAATGCCATAAGTAAGTTTATTTTAAATTATCTCGTTTATGTCTTTTTGTGTCATTGACATTCATAATTGGATGTGATATATCTAATATGTAAATTTCATTGCATAATGTACCAGTACCATAAAGAATTCCATTCAAACTAATAGAACAACCATTGTTACTAAAAGTCAAATGGAAACTAGCTCTTTTTAAACAAGAAACAGACAATATGTTCTTTGTTAATACAGGTACAAAATAACATTCATCCAATTTAATTACAAGCCCATTAGGGAGTGAAAAAAGGTAAGTGCCTACAGCTAATGCGGCAACTCTTGCTCCATTTCTCACACGCAGGTCTAGTTCTCCCTTCATGAGCTGTCTACTGTCCCTGAGGCCCTGCATATCATTGCATATGTGTGAGCCACAACCGGTATCTAATACTCATATATTATGGTCAGAAATAGTATTAACCTCAATGACAAACATACCTGAAGAAGCTGAGGCATCGATGCCTTCTTACCTTCAATTCTTCGAGATAGACTTTCTGATTTTAAGCTTGGGTGGCGGTCTTGCCTGATGGAAGCAAGTTCCTTTTGGTGTAGTTTCTTTAGTTTTCTTCTTGGCTGCACTTCCTTTCGGTTTCTTAGACTTTTTTTTCTTCAATTTCTTTTTCTTGGAACCAGAAGAAGAGTCCACCATAAGCACTTGCTTTCTATCCTTCTTGATAGATTGCTCTGCTGTCTTGAGCAGATTGATCAACTCAGAAATTGTCGTGGATATTTAGTTCATCCGATAGTTTAACATAAACTGTGAATAACTATTAGACAATCCAACTATAATTAAGTCAACACTTAATTCATAATCCATAACAAAACCTAAGACAGTCAACCTCTCAATATACCCATTCATCTTCAGTGCATATTGCACTGCAGATGAACCTGGAGTCATCTTAGTAGTGAAGAGTAGCCTCGAGGTCTTGAACCTTTCAGACCGAGCTTGCTCATCAAACAGCTCCCTAAGATGAAACACTATGGTATTAGCATCCATAGACTCATCTTTATACCTGCAGCTCTGGTGATATAGATCGAGCATAATGCGAGTAGCCATATCACTTTGTCTTTGAGATGCTTACGATATTCTTTCGATCCTCATCGAAGCATCGGCGACAGTGGATCGGGAAGTGGAACATCTAGGATATATCGATTCCTCGAGATCGAGAACAATTCTCGATTTCTCGTGTCGAGAAAATTTGGTCCGATTAATTTGTTCGAGTCCATAAGTGGCGCAAGTTCACCTTTGGAAGTCATTTTCAATAAACCTAAAGAGAAAGAGAGAAAGAATGTTAGAATAGAATTACATGCATGATCATAAGGACTTGCATGACATGCATATAGCTCCCACTAATTTCAAAGAATCCATAACCCTCAGTACGAATTCAAGAAACATTATGACAAAATGTCCTAGTGGGTCGATATCCGACATTACTAAAATGACCTTGGGTTTACCCAACAAGCCACCTTAGGTCAATCGGTAGGTATCAGTCATACCAATTGCATCATAGATATCCGACATTACTAAAATGATCTTGGGTTTACCCAACAAGCCACCTTAGATCAATCGGCAGGTATCGGTCATACCACTTGCTTCATAGATGCAACTATCGACTAGTGCTATCAACTCGTGATGTATGCACACACATTGGGTTATCAACTCTTGATGCGCGTACATCTGATGTACACTACCCAATTTCACCTCTGTCCACGTTGACCTTGAGTTTACTCAACAAATCAACGCTTCTAGTAAAAACCGACCCATTAATCCGAAAATCTTATTTTCATGGTTCGAACATATCAGTATAGAGTGAGGTTGGGTTTACCCAACAACCCAACTCTATAAGAACTCTGGTTCTCCCCATATTAATGGAATGCATTAGTTTTCATATGATGTGTGAGGGTTTTCAGGTCTCATCTTCTTCTTCTCCAAGCTATAGGATTATAGTCACCATGACTATATGGAATGATTTAGGGCAATTCATCAATCACATTGAATCTATACCTAAAATCATCCATCATCCCACCTTTGCATATTGTAGTCGACTGGTGCATGTGCTAGTCGACTGGAACATGTACTGGCATGCTCTCTAATCGGCTAATTTCTCAATTCGTGTAGTTCAAATTCACAATACCAAGTAATATACTTTACTTTGATGTACCAATGAAACACTTTCATTGTACCATGCTTACCATATATAGATATACTATACATGAAACTTGAAATCAATGAATACACTCTTATTCATTTAGATTTCCAAATAATTTGAGAATATCAAACTATCACCCTAAGTATCTCTAGCTAGTCTACATTTTATCAAGATTACTTCGGCACTGGTCACAAAATTGTGACGGCCAAAACAATCAGGACAACGAAATACACTAACGAGACGCTAATGTGACATATTTGACATCCGAAAATTTTTGGAAACCCAATTTCAAGAAATTCAATTTGGCAAGCATACAACATCAATGTAACACAATTTTAATCACATTAAAAATGATCCAAGGTATTGGAATTGAGAAATACACAATCATACATTTCAAACAAAATAGCTCCATCAACTTTCTCAAACGCCAAGCTCATCTTTTGCTTGAAAAACTCATTGAAACAATTTCAATAAATTCTGAGAAAATTACAAAGGTTACTACATGTTCCAACATGCTCCATGAATTTTGCAGGATTTATTTCAACAAAACTCATCCAACCTGAGCAACAAGGCCAATATAGAATATGTGTTCCTCAACACAGTTATTCCCAGCAGCACACAATAAATTCTCAAATAAATAGTAAATCACCTAGAAAATATTTTTCCATCCTCATAGACATTCATAAACATCTTAGAGACATGTTAGTGAAAGAAAATCCGAAAAAAAATTTCTACAATTTATTCTCGAATTTACAAGCATGCCTGTTCATTAAATGTGCACAAACACAGCAACCAGAACATTAGGGAATAAATTAGCAAAACCATATCAAATCACATTGATAAATTCCGAGCTTCCACAGACATATGCAACAACATCTTGTGAACATATCTGGGTAAGAAAATTTTGAAAAACAATATCGCTATACTGATTTCGAATTTGACATTTACAACATGCATCATTGTCACAAGCAATAGGCAACTCCGACCTAGTCATGATTTCTTCGTTATATACGACACAAGTGGCTCTGATACCACTGTAGGAAAATCTCGGTGTGAGCATCACATGCCCACAGTGCGGAAAACAAAAATTTTTTGTTCCGGGACCTTCCCGAAAGCCAGGATCCATGTGACTATATAACAAAGTCAAACTAAAACGACTAAAGGAGACCGTCTCTAACAGTATCCACGCAGAGATTGGAGAACCTAACCGGGACAAACCCTTTGACCCGGGAATAGCTAGAACAAATTAAAGAGTGCTAGCTCTTACCTTTTTCCTTGGAGAGCTTGAGAAACAATGGAGAAGAGATGAAGAAGCTTGAAGAGGAGAGGAAGATCGTTGGTTTCCTTTTGAAAGGAACTTGAAAAACACTTTTTTCCTTCTCTTCACACCAAAGCCAACGATCATCACCTCTCTTTTCATCTTCCAAGTTTTGTCTTTAGTCATTTAATGCATTAATGACTAAGCATAAAATGGAGAAGCTTCTTCTCCTTTCTTCATCCACGTAAATGACATATATATATATATATATAAATTCTTTAATTAATTAATAACATATATATATGTATATAAATGCCGAGGTGATCCAGTCACACTGGGGTCGGTCCTACCGGGTCCCGGTAGGAAAAAATCACCGGAGACCTGTCTCAGCAATGTCGATGTCGCGATCTCATCGGGACATATCTCGATCTCATCGGGATCTATTTAGTCCGATTGCTCTCCATATATTGGAACTTTGTCTAAAACTATTTTACAAATTCTCCGAGTCACTCTTATGCGTGTGACCCATTAGGTTCCCGGTTATGTTGGCCACTCAGATCAACACTTAATCCAAGCAAGTCATGAGCGGTATCTAGCAACACATCATGACCCCCAATTGACTGGAAAGTAATTGGTTTGACGAATGAATCTATATTCATCATGAACCATATCACGAACCTTTCCATGAACAATTCTGTGCAATTCGTCCTTTCACCATACTATACCCCACTTGGTTATGAGTATGGGCAAAGTGTCAACTCTTACTAGACTGACTACGTCAAATCTAGTCCAAGTGATTTCAGTTCTTGTCCTGGGACTCATTACTTAATATGTCAATGAAGACACTCTTTATGACATATGTACTCTGATAAGAGATTTTCAAGTAATGACCCTGACAAGAGGCCATGGGTATCATCTTCTGCTATCACAGAAGTGGTGAATCCTCTATTGGCTACTCAATTATCTTGAATACCTCAAAGCGTACCCAAGCACCACCTACGGCGACCTCAGTAAGGCAACAAGGAATGGAGTCAAAGCACATAATCGGTATCAAGATATCCTTGAGTACCTCAGTCTAAGGATACTTGCACCATTCTATGATGAGATTATCACCGACATTAGAATAGGACATCCATGTGATGATCTCATAGCGGGTCACCCAATGTACTTACTACCTCTAGTAAGCATTCACATCTCAACCTAAATATCTCATATTTACGTTTCTAAGATCCTTCGCTTGATCAAATCAAGGAGCTTGAGATGTGCCGATCTTTTGGATTACTGATGTCGGTCTCGATAATCCTATGATTAGAGATAATTTAGATCTTGACATAATTGCACATGATAGGAATCTCGGTAGTATGATCCCATCACAATTTCCTTCATGCTATGTCATATATCATGGACTTCATTAATTTGCTTATTGATCAATATCGGTTCATAAATAATGAGCAACAAAGTAATGAAATATGTCTTTCTTTATTTATTCATAAAGTATGTACCTAACTTTGTACAAAATGCGCTAAAAGCGATTGCCTTTAGGCCTACTCTAACACTAGCTATTGCCACATTGACATTATGAGCTTCTCTTGATTGAATTGTATTACGAATTAAAGGTTGAGCTCTAGGAGTTGTTTGTGGTGCAAAAACTAGTCACTGCCTTCTTCTTTTTAGCATCAGTGCGGTATAACATTATCTTCTTGTTGGGTCTAGGATGGAACACTATCATTACCACTACCACCTTCAACATTTTCACAATCATCACAAAACCAACAAATGAAGTTCCACTACCACTTTCAAAATTCAACCTTTCTCTTATCTTTCTCATGCCGATATTCTTGAAGCAAAGTTTTCATCTATCACTTTATATCATGACTTACTTTTTACATGGTTCCATATGTCCTTTAACCCTAGTTAAATGCTTCTTTAATCGAGTTATTCCTCCACCTTTCAAATGCTTGTTACAAAACAAACAAATAGTATGGTTCCTCATACTAGGAGCTAATGTGAGCTCAAGCTAGATCATTGTATATTTCAAGTAGTTTAATCAAGAGTACTTGAAGTTCCTTCCATTTATCTGTAAAAATAAATGAATGCATATATCAAAATGAATAATGCATAATTTCATTACACAAATATGCATGTTTATCTTATATAATATAACTCATACATCATACACAATTCAATTTCATTGATCATAATTCACTAAGTCAAAAACTAACAATTCAATTATTCAACAAATATAATTACACAAAACATCGTAAACAATTTTCATTTCCAACAATCACAAAACATACATAAACAATTTCTATTTTAAATCAATTCCATTTCAAACAATTTCAATTCAAAGTTTGAGATGAAGATCAAGTTAAAGGGTATGATTTACATAATCACAAAACATACACAAACAATTTCATTTCCATTAACCAACAATTTCAACCATCATAAATTCACAATTCACAAAATAATGAAATATATATATATAAACAAATTCCATTTTAACAATTTCTAACAATTTTCATTTCTTAATTTCAACAATTTCCAACAATTTCATTTCTAATATTTTCTAACAATTTCAATTCAACCATTACAAAAAATACATAAACAATTTCCATTTCCAATATTTTCCATTCCCAATAATTTTAACAATTCCATTTCTAACAATTTTGAACAATTTTAATTCAAAGTTTTAAACATCACAAAACATACATAAACAATTTTATTTCCATATTTTCAACAATTTCATTTCTAACAACCAACAATTTCATTTCTAACAACCAATAATTTCAACCATCACAAATTTACAATTCAAAAATAATGAAATATATATATATAAACAATTTCTATTTTCAACAATTTCTAACAATTTTCATTTCTTAATTTCAACACTTTCTAACAATTTCATTCTAACATTTTCCAATAATTTCAATTCAACCATTACAAAACATACATAAACAATTTCTATTTCTAACATTTATATATTCCCAATAATTTTCAACAACTCTATTTCTAACAATTTGAACAATTTCAATTCAAAGTTTCAAACATTACAAAACATACATTAACAATTTTCATTTTCAAACTTCCAACAATTTCATTTCTAACAACCAACAATTTCATTTCCAACAACCGACAATTCAACCATCACAAATTCACAATTCACAAAATAATGAAATATACATAAACAATTTCCATTTTCAACAATTTCTAACAATTTTCATTTCTTAATTTCAACAATTTTCAGCAATTTCATTTCTAACATTTTCTAACAATTTAAATTCAACCATTACAAAACATACATAAGCAATTTCAGTTCTAATTTTTCTATTCTCAATAATTTTCAACAATTCTATTTCCAACAATTTTAAACAATTTCAATTCAAAGTTTCAAACATCACAAAACATACATAAATAATTTCTTTTCCAATTTTCAATTTCCTTTCTAACAACTAACAAGTCCATTTCCAACAACCAACAATTTCAACCATCACAAATTCATTTCTAACAATTTCAATTCAACAATTACAAAACATACATAAACAATTTTATTTCCAATAATTTCCAACAATTTTGTTCTAATAATTTCCAACAAAATTTATCACAAAACATACCAAGAATTTCTAACAATTTCCACCACAAAACATACACAAAAATCAACTACAATAAATTTGTTTTTCAAATTTAAGAGCAAAAAATACACCAAAAGAATCAATGTCAGGTCGGGTTGGGATTGAATTTGGATCTATTTCAGATATGGCATCGAGGGGTGGTGGGCTGGTCGGTGGCATTGGGCGGTTGCTGGGTGTGCGATGGTGATCATCGAAAGGTCGAAGAGGGAGTGGTGGTGACTAGCGACAATGAAGAAGAGAGAGAGTAAGAGTGTGAGAGAGAAAATAATGAGAGGAAGAAGAAGGAGAGGAATGTCAAGTGTGAGTGTGGGAGGGAGTTTGATTTTTTCCATAAAAGAGAGAGTGAGAGTGTGAGTTAGTGAGAGATAAAAAGAAAATGAAGAATATGTGGTTGTAGGTAACGTCAGGTTTGGGGGGAGGGAAGAAGAGGGGTTTGAAGAATTTTTTTTTTATAGAAATAACCCTAAAAATTTTAAATTTTTTCGGTATTGGCTGATATATGACATATATTTTGAATATTAGCTGGTATCAACCAAAACAGGTTGGTACAGACCAGTACATGAGGTTGGTGTCAAAGCACTCGTTTTTGTACCATTTTTCGGTCAGTATAGTATAAATGTCAAAACTACGCTTTCAAGTACACCAGTTAGACAAGAAGTTTAAGGTTTAAAGGTTTAATCGATATTAGGTCGTCATAAAATCGGATAAAGATTAAATAAAATTTTAAAATATAATTGAAAGAGATTATCCTTATCTATCAAAGAATTTAATGTTTTATTAAAGAGATTTTTTAAATAAACATTAATTAATTTATTTTGTTTTATATGAACATATTAATTTACAAAATTAACAAATTAATTATTTTAATAATAAAGTCTTATCTGGTAACCAATAATGATGGGATTGGAATTTAAAATGAGAAACGAAAATAAAAGTGAGAATTTGGAATGGAAATGGAGTTACTGATTTTGCGTATTTGGTATGCAAGTAATAAATAGAAGTTAATAGTTATACCAATATTTGGTATCAGATATTAAGAATGGTAATGACAATTTTTACTTATGTTTGGTTATTATATGGTTAATTTTGTAAATAAATAATTAAAATATTTTGTATTATTATTAATTAATAAAAATTAAATGATTCAATAAATTATTGATTTTAAATAATCATGTATGATTCTTTTTATAAGAATAAAATTAAAAATCTTAATGAACTTATTTTGATATAAATCATTGAATAAAAATAAAATAATTATGAAATAAATTAAATAAAGTAATGTGCAATGTTGATAATAATATCTTAATAAGAATCAATCAAAATGATGTATTGTCTAAATAAAACTAATATTAAATTATGAAATAGAGAGAAGAAACATAAAAAGAGAAGGAAAAAGTTATCTTTGCAATTATTTATTTTGTTATTCTTAACATTTGATTTCATGCACTGTACATAAAATTTAGAATTATTTAAAATTATTTCAGATTTTCGATTCTTATCTTATCCATTGTTAGCAACCAAATAAGTAAAATTAAGAAATATAAGTTAAATACTTATTCTTATGTTTTCATTCCTAATTATTAAATATACATTAAAATTTATTAAAATTAAAATTAAAATTAAAATCGAAAGATTTTAAAATTTTACAGTAACCTGAGGCTTTTAACCAATCAATGAAGGGCTTCTCTCTGTTGCTTCCTAAAGACTGTCGAATCCTTCACACCGTTTCCTCAGGGGTAATTTTGTCAACTGTGAACTTTTTATTCCATTCCCTCGAAAGCCCGGCTTTTCTCCGTAGCCAAACAGGACGCGTTGTTATTCAGCTAGGGTTTCAGTTGGTTACCATTTGGCGATTCCGCATCGGCCCGTTTCAATCCGATCGTCATTATGAATGTGATGAAGAAACTTTGACCAGTTGAATCCTTTAGCGAGTTAGAGCTTCATTAATCTTCGCTAGTCTCAAGATTTCTACGGTTTTTTTTTTCTGAAAACTATTGAGTTTCGCCCTATGGCTGATCGCAACAATAACAACAACGGCACTAACGGCGGCGGAACCAGTACTGGCGGCGCGAAGCCAATATGGATGAAGCAAGCGGAGGAAGCGAAGATTAAGAGCGAAGCCGAGAAAGCGGCCGCCGCAAAAGCAGCATTCGAGGCGACTTTCAAATCGTTGGCGACGAACAATCCCGAAAAGCCTTTAGATTCCGAGTCGGAGGAAGAGGAAGTCGACGATGATGATTTGGAAAGCAAACCTGTGGGCCCTGTGGACCCCGCCAGGTGCACAGCTGCCGGAGCAGGCATTGGCGGCGGGACTGCCTGCGCGGCATCAACGTTCGTGGTGGTGACGAAAGACGCCGACGGAAGAAAGGTTCCGCATGGTGGAGCTGTGATTAAGGTTAAGGTGGCGCCGGGAGTGGGTGTCGGTGGAACGGAGCAAGACGGGATTGTGAAGGATATGGGGATGGGACTTATACAGTTAATTATGTTGTTCCCAAGAGGGGTAATTATATGTTGGGTATTGAGTGTAACGGGAAACCCATAATGGGGAGTCCATTCCCTGTGTTCTTCAGTCAAGGTGAGTGTTCTCTGTTGTAAATTGTAACATCTTATGCGGTATTTGTTTTCTGGGTAAGCATTTAATAGTTTAAGAGTTCCAAGTTGGATATGAATTATTTTTATAGTCTTTAGATTGTACGGGAAATGTGAATAATGTGAATGATTGTTCCACCAGACACCTCGTATATTTTTTACTGTTTCTGGAGAACTTTGGGTACATGTTGGTTTAGATCACATAATATTTACTGTCGGATGTTCTCTCAGGTACTACCACGAGTGGAGTTCTGGGTATGGCTCCTGTATCAACATTTCCTAATCTAGTCAATCAGACTATGCCCAACATGCCCAATTATTCTGGCTCTGTTTCTGGGGCATTTCCGGGGTTACTAGGACTGACTCCGGGAAGTGTTCCTGGTGCCTCAGGCGGAGTTATTTTGCCTGGAATCGGGCATCTCTTGGGAAGTTTGTAGAGATTACCTTAATGGTCGGTGTGCAAAACTGATTGCAAGCTCAATCATCCACCACACAATTTGCTAATGACCGCATTGAGTGCACTAACCTCGATGGGGAATCTTAGTCAGATGCCTATGGCACCTTCTGCAGCTGCAATGGCTGCTGCTCAGGCTATTGTTGCTGCTCAAGCGCTTCAAGCTCATGCTGCTCAATTACAGGCACAAGCTCAGTCTGCAAAAGATTCTTCTGGTATTTGCTCTTGTTTAAATAGTTAGCTTGTTAGATGCGGCTGCTACTCTTCATCTACTGATGCTGTTGCTTTTAGCATAATTCTATACTTGTTTCCTCATTTTCTAGGCTCACCTGACAAATCTGGAAAGGAAGATCAACTGAAAAAGACACTCCAAGTGAGCAATCTTAGCCCACTTCTGACTGCAGAGCAGCTGAAACAATTGTTCAGCTTTTGTGGCACAGTTGTTGGATGTACCATCACCGATTCAAAGCATTTTGCGTACATAGAATACTCAAAACCTGAAGAAGCAACTGCTGCTTTAGCATTGAACAATATGGATGTTGGGGGTCGACCACTAAATGTTGAAATGGCTAAATCACTTCCTCAGAAGCCACTTTCAAGTGCTTCATTGGCTTCATCTTCTCTGCCATTAATGCAACAAGCTGTTGCGATGCAGCAAATGCAGTTTCAACAGGCTTTGATTATGCAACAAACTATGAATCAACAGCAAGCTGCTAACCGAGCTGCTTCCATGAAGTCTGCAACTGAGTTAGCAGCTGCTAGAGCTGCAGAAATAAGTCAGAAGTTAAAAGCTGACGGGCTTGTTGTTGTAGATGAGGTCGAAAAGAAAGAAAAATCAAGGTATATTTCCATGGTCTCCTGTCGTGCCATAAGAAGTACTGATTTTGCTGAAGTTGTAATTACTAGTCTGTCTTGTGTTTGGAAAAGGAAAACAATGATCTTATGTTGAATTTTCGATATGGGTCTTGGGAAGAAAAGCTATTCCTGTTATGTATGCGTTTGTGTAATTGCTATTTCAATTTGTTGGAAACCTTTTCTTCATAATTCTTGTTCTCTGCAAAAAATCAATTGGAATGCTTATGGTCCACGAAATTCAGAATAACTGATAAGTTGTGTTTGGGGGTGTGAAGGGATCTTATCACAACATTAATTTGGTGTTTCATGTTCATAAGCATGAGATATGAGATGGTAGATAACCTATTGTTTAGAACCTGGCTGCTTCAATGAATTTGTCCATATTTAATTCAATATTATGACACCAATATTTCCATTTACGTTTTTTATAACCCACAAAATTTGCAAGCATATGTTCTTGTTATTGTATCATACTTACTTGCATCTTCTTGATAATTATGGAAGTAAAGTAAATGCAACAAATTAGGCATACATCCTTTGCGCATTTTTGTAATCTACTAATGTATTGAACTTTGATTGAAGGTCTCCATCAATATCTCGAGCCAAGTCAAGGTCCAAGTCAAGGTCACCAGTTAGCTATCGACATAGGCGAAGGTCTCGCTCTTACTCACCTCCATCTCGCCGCCGTATAGATCGTAGGTCTAGGTCACCAGTCAGGTATCATCATCATTCAAGATATGAGAGTAAACGGCGGTCATATAGAGATATTAGGGGTGATAGTAATAGATCTAGAAGACGGGATAGGTCACCCGATCACCATTCATCTCTTTCAAGGAGAAGTAGGAGTGTTAGCCCTCGATTGAGAAAATACCGTAGGCCTGATTCAAGCTCACCAAAACCTCGGAAAGAAAGTTCACCACATAGGTCAGGGAAATCATTGCATGGATCTTCAAGATCACCTAGGCGTCATAGTGAAAGTAGGTTATCACCTCGAAATGGTAGTGATAAGAAACTCTCTAGGTCCAAATCAGTGGAGCACTTAAATGACACTGAGAATGAGAAGTCAAAGCAACATGAGAGAGGGCGATCCAGGTCATTATCTAAGGAGAGAAAATATCAAAGAAGCATGGATTCCCTGAATTTGGATGAAGATGAACCAAGCCATAGGAGGCGGTCAAGGGCAAAAGCTGTGGAAGTTAAACAACAGTCAGATGAGAAAGTTGCTAAATCCAAGGGTGAAAGAGTTAAACATAGTGATAGAAAGAGGTCCAGATCAAAATCTGTGGAAAGAAGACAACATTCGAGGGAGAAAGGAGATGGAGGCCGAGACAGAAAGTCTAAACATCGAGATAGGAGAAGGTCCAGGTCTTTATCTATTGACAGTAAGCATCATGGAGAAGGTAGGTCATCCCGAAGGAGTGGAGAGGACAGGAAATCAAAGCACAGGAGGCTATCCAGATCAGTATCTCCTGGGAGCAAGCACAGCTCTGATAATAGGAAAGATGAGACTATTAGTGAAAGGTCAAAACATAGTAACAGGCGACGATCAGTGTCAACTGAGGATGAGCAATGCAGATCTTCAAGAGATATAGTGGATAGTAAATATAAAAGAGAAGAAAGTCTAGATCAAAATCTGTGGAAGAACATATCACCTAAAGGACGAGAAAGTTGTAAAAATGATGAGAATTTGATGCATTCTGACCGCAGATATGGCAAGTCAAAAGATGCCTTCAAAGAACAAGGTACTTTTGTTAAATATTTAACTGATACTGGCAAGGAGGAAGTATGTACTTCAAAACTTGAGGGTTATGATTTGAGGGACCAATGGAAAATATTGATGTGGTTAATAACCAAAGTATCAGGAACAAATCTGTCTCAGATGTCAACATTAGTTTCATTAATAAAACTGAATATCCAGAGCTTTAATTGGTTGGACATAACAACTTATGTGGAAGAAAACATCTTATCTGCTGTTCTTTCATTCAGCATTCACTTGTTTTGTATCTTTGTATTTTTGCAGGATTGGAAGAGAGAATGAATCTCAAACAGTCAGCTCAGATGAATAAGCTTGGCAGCATTGCCATGAGCAAGGAGTTAAATGAAGTTTCTCAACTAAAGATGAATGAGATTATTGTTTCACATCTGGCGGATCAGAGTTGTGGCCCTAGCAGCCTGAATTTGAGAATCTCATTCTACTCTTAGAAGTTCATTGAGATCCATGAATTTAAAGCTGTGCACTATCTGACATGAACTTAAGATCTCTCAATGTTTCTTTGGTGCATGGATTTTCTGTCAGTTCTTTGCTTCTCATGAGCAGGAGCGGCATTTTTCCCCTTTTCCTTTCCTTAAAAACTTTGCAGGTCTACTTGTAGCAGATTGGAACTAGTCTAAGGAATGTCATGAAATAGATATGGGTTAAATGTTTCAAGAGGTGTTCTGCTGTTATCTGCACCAATTCAGTCTTTGTAGCAAGCTTCCAAAACTGCTAGATGTATGTTGCACCATTCCTTTGTTGTTATAATCATGAACTTTGTGATGGCAGCTTTACTGAATTATTGTTTGAGGTGCTTTTTTAATTCTTTTTCTTTGGATATGAATTCATACTTGAAACCATACATTTCCACAAGAAAACGGTTCGAGGTCACATATAGAGGGATGTGTATATAATCAATTTTATGTATGTGAAGTCTAAATGCTTGGTTGAGATCATATGCAATGTTAGAAAGTAATAAAGGTTATGTTGGTTTTTCTATATATCACCCGTATTATTAAGTCATCCTTGCCCTTTTTTTCTGTTTACTTTGTCAATGCTTTCATCCTTGTTTAACGTGACAGCTTCTGGGATATGTGGTAGCATGTTTATAGGTTCATGTTTATTTGGGTCAGTCATATCCCAAATTCATGCAGATAGTACTGGTGTTTCCAATGGAGCTACTTGAAATCAGTTTTGGCAGTGTTAATAGTTCTCTTATAGAATGGAAGGTGTGCAGTCATTGCAATGGGATGTGCGTTGGGCTTTCTACTTAGAATCATTTAAGGCCTGTTGATAAATGAAGTGGATTCAATACCTTTTGACACTACTTATTTTAACTTGTGCAAATGTATAACAAAACTTCATCCTTACTCTAGCCATCTTTCTCCTTTTCCTTTTTTTTTTTTCTTTTCCTTCTGTCTTTTCCTTCTTTCTTCCTTCCCAAGGTGTTATCTTTGATTGTTGAAGATACTTCTGTGGTCAAGTGAAACAAGAGGTTGCTTGGATGCATTTTTTGAAGTTGCACGGTGTTCAATTTAGCAGATTTCCTGACTCACTTTGAAGTAATGAGGAGTGCAAATATTTGGATTTCAACAGGTAATATTTTCTTTAATTGTCCAAGTTCTGCATGATTCTTCTAATGCCTTTCATACAGACATATCTTTGAAAACGGCAGTTCTTTTGGTGATTTGATTTTTTAAGTCAACGGAACAATTTCTGCCTAGAGTCATTTTAGATGTCCAAGTTCCATTGCATGCTATGTTAAACTTTTGTTTCTAATACTGTTGCCCTATATTTCTTGATACGCTTGGACATTCCTGGGTTTTAGGCCTTTTCTTGGAGACAGTAACAGGCTATTGTAATTTATGTCTGCACATTGTAATTGAAAATAGTTGGATTACGGTAACAGTTTGCTTGAATCTGACTTTTGTGCTGCATGTCCATTTAAATGAGAGATGGGTGTGGAGAAGTTGAGATAGAAAGGGGAACACCAATAAATGAGGGGCTATTTTGTATGAAATGAAGGTGCAATTACATATGAAAAGACTATCTAGGTGATGGGGAGCAAGGAAAAGGGGAAGGATCTTTCAGGGGTTGATGGTAGGGAGAAAAAGTAAGTGCTTATGCTGATCTGTTAGGTTTGGCAGTGTCTAATCAGTATTCTGTGGAATTTCATGCCCAATAGTCAATGGTTAGCAAACGGGAGTTGATGAGGTACGAAAGGTTTTGAAGGATCTTGTAATGACTGGAATGTTGCTTATGATAAGCAGATGCTCCTAACTTGGGTATTAACATTTTCATATTATGAGTGGATGGGAGTCGGGGGGGAAGGGAGAGGCTGTTGATGGCAAAATTAGTGGTCTTGCCACCATGTAAAAAGCACCATTGGAACATCTTGTAAGAATCAACAAGAGCAACCGTAGAGAACCATGTACATGACAACGGTCTAACCTTGTTTCAGATACCCTATCTAGTGAGTGAAACTTTTTCCCTTTTCTTTTGGAGTACTTAAAACCTATCCGTGTTCTTCTCGTTTTGGTTTAATGTTTTCTTGGAAGGATGGCCATGAGATATGATGGCTGGGGAGTGAACCTGTGGAGCTTGGGGATGTACTACAAAATGCTGGCTTGAGAGTTCCATTTCTTTTCTTTTTTCTTTTTTCCTTGTCTCTGGTGTGTGTTTCCCCTTTTTCTTTGGAGTTTCATGTTTATTCATATTTCTTTGTTCCTTTTAGTACTTATTCTCCTAATTCCAGTTGGGTTGGCAATTTAAGGATCTAACTTCTCAAAGAACTAAGTTTGTTCGTGGAGTGAATATATATATATATAGTTCTTTGAGAAGTCAGATCCTTATATATATATATGATTTAGCGCATATTGACGATGTTTGTTTAATCAAGTTATTTTGTACATTCTTAGGATTTTATTTTGTCGCGGCATTGCACTACACCGAATCAATTTTTTGAATAAAAAACTCAATTTGGAATCTAGGGGACATTGCTATTTTAAGTTGGGTTTAGAAAATTAAAAGATAAGATGGGTTTATTTTAATAGAAAATTAAAAGATAAGATGAGAATGCAGTCCGAGACAAATACCGAAGGCGATTAAATGTTATTCGCTTGAGCTTCTTCAACAAGGCAAGTTTGAGCGGGAGTCAAGGATGAAAGCCATTACTCTCTGTCACAGGGCATGAAGTGGATAGTATCGGATTTATCACGGATGATTCAGGTTGATTTGCAATAATAAACATGTTCTCTTCTCCTTCCTTTTGTGACTCTACTCGACCCTACTTCATCTTGCTTTTAAGTTATGAAACGATGTACCATATTTTCTCAATCTTTAAATGCTTAGCATGATCTTGAATCTTTTCTTTTCCGGTACTACCCAAAGAGTACAAGGAACAGAACAAGCCATCCATGGTAAGTGATAAAGCGTGGTTAGCAAGCCAATCTAAGGATGTGATTTAATTATAGAGTTGAATAATTATCCTGTATCAAACTCAGTTAATTACACATTATCTGAAATATCTTTACTCCTGAGTTAAAAGTGTTATATAGTGAATAACCTATTAGTATTACAGTAATGAACAAATTCATAATTACCCGCTACACAAGCCACCTCCTTGACAATTTCCCGGCATTTGTTGATCACTCCGTTTCTCTTTTTTTTTTAATCTACGAAATATTTTAAGAGGGTTTTAACTATAGAAAGGTATCTTTAAATCATTTATTTTTAAATTAATTTTTGCTCCAGTTGAGTAAGTTTTTTGCGGGAGGTAAAATTTTGGCCTCAAGTTTTAAATCGTTGCATGTACGAGAACGGTTCGAACTCACAACCTTATTTAAGTTAGAAGAGCTCATTGTCAACTTACTTACGTCTTGGGATTACTCCGTTTCTCATCGATAATTAGACGAAAGTGTTAATGTTTACGTCTTGGGATTACTCCGTTTCTCATCGATAATTAGACAAAAGTGTTAATGTTTACGTCTTGGGATTACTCCGTTTCTCATCGATAATTAGACAAAAGTGTTAATGTTTACGTCTTGGGATTACTCCGTTTCTCATCGATAATTAGACGAAAGTGTTAATGTATCCTTTGCGATGTCGCATCTTCAAAACCTGACTTCACTTCGCCTCAGGCCTTCCCCTTGCATTGCTTAACAGAAAAATTAAATATCAGTTTATTTCTATTTTATATCTATTTTAGTTTATATTTAATTTTGGTTTTTCAATTTTAAAAACAAATTAATTTTTCTATTTTAAATCTAATTAAAATTATGAATAATTTAATATTATATATTTAATTAACTAAAATTAATTATTAATATGAATTATGAATAATTTAATTTTACTTATTAAAATCAAATTAAATAAATTTAATTTCATAGTTATTAATAAATATATAAATTTAAATAAAATTTGATTTAATAATTATAATGTATTTAAAAGAAAATTTAATTTTAAATTATTTATCTTAATAAAATAAAATATTTTATAAATAAATCGTTAATAAATATTATATAAGTGGTTAAAATAATTTTATTTAATTAAAATTATCTTTAAATTTTATTTACCATGTAATAATATAATTATATTAATATTAATAACTAAAAAGAAATTTGTTTTTATTTAAAAGATAACTGAATATAAAAATAAAATAGAATTAAACCGCTTAAAATGTTCCTTAGAAACAGTTGAGTTACGACAATGCCCAACTGCCCAGCTTATTCTACGAATAAAAGAAATAAATTGCACCATCTCCTACCTCACTGCACTTTCATTTTCTCCTTCATTGCACTTTTCTACTGTTTTCCTTGATTGTTTCCTCTCTCTCAAGTCCGTGTGCTTAGTGATTTCTGTAAGTATTCCCAATCGTTCGCCCTTCTTTCTTTTTTTTTTCAAAACAAATTCTTGGCTATTTTTTCGACTTTTTCACATGAAGTTTCTACTGTTTCGTTATAACTTAGCACCGCTGCGAGTCGCCCTCTCAAGACGGAGTCTCTACTTATTTGTTTCTTCACTGTACGCTGGCACTGTCCTCCGGTACAGAGCAGATAGAGGTGAGTTTTTATCCTTTTTAAACGTGTTTTCTAGTTGTAGAAGTGTTTTGTGCTAGCGGAACCCTAAATTTGGATTTAATTAGATGTCCTTTTATTTTATTTTTTATCAATTTTATTTTATTTTCTTTTTAATTTCAAGCTAGCGGTGAAGTTTTCAATCTATTTTTTTTGCATTTCGTAGTGATCCATTTTAAGCCCTAAAGTTCAAATGTTAACGTAAAAAATTGCATAAATAGATTGGAGTTTTTAGTTCTGCTTGTTGGTAAAGTTTCTTGTTACGATTGATCGAGCTGTGTTTTTGCTCGTCTTTACCGACGTTGATGGTTTTGGTAGTCTTAGTAAAATTCTAAACCCTAATTGTGCTTTGTCTTCACTTACCCTTGCTGAAAAAATGAATTTACATCTTCCCTTGTTCCGTTACATGTCACCTCTCTCAGAATTTGTTAGCATTGGACAGGGTACCTATTGTATTATAATGACAGCCTGTTGTGTTGATGCCTGGAAACATAATTTCATAAAGCAGATGCGTTGGTCATAGGTCCTGATTATATTTTACTGTTACAGACAGTTTTCAGTTTCAATGATTGATCAGAGAAGTGGAAGTAGACAGCCTCTTCATGCAGCAAAGAATGCTTATAGTATTGATGTGGAGAAGTTTGAAACACGATTGAAGGCCCTCTATTCACATTGGAAGGAAAACAAGGCTGACCTGTGGGGATCTGCTGATGTCATTGCAATAGCAACACCACCTCCATCAGAGGATTTGCGATACCTTAAATCATCAGCTCTGAATATTTGGTTTTTGGATATGAATTCCCTGAGGCGATAATGGTTTTATGAAGAAGCAGATACATATTTTGGGTAGCCAGAAGAAGATCTCTGTCCTAGAAGTTGTGAAGAAACATGCTAATAAAGCCGTGGGTGTGGATGTCCTTATGCATGTGAAGGCAAAGGGTGATGATGGAGGTGCTTTAATGGAAGCCATATTTCAAGCCATCCATGCTCAGGCAAAAGCTGATGGGCAGGACTCCCCTATTGTTGGACACATGGCCAGAGAGGCTCCTGAAGGGAATCTTTTGAAGTCTTGGGAAGAGAAATTAAAGGGTTCAGGTTTCCAGCTTTCTGATGCTACCAATGGGTTGTCTGACCTTTTTGCCGTTAAGGATGCTGATGAGCTCATCAATGTGAAGAAAGCTGCATATTTGAACTTCAGTGTGATGAACAATGTTGTCGTTCCAAAGCTTGAGAATGTTATTGATGAGGAGGAAAAGGTCACCCATACTTCGTTGATGGAAGAGGTAGAAAGCCATCATGGAACCTACTAGAGCTAACATAAAGTTGAAGGCAGATGCTGTTGATATATGTTACCCCCAATTTTCCAGAGTGGAGGGGAGTTTGATCTGAGACCTAATGCTACTAGCAATGATGAACACCTCTACTATGATTCTGCCAGTGTGATTGTATGCTCAGTTGGATCGCGATATAACAGTTACTGCTCAAATCTTGCTAGGACATACTTGATCGATGCCAATCCCTTGCAGACTAAGACTTATGAAGTTCTTCTTAGGGCACATGATGCAGCCATTAGTGCACTGAAGCCTGGCAATAAAGTGAATACAGCTTATCAAGCAGCCCTTTCAGTTGTTGAGAAAGAGGCTCCTCAGTTAGTTCCAAATTTGACAAAATCTGCTGGCACAGGCATTGGTCTGGAGTTTCGTGAATCTGGTCTGAACATCAATGCTAAGAATGATCGCATAGTGAAACCAGCTATGGTTTTCAACGTGTCACTTGGGTTCCAGAATTTGCAAAATAATACCAAGGACCCAAAAATCCAAAATTTTTCTCTGCTGCTTGCAGATACAGTTATTGTAGGTGAACAAAGTCCAGAGGTTGTGACTTCAAAGAGCTCTAAAGCTATGAAGGATGTGGCTTACACATTCAATGAGGATGATGAGGAAGAAGAAAAAGCTAAGATTAAAACTGAAGCAAATGGTGCAGAGAACTTCATGTCTAAGACTACATTGAGATCTGACAATGGTGAGATCTCAAAGGAGGAACTTCGGAGGCAGCACCAGGCAGAACTTGCCCGTCAAAAGAATGAAGAGACTGCTCGGCGTCTTGCTGGTGGAGGAAGTGCAATTGGAGACAATCGTGCTGCTGCAAGGACTTCCAATGATTTGTTTGCCTACAAAAATGTGAATGATATCCCTCAAGCAAGAGACCTGATGATTAAGATTGACCAGAAGAACGAGGCTGTGCTTTTACCCATATATGGGAGTATGGTGCCTTTCCATGTTTCTACAATAAGGACTGTTTCTAGTCAGCAAGATACCAACCGAAGTTGTTATATTCGGATAATGTTTAATGTCCCTGGGACCCCCTTCAATCCTCATGACTCAAATTCATTGAAGTTTCAAGGTGCTATTTACCTTAAGGAAGTCTCTTTCCGGTCCAAGGACCCAAGGCACATAAGTGAGGTGGTCCAGCTGATTAAGACACTCAGGCGGCATGTTATGGCCAGGGAATCTGAGAGGGCTGAGAGGGCAACCTTGGTTACTCAGGAGAAACTTCAGCTTGCTGGAAACAGGTTCAAGCCAATAAGGTTGGCAGACCTCTGGATCCGTCCTGTTTTTGGTGGCCGTGGAAGGAAGTTGTCTGGCACTCTTGAAGCTCATGTGAATGGGCTCAGATACTCTACAATTAGAGCTGAAGAGCGTGTGGATATTATGTTTGGTAACATTAAACATGCATTTTTCCAACCTGCAGAGAAGGAGATGATCACTCTCCTCCACTTCCATCTTCACAACCATATCATGGTTGGAAACAAGAAGACCAAGGATGTGCAATTTTATGTTGAGGTGATGGATGTGGTTCAAACTTTGGGGGGTGGAAAGAGGTCTGCCTATGATCCTGATGAGATTGAGGAAGAACAGAGAGAGAGGGATCGGAAGAATAAGATCAATATGGATTTTCAAAACTTCGTGAATCGATTGAATGATCTTTGGAGCCAGCCCCAATTTAGGAGCATGGACCTTGAGTTTGATCAGCCTTTGAGAGAGCTTGGCTTCCATGGTGTGCCTTTCAAGGCATCATCTTTCATTGTTCCTACTTCAAGCTGCTTGGTTGAGCTTGTTGAGACTCCATTCCTTGTTGTCACCCTGAGTGAGATTGAGATTGTAAATCTGGAAAGAGTTGGGCTTGGGCAGAAAAACTTTGATATGACAATTGTGTTTAAGGACTTCAAACGAGATGTCCTAAGGATCGATTCTATCCCATCAACAGCACTTGATCGCATTGAGGAATGGCTGGACACAACAGATATCAAATATTATGAAAGCAGGTTGAATCTGAACTGGCGGCAGATATTGAAAACAATCACGGTTGACCCGCAAAGCTTCATTGATGATGGGGGATGGGAATTTTTGAACATGGAAGCTAGTGATTCAGAATATGATAATACAGAGGAGTCAGACCAGGGTTATGAACCATCAGATGCGGAGCCTGAGTCAGACTCGGTAGATGATGGCAGCGATAGTGAATCACTGGTGGAGTCTGAAGAAGATGAGGAGGAGGAGGATTCGGGGAGGATTCGGAAGAAGAAAAGGGCAAGACATGGGAGGAGTTGGAGAGGAAGCAAGCAATGCAGACAGGGAGAAAGGTCACGAGTCAGATAGTGAGGAGGACAGGAATAGAAGAAAGATGAAGGCTTTGGAAGTCTCGAGCTCCTCCTCACAGCAGGATGCCCAAGCGTGCCAAGTTCAGATAAATTCTGATACGAGATGTATATTTTCCTTGGTACTCATTTCCCTGCTTTTGGTGTTGATCTCTCTAAACAAGTAGCAGCAGCTGCTGGCTGCTGCCTTAGAAAATAGTAGGATGCAGATGTTCTAACCTGGCATTGGATTGGAACTCATCTGGCGAGAGGTAGTTTAGAAGTAAAGCTGTATTAATGAAAGTTGGTAGGACTAGAGGAGCCACGAAGCATTACTATGTACTTGTAAATTAGTCATATTACGTTAGCGTAAATGTTGTTGTAAAGCTGTATTAAAGAACGTTGGAAGGACTAGGAGCCTGGGAGCATTACTATGTGCTTGTAAATTAGTCACATTACATTAGCGTAAATGTTGTTGTCAGGATTGTATTATTATTCACGCATGACCATATCCTCCTGCATGGGATTCTCATTCCCGATCTTAACTCGGGTTATGTATCAGCAGAAAGATCACGTGATGACATGTGGCTTTCAGGTTGCATGAGATAAGATGAGAAGGCAATATTTGCAAACTTTAACTTGGTTGTCCGGTATTTTAATGGGATGTTGTGAATGTTTATTTATAAAGGAATACTACTGACTTTAATATTTTCCATCTTGGTTCTAGGTTGCCAAAAGTTGGAAAAAAAGGAGAATTTGAGCGATATGTCATGGCCCTCTTTAACTATCTATAGTGCTGCAACTTTTGAGGAAATATTAAATAAAAGGAGATTACTCTCAAAGAGGAGAACTTTCAGTGAGACTGTGTCCTTTCAAAGGTTCAAGACTCATTTTTGGATTAGGGAGGAAATCAAGTGTATGAAGAAATCTACAAGTGTAGCCTCCTAACTCTAAGCTCCTTCCTTTAATATAATAGGTTTGGCACTACAATACTCCCATCATTCAGCTCAATGGGTGGGAAATAGTGCAAGGTGATGTTAGGAAGGTCACCTATAACCTACTTCTAACACTTGGACAAGGTGACTGGAGGGCTATTTAGGGGGTAGATAGGTGATTATCAAAAGGAAGGAAAGTGGGATGGATTTGGTTGTGAGATGGAGAAGGAATAAGATGATGGATTGGCATTACCACGCTAAATGTGGCAATGCATAGTTGTTAACGTTATCTCCACTACACCATCCTGTTAATTCCAACTAAACATGATTACTGGGCACAATTGCTACTTTAATCACGTCCACGAACAAACCGGCCTAGACAGCTCAACCATCTCCTCATTATTTAAAACCACTGGAATAGGATTATTTCAAAAGCAAAACCATCATTAGCTTACCCACATAATAAAGAAGCGTTATTTTATAGTTGGGATCATCTTAAAATATCTCGTGAGCAACAAAAAAAAAAAGAAAAAGAAGTGTTATCCGCAATTGTAATGTAATGAGCCGGCTCTATTATTTATATGAGTTTAGTTAATGTTGTCCGTCTCACATTTGCGCTACATAAAGAGGAACAATAGACAAGTAAGAGTGGCTAAGTGGTGGCTCTCTCACTTAAAAACTCTCCTTTCGGGAGAGTCTTGAGTTCGAGTCAGCGCCGAAGGAGGAGAAATAAGGCTATTCCTATTGATGATCCTCTAGCGCAAAAAAGCTCATGATCGGATCGATTACGGACGTCTGTTTCGTGACGGTGTGGAAGTTGGGTTGCTTTCGAGGGCGCAGGGGGCGATGGGAGCACGATCTTTGACGAGGGAAGTGGCGATCGATTATCAATGAGCAATCAAGTATATGAAGATTAAGCATGCGTGAGCGTGTGCAGAATGAACAATCAGTATATGAAGGCTCTTTATGCGTGGGCGTGTACAGAATACGTAGGAGCACCAAGGGATCTTGGGATTAGGGTTTCTCACTCTAAGACTTTTAGAGTGTCTTAGAAAATTAGGATTAGTCCATTAAACCGGATACCTAATGTTAAAAAAAAAAGGAACAATAAAAGCATGTGAAGCATAACTATTTTCGATCCTCCAACCAAGCACATCAGCTGTCCTGTCAGTCGAACTAGCGTGTTCTTTAGAAACACGTACCTAGCCCTAGAATGAATCAGATTGGTACAGCAACGGTCCATGGAAGATGGAACTGAAGATCGAAGAAGCTGCAAAAGAAAATAAAAATCATCAAGTTATTAACAGTTAGTTTCATGTCTCTAGCCAAAACCAAGAGACACTTATCTGATCCATTATCTAAAGATTATAATTAGCATAAACATTCTCTTGTCATTCGTGTTAAAGAAATGGTTGCTGCTGACATCCATGCTTCATGATTCAGAGATGGGCGGTGCTAGTTAGAGACTAGATGTGTGGTTCCGTAAGTGCCAACTAGGACACAAGCCCTTCACCATGTCGCTTTCACCCAACATATAGTCGTTTTTTCGGTGCTTCCACCCCGGCAAGAGTTCATGATTGGTCGGTCACTGAGTAATTTTAGTCCCCACCACCTTCCTATAAACCCACCTTCACTTCCCATCACCTCTCTCACACACATCAAACGCTATCTACTCAACACAAGGGTTTTTGTTTCTTTCGGAAAAAAGAGAGGAAACAACAAAAAGACAGCAAAGCAATGGAGGGCAAAGAAGAAGATGTTAGATTGGGAGCCAACAAGTTCACCGAAAGACAACCAATTGGCACGGCGGCTCAGAGTCAAGATGACAAGGACTACAAAGAGCCACCGCCAGCTCCGTTGTTCGAGCCCGGTGAGCTGTACTCCTGGTCCTTTTACAGAGCTGGGATTGCTGAGTTCATAGCCACCTTTTTGTTTCTGTACATCACCGTCTTAACAGTCATGGGTGTTTCCAAGTCCCAAACTAAATGTTCGACCGTGGGCATTCAAGGGATTGCTTGGGCCTTTGGCGGCATGATCTTTGCCCTCGTTTACTGCACCGCTGGAATTTCAGGTTCATAAACACATATATGCTTGCAAACTGTACTTGTGAGCCATGGTACGAATGCTAATGGTGTTCTTTTCTCAGGTGGTCACATAAACCCTGCTGTGACTTTCGGGCTGTTCTTGGCGAGGAAACTCTCGTTGACAAGGGCCTTGTACTACATGCTGATGCAGTGCCTTGGTGCCATTTGTGGAGCTGGTGTTGTGAAAGGATTTGTGGGGAAGGCTCAATTCGAGTTGTTGGGCGGTGGAGCAAACGCCGTGAACAGTGGTTATACCAAAGGTGATGGTCTCGGCGCTGAGATTGTTGGTACCTTTGTTCTTGTATACACCGTCTTCTCTGCCACCGATGCCAAGCGCAGTGCCAGAGACTCTCATGTTCCTGTAAGCCATATATATACGTTTATCTAATCATTTTAAACTGAATGATTTCTTTGATAGAATTACTCGGATGTGTTAAGCTTACATTCCATGCATTACTCTTTTGCAATTGATTATCGCATCAAGGCCAAACTGATGAAAGTTAATTTGCGATGATCTTTGTGGCAGATTCTGGCACCATTGCCAATCGGGTTCGCAGTGTTCTTGGTGCACTTGGCCACCATCCCAATAACCGGAACAGGTATCAACCCGGCACGTAGTCTTGGTGCGGCCATCATCTTCAACAAGCGCAGTGGTTGGGATGATCACGTATGTTATTGCTGACTCAACTGTATCTATAACTTTCTTACATTTCTTAGTTTAATTCTTCCATTAAATTTCTGATTGTATGTTACAGTGGATTTTCTGGGTCGGACCATTCATCGGAGCAGCACTTGCAGCTCTCTACCACCAAGTTGTGATCAGAGCCATTCCGTTCAAAAGTGAGGTGTGATCATCGACAAAATGGTCCCTAACGAAGATAAAAGACTAGTATCTGTCAGTTTTTCCTCTGCCGTGGCTGTTTGTGGATCATGTATTTTCCATTCTCTATATTTTGATTTCCTCTTTTGGTTTCAAGGAAGGGATGATTGAAGTTTGGCAATGCTATGATAAGTGTATGGTTGCCAGTGCATGAAATGTCATTTTCATCTTACCGACCAAAACCTACTACAATAGGTTGCTGCTATTTAAAGTAATGTTACCAATTTGTCTTTTTCTTGTAAGTCATGCATGGACCCTTACCTATCCCTTTCCAAAAATAATAAATATCCCTTAAGATTATTCCACCATAGAATATTGGTAATTATGGTTATGGTTTGTTTAAGATGATTAATTATGGTTTGTTTTGCTTAAATTTACATCTAGTATAAGGTCATTCTTTTAAATAAACTCTTATAAATTGACTCAGTTCATTTGGTTTATTAGTTAAATTCAAAAATTACGTAATATAAATCTGCATAATCAATCATGAATTCCACTAGGATAAAATTAAACTAAAAATACAAATCAAATTAATATTTAATATTTATTTTAAATTAATTTGTGTTCATATAACATCGTATTATTTTAATGTTATCTTAATTATGAATTTTATATTTATTTCTAGTATATTGTATTATGTGCAACTATTAATAGTTTGCATATATTATTTTAGTTTTAAAAGTTATAGATTAAAATTATTTTAATAAATGATTCAATAAATTATTTACATTTTATAGTCATTAAAATGTTTTGAAAATAAGAGTATAAATTGGTCTTAAATTTAAATTTTATAATGGATCATATTTAGGCATGAAAATAAAGTACATTTTATGTCAGAACAAATATGAATTTAAAATATTTTTAAAATATAATTTTATTTTATTTAAACTTTATCAAACTCATTCTATGTACATGTCTCCTTTTAAAGTACATGTTAATTCTTAGATGAGAAGGTGAATTGTATATATTTACTTTTGATCTTTTTAATAATTAATGAATGATTATAAAATTTTATAACAAACACATATTAGAAAAGAAGAGACAAAATCAATTATAATGGTTAAGTAAATATCTTTTGATTTGGGACAGAAGGATTTGAACCTTCGAATACCAGGATCAAAACCTGTTGCCTTATTGCAGCCACGCCTCATTTATTGGTAAATAAGAGTCATTTATAAAATATCTTTTCTGCTACGAATAAGAAGAAACTATTATAAATGTCTTGCATTGTAACTCTCACAAAATGTACAAAGTCACTAGGAACTCTCACAAAATGTACTTTAAATTAATAATCTTCATATTACAAATATTTCACAGCCATATAATTCAAAAATTTCTTTCTTGTTCACAACTATGTACTAAGGCTTAATATATGATATAGAATGCTCTCTTTAGCCTCTCAAAGATCTTAACAACTCTAATATACTAAATGTTCATCCAACTCAAATGTGGTATATTTATACCTAAAACTAATTCAAATGATTCTTAGACACAAAACTAATCATCACAAAAGCTAAATTTTGGACATGTTTAGCTAGTTGAATACCTAACTCTAATTATCCTATGTTTGTTCCAATAATGATTCAATCACTTACCTTTAGCCTAATAGATAATACATATTCTAAAACCTTTTTCTTCTTTGTTTGATTTATCTGATATAAACCCTTATAGTCAAAACTTTTGTAGAAATCAAGTTAAGAACTTCAACTCCCAAGTCTTCTCAAAGGTATAATAACCACTTTAATAAAATTTTGATTCAAAATTTTTAAAATGTTTATTAGAGCTTTTAAAATTAAGAGTTTTTAAAGACTAAAATAAACTCTTTTGATTATGAAAGGATTAATACATTATTTATTATATGCAAACAATCATGCAATGATTGAGCCCTTAATTCATTAAAATGTCCAAGCTAAAGTTACAAGATAGAATACAATAATTTGTTAAATTTTGAGGTGTTTGATTTCTCATTCTTGGTTTTCATTTAAATAGCTCTCATAAAATTATATATGTGCTCCACTTCTCATTTTCTCCATCCTTTGATTGTTTAATTTATTCACTTAGCTCATTTGCTCACTTTGTTCTTCTATTAAATTTCATTTTCACATATTCATTAATATCATTATAATAGATCTACTAATCACCAAAAACAAATTTATTTATACTAATATATTTTGTTTTATTAAAACTATAGGTTAGGACCTCAATTAGTTCTACATTCTCTCACTTTTATATGATGACAAAATATTTAGTGTCATTAGAAAATAAATGAGTCAACTCCCCAAAATCAAAGTAATAGGTAATGTATACTCCACCTTAATTCATACATTATAAATGATCAAGTTTCAATGTTACCAATTTTCTTCTCACCTTTTATCAACATTAAAAGGATATTTGATATATAAATCTATAAGGTCTATAAGTATCAAAAGAAAAAAAATGACTTACTTCTCCATTTTTTAAAATTTTTTACCATATAAGCAAGAAGCACATGCAAAGTTCTTATTAAGTAAATGGATAATTTTCAAAAAGCTCATGCACCAGTTTAAAGATTAATGTATCTTTCTTCCCTTAAGTACATGCAACAACCTTTCCTCTCTCTAAATATGTATTACCAATATAAATAAGTGTTATCAATATGAAAGTAAGTGCATAACCCCATTTATGTACCACCAATGGTTATACTGTCCATCATGAATAAACCTTAGAGAACTCATGAACAAGTTTGAACCAAATCTACAAAAACTAAATTAGATATATAGGGAGAACTAACTTGCTAATTATAAATAACGAAATTTATTAAATAATTGAATGCTATAAAGAAAGAATCTTCTAATAAGTTTGAAATTTAATTTAAAAGGAAAAAAAGTACTAATGACTATCAATAAATAAAGATGTCAAAAAACGACTAAAGTAAAAAATGTTGCTTAAATAATAAAATTAGGGTTTCAATGGCATATATAGCTTGGAACATGGTCATATTGTAGGCTTTATCTTCACAAATTACTTTTCTAAAAGTTACACCTAAGGTCATGGGTATCTGCTTTAATATGCCCGTGTCTAAGGTTGTGGATCTTTCTACAATGTTTATAAAGAAGGACTTGATTTGGGTACATGATTATGTTTTAGGTTATGTTCTTCATACTTGATTCTTAAGAATTACACGAGTTGTAACATTATTGTGTTCATAACCAAGTCTTCTTAAAACTTGGTTTGAATCAATTTAACCAATAGTTAGTCTTCATGTAGGTCCAACAAGCCTCCCAAAATAACTCTCAAAATGCACTTCAAAGCTTAATCAACATTTATATCTTGAATTATCCCAATCAAAGATTTTTTAACCTTATTACTCCTACCTTATTTGATTGATCCCATAAGTATAAGTAATGGATCCATTGAAGCTTGGTTAGTTATATTTGTGTCGAGTTACCCCCTTTTTTTTTGTCTTGGTTGGTCTAACAATTGGTCTTTTGACACCAATTTTATCATTTTGGCTCATGTGAGGGCTCTTAGTGATTTTCTTTTTAAAATAAATTGTTATAAATATGATTGTTATTCCTCACTATATATTAATAAAAGTGATATCAAATATTAGTATTTATTTGATACCATTTGATATTGACCTATAAGCAAAGAAATTAATATATTTTAGATACCCACATAACTTGGATCCTTGTAAATTAATGCTTAAACGTTTTTAATCCATATTCCTTGAGTCTATTTAACAAATAATGTTCAATGAGAAATTTATATGGATATATCCAAAATGACCATAAAGTTACATCTCAAATATGAAAAGAAAGTATTATGAGAAAGTCATATAAAATATGTGTGTATTTGCATTTGTTGTAACACCTCATTCCCGCGTGACCCGAACCCGACATCAATGGTGATATCCGAGTCCGTGGCCCGCGAGGGTGGCATGCTACATCACTCAGTCGAAACTCAGTATAAATTTTTTTTCAAACATTCATTCCATCAGAGCCATTTCCCTTTTTCTTTCATTTACACGTATGCGGAACACGATAGACCATTTGCATCAACGTGCATAGATAAAAATTTTCGTTAATACAATCGATTCTGATTATTACAAATGATCAACCATAAATTGCAATAACCATTTTATGTACAAAACAGAACCACATTGGCCCATTACACATACAATTAGTCATTTTGGAATACAATTCTATTGGACACTAATGCAGACGAAAACTGATCCCGATCTCTTCTCTACTTGATACCCAACAATGTTATCGCCGTTGCCTAACGGGTATTCTTCTGAGTCTGAAAAATAATTACAAATTTTGGGTGAGTTTTGCGAACTCAGTGAGAAACCATCATCGATGGTTCACTCAACTCATGCATATTCAATCAATTTACTAACTAATACATACAATCACATTTCTCAAATGTAAGGCGTTTCGCCTTTAATACAATTTATATTCAATCATTTATAGATGCAATGCACATGTGACACTTTTCATTTTCATTTCATTGTTGTGACCGTCTTTGAAAGCTGTCGATGGCGGGCACATTGCGTTGAGCCGTGTCTCGAAAATATTGGGCTTGAAGCCGGTACATTGAGCTGAGGCTCGAATACGTTGGACACGAGGTCTGTGCGTTGGTAGCTCTCATATCGTTAGGCGTGATATGCCCACGATCGGTGGTGCTCCGGTCACTGCGCTTTTATCGATCATACTTTTATGTATGCAATGTACATGTTCCAATTCACATTCACCGACATTTTACATTTCAAAGACTAATTCCCATTCCTTCGGACCTTGATCCGTAATTCGATCACTAATAAATTTCATATTCACAAATTATTCCATTGAAGCACCCATGCATAGTTACACACAAATAGCGATATCACATTCCATATATTTCGAGACACCTATGGTCCAAAATTCGTCAAAATCAAACACACATAATCCCTCCATTATCTCCACATGGCAAAATTGCAAAATATTAAACACATAAAGGTTGAGGAACCAACTAGGTTACTCACCTGTATTTCTGAGCCAAAATCTGGCCGTCTCAGTGACGTCGGTGGACCGACGCTCCAAGTGTGACTTCTATAACGATGATGATATACATACATTATCAATTGTTCAATCGAACTATTTGAATGCATGTAATACTTAGAAGGTGCACAATGCATGATCATGATATTCCGTCCCTAATCCCATTTTTCCATCATAAAATCCGTCTAAAATTAGAAACCTATTGGCGGCGGTGCCCAATTCGGACCTCTATAAGTCCCCAATTAAACAAAATAGTGATTAAAGGCTCAGTTGCAGGCCACGTCAATTTCGTCCAAAATTCCCAATTTCTCACAAAATAAAATTCAATATATTACAAATCGATGCCTCAAGAATCAGGTCAATCGGACGTCGAGACGAAAAGAAATTGACAAAAGAAGCAAGAAATCCTAAAATACCAATTAACAAATAAAATAATAAAAAATAACCAGCCTCATTTGGCGAGACATCGCCCTAGCGGGCTGACTCATCGACCTCGTCGCTAGGCGGCGTCGCCTAGCGATGCCGACCTCTCTAAGCCTCAATCACAGGCGGCGTCCGCCTAGTGACCAGGCGTGATTCATCTTCCCATTTCTCCTTTTTCCTGATTTCTAATCCAACTTCCAACATCAATAACTTATTGTACACAATTCGGAAAATTACCAACTATATCTCATTGGAAAGATCATGAAACCCTCTACAATTCTCAAGAAGACCAAAAAAATCAATTTCACCCCTAAGGGTGTCAAAAATCCAATCAAACCTACTGCCCACTCAAAACCTATCAAAACAGGGCAGTACATTGCAAATTCAGTAACTACTCATTTCCTCAGTCAACAATTACACAATAATTAAGGCAGTAAGATCACAATGTTATCTACAACTTTCATGAACAACCCAAAATCAAATTCACTTGCTAATAAGGTCAAATAATTCCACAAAGAATCTGCCTACTGAAATCAACCAATCTGGACAGTAATTTTCCAAACAGTGATTCTCTTAGCACAAAAGTCACAAAATTCACTACCTTATATCCCTGAAAAGATAAGATCTCAAACTTCAATTTTTATGAAGAACTCAAACTCCAATTCGATTTCTAACAATTTCAAAACTGTTATGGAAGCTACAGTCATGATCAGCCATTCACAACCTAGTTTAGGTTCAGTTTTCCAAAATCATAACTCCCAACTCTGACCTCTAAAATTACACACCATATATCATTTTCAAGATAATTCCTTCCTCTACAACTTTTTAGAAGATCACTCACACCAATTCAGTTCATATAAATTGTTAAAATTGCTCCCAAACAGCAAGCTCACAAAATCAACACTTTGACTAGGTTTCTCCAAGAAGTATAAAACCAATCAATAGAAATCAGTTCATATCTCCCAATATACAACTCGAAAATAAGCAAGATAAGTGGCAATGGAAAGCTAATAATGTAGGCTTCAACTCTCATGAAGACTACTTTCTCTAATTCCTTCTCAATTAATTTATAAAAATCATCAAAACTCCTAGGCCAACAATCCGAATACTATTTACATAAGTCCCAGCAGTAACTTTCCAAGCCAAATTTCAACCTCTTAGAGTTACAATTTGGCAACACCTATTTCACACAAAAATGTAGCCAACAACCCAAAATTTCATTGGGCACAAACCTCAACTCATTTGCATAACCACACAATGATTTATGCTCAAAACAACAGTACAATCAGTGAGAACCCTAATTTTCCAGCTTTGGTGTTAACCTTAGTTCTATCATTTCCAATGCCATTAACACATCATTAAGCATCCAAATGGACAAGAAATCAGTCCCTAGGTCATACATACATTCACTAGGAATAACCACCTCAATTTGGCAGCACCATACACAATCATGTTCTTATCAATTTCTTTTAAGGATTAGTCATCTAATCACTTCAAACTATGAAAGTCAAACACTAATCATCTCCACCTTATGATTTCTTACACACCAACATACCCAACAATTCAAACCATATGTGTCATGAAATCAAGGCATCATTCATCTCATTTAATGAACAATCACTTCTAATCCATGCAACTACCCATGAATTCATGCATTACATATAATCAAAGCTTAAAACTCATCTTACCTAAAGCTTCCATCTCCACCTCTTCAAGCCTTTCATTAAACAACCAATCACAACTTACTCACTTTCCATCCCATGCACGGTTTTCATCAAGGTAAGAAGGTGGAAGGAAGTCACCTAAGGTTGGAAGAAAATAGCAACAAAATTGGTGGAGACCAAAGGAGAATAAGGAGGTTTCGGTTGGTTAAAAGAAATGAATAAAATTCATCTTTCATGCTTTTATTTTGGAAGAGTCGTGTATGACTAAAACAAGCCAAAGGCCATCTTTTCCTTCTTTCAAATGGAACATCCGAGAATGAGCATTAAAGAAGTGGGATGAGTCCCCATAACATTTGGCAATTGGAGGAGACATAAAGAAAAGTCAAAGAACCAATCACAAATTTTGATAAAACAATTAACCCAAATACCAAATAAATGTTCAATCCATTGTTAAGGGTCCATATTTCGACCCTACCACAAAATATCCAATAGGCCAGTACCAATTGATAACAATTTGGTCTAGAAAATTGACCGGTTAAGCCAACTTGACAATTTTTTCTGTCAGAATTTCCGGAATTTCCCGAATCATTTTTGAAAATTACGAAATTGCCCAAAATTGTAAAACATATAACAGTCCACTCCCAATAATTTTTCAAACACGAAAACCACATTTTCCATAACAAAACACATTTAGGCCATTTCTGGCGATTTTGCGGTCAAAATTTTCTCCGGAAAATTTCAGAAATTTTTAAAAATTCCTTAAAATATAAAACACACTCTGGATCAGTCAAATAATTTTCAAACCCTATAACCATGTTAATCCCAATAAAATTGCATGAGGCTCAATTAGGAAATTATCATGAATGCATGTACGGTAATTCCATGTGCTGCAATTGATCTTGTGTAGCAATCCTATTATGCATGAAACGATACTAATTATTCCTATCAATCCCATCCTATGACAAATTTCCTATTTTACCCTTCCAAGTAGGGGGTGAGATGTTACAATTCTCCCTCCTTATAAAAATTTCGTCACACGAAATTCTCAATCAACTGATTAGGATGTACAAGAATCATATTCAATCGATTGTTCAAAGTCACTTATTTGGCTAACTCATTATCACTCATCACGATGGCAGAGACTCACAAAATTTGTCGGTTGGCGATCTCACTCTCTTAACTATCTCACTTACCATTTTCGGAGTAGCTATTACCTTTGGTTAGATGCTATGATTTAGTTCCTTATTTAGAACTTTTTCACTTATCACGTGTTATCCATCCAGTCTAGGTTACTAATATTACCTTATTCTCCGACCATCCAATACCTTTTTTTCCATGCATCTGAGACTAATTAAGTATTCCATTGGTACATCTTTTCAAGGTGATACTTAACTCTCCTTTATCTAAATCAGGACGATTCACATTCCTTTGGTACCAATACAATGACATTTAGCTTCATTCCACTATAACCCGGTGACACGTTACCTAATACGATCATTCTCATATCCCGTTGACTCTCTGTTCAAATGCAATTCTCCTTAGACAATTCACTATTCTATAGTGTTCACGCACTTTATTAGGATATGCATTTACTCTGTTTCATTTGTTCGATCCTGATCCACTTTAGCTAATCCATGCGGTTTCCTAAGTCACTTTCTTTTGTTTTACTCATCAGGTCTCAAATTCATTGTGGTTTTGACTCCCATTAGGCCTTTGTCTGATTAGCGTGTATTCCTGATAAATCGAACTTTATAATCGATCATAATCTGTGAAACTCAAACCACTTAAGCATTTTTTTCTGCTGAACACTCGAACCTATAAACACTTGAATCAATCATCACTTCATTCATACGTAGTTATTCAATTTCACTTTTCGCATATGCTTACTAGAATGTCGAAGCCGACTATTCACTTTCTTATTCTGTCACTTTTATCGAATTTTGACTTCTTCTTTTACTCTTCATGAGACTTACCACTTTAACTCCTGCACTCTTACCTTTCTTACCTTTATTGATCTCTCAATTTCAGATCCATAATCTACTTGACATTCTTTTGAATCCCAATATCCGTAATTAATCATTCCTTGCAGCCTTATCATTCACTAGTCGAAAATATGCTTCGGTTAAAATTGTCGATATAGTAGTCATTTATACCGTCTCTTTTCTCGAATAAACACGAGTGTATCCTTATAGAATCTCTGGTCTCCAAGACTTTCAATATGCCATCATGTGACCCATACCATTTATCAAAGTCACTTGAATTTATCTTATCTTGTTTAACATTATGTTTCGTTCAACACATATTATCCACTCTCCAAATATGCTTATCGTGATATCAAATTAGTCAATAATTCATATAGTTTATTTTACTTTTCACTCTTGAATTCTTTCAAACACATTCAAAGTCTATAATCATAGTCACTACCATTTGCTTACTTTGCATCATTCCTCTTAAACTTTTCCATACATTACCAAACATCATTCAATTTATTCAGTCCACAATTAATGTATTTTAACCCTTTATGAAGATAACACTACATCATGTCATTATCGGTTTCCCTTTAGGGCGTCTTGTCTATTCATTTTCTCTTTTCAATCGATTTCCTGTCATCCACATCGATATATCTATATATATAATACCTAATCATCGTAATGGACTTCCACCAATTTCCACTTCATTTGAGTATTCCACTTTACGATTCGGGACTACTACGGTTTTGCCTTTCCAATGGAGCTCTATTCGCTTCACATAGCAATAGGATCACCTCAAATTAAACTTCCACTCATGTTGTTGGATACTTTACATTTCCGTACACCTGATGCAGATAACCTCAATTTCACTTTTGATTTCGTCCATACTTCTTTCCGTTTGTCCATTAGTCTTGCTACCATCTTTATCTTGTTCACGAAAGTCTCATCGACCAATTAGTGTCCCTAATTGTATTTCAATCATTCTTAACACTATCGAATCGAAACAAGTTTATGCCATAATTTAAAAAGATGAGAACATTCCTTACACTTTAAGGTTCCTTGTGGCGATCCACATAAACACTTTCTTTACCACTTATTAGTAATCTACACCTCAGTAGAACTTATTTCATGATCGGAAACCAATTAAGTAACTTATACAATTTAGACTTCTCGAGAACTCCTTTCCGTTCTTACCCGTCCTCCATTTAAATGGTGATACGAGAATCATTTTTCATTTTCCTCTCATCTGAGGTACATTATTATCCTCATGTCTTACTTGAACCTAATATAAACTTTACTTACCAGCCACTCCATAGAAACACGTATTTAATCGCTCAACGATCATCTCCTCCATGATTTCCAATATATCATTCACATCGTTTTATTAATCATGATCAACCTTCTTGTCCAATAGATACCCCAATAGTAAATCGACTTAAATGTGACAACTCTTTTCATATATCGCTATCCCGTTGTTTTTGTTTTGTTTTTATTCGTATCATTTATGTGTCACCGACCTCTTCAAGGTCATATCCACTGGCTTATACAATGTCATCACATTAATGCTACGCTCTCTTTATTATCCTCAAACAATCTATGATAGGCATTTACAATTCCCCAAAACACGACTAAAATCACCGATGCGACTCCATTGTATCTCTATCTATTTACCCATCCATTTACCATTTCGTATCCATATATCGCCTTTCAACCAATTCAGAATTTCCCGATATACAATCAGAAAATGTCGTCTGGCATTTTTCCCTTATGATCTTATTATACCGATTTTCAAACTCTTAGCACCAAAATTCGTGATAACCATTTCGCCTTACACTTATATGCTCAAGATCATTCCTGTTTCACTTAGTTCTTTTCAGTTTATCTCAGACACTTTATCTCACCATGTCTACTTTTTCTCACTCTACTAGCACTGGCACTGGCACTAGCACCTTGCTTCTTTCAGCTCTTTCAAATCAAGTAGACCTACAAGATAACCCTATTCTTGGTACAATCTCGATCATTATTTGCCTATATTATCTATCGATATTCTTACACTAATGCAAAGGAACCAATATATGCCTAATCGGATCATCTATACTTTACTCCGCCAATATTTCCCATTTCATGACAAATACAACAGAAATGTAATTACCTAATCATCCCGGACTTTTAATCTCACTTAGGCCCACTATAACCAAAGATATGCCCCATATCTCTAGTGGACCTCCCAGCTCTAGATATTCGCTTTTCTATCACCACGATATTCCCATTTTAATCCGGAATCTATTGATATCAATTTTCGTTAATCCGCTTAGGCCAACACGCTCATTCTAACCACAAAGACAATATTAATCTCCTTATCCATTTTTCCTTTTCTTTCCTAATTGTTTATACACTTTCGTGGGTTCAC
>CM057224.1:40631925-40749425 GCA_029891385.1 Erythroxylum novogranatense
TTTTACCCAACAACCCAACTCTATAAGAACTCGTTCTCCCATATTAATGGAATGCATTAGTTTTCATATGATGTGTGAGGGTTTTCAGGTCTCATCTTCTTCTCCAAGCTATAGGATTATAGTCACTATGACTATATGGAATGATTTAGGCAATCATCAATCACATTGAATCTATACCTAAAATCATCCATCATCCCACTCAGATATTGTAGAATGATCGCGGTACGTGCTAGTCGATCGGAACATCGACCGGCATGCTCTCTAATCTATTTTCAATTGTAGTTCAAATTCACAATACCAAGTAATATACTTTACTTTGATGTACCAATGAAACACTTTCATTGTACTCATGCTTACCATATATATGATATACTATACATGAAACTTGAAATCAATGAATACACTCTTATTCATTTAGATTTCCAAATAATTTGAGAATATCAAACTATCACCCTAAGTATCTCTAGCTAGTCTACATTTTATCAAGATTACTTTGCATCGGTCACAAATTGTGACGGCCAAAAACAATCAGACAACGAAATACACTAACGACGCTAATGTGACATATTTGACATCCGAAAATTTTTGGAAACCCAATTTCAAGAAATTCAATTTGGCAAGCATACAACATCAATGTAACACAATTTTAATCACATTAAAAATGATCCAAGGTATTGGAATTGAGAAATACACAATCATACATTTCAAACAAAATAGCTCCATCAACTTTCTCAAAACTGCCAAGCTCTGTCTTTTGCTTGAAAAACTCATTGAAACAATTTCAATAAATTCTGAGAAAATTACAAAGGTTACTACATGTTCCAACATGCTCCATGAATTTTTGCAGGATTTATTTCCAACAAAAACTCATCCAACCTGAGCAACAAGGCCAATATAGAATATGTGTTCCTCAACACAGTTATTCCCAGCAGCACACAATAAATTCTCAAATAAATAGTAAATCACCTAGAAAATATTTTTCCATCCTCATAGACATTCATAAACATCTTAGAGACATGTTAGTGAAAGAAAATCCGAAAAAAAATTTCTACAATTTATTCTCGAATTTACAAGCATGCTGTTCATTAAATGTGCACAAACACAAGCAACTAGAACATTAGGGAATAAATTAGCAAAACCATATCAAATCACATTGATAAATTCGAGCCCACAGACATATGCAACAACATCTTGTGAACATATCTGGGTAAGAAAATTTTGAAAACAATATCGCTATACTGATTTGAATTTGACATTTACAACATGCATCATTGTCACAAGCAATAGGCAACTCACCTAGTCATGATTTCTTCGTTATATACGACACAAGTGGCTCGATACCACTGTAGGAAAATCTCGTGTGAGCATCACATGCCCACAGTGCGGAAAACAAAATTTTTGTTAGGGACCTTCCCAAAGCCGGGATCCATGTGACTATATAACAAAGTCAAACTAAAACGACTAAAGGAGACCGCTCTAACAAGATCCACGCAGAGATTGGAGAACCTAACCGGACAAACCTTTGACCCGGAATAGCTAGAACAAATTAAAGAGTGCTAGCTCTTACCTTTTTCCTTGGAGAGCTTGAGAAACAATGGAGAAGAGATGAAGAAGCTTGAAGAGAGAGGAAGATCGTTGGTTTCCTTTTGAAGGAACTTGAAAACACTTTTTCCTCTCTTCACACCAAAGCCAACGATCATCACCTCTCTTTTCATCTTCCAAGTTTTGTCTTTAGTCATTTAATGCATTAATGACTACATAAAATGGAGAAGCTTCTTCCTTTCTTCATCCACGTAAATGATATATATATATATATATAAATTCTTTAATTAATTAATAACATATATATATGTATATAAATGCCGGTGATCCAATCCATTCAGGTCGGTCCTACTGGGTCCCGTAGGAAAAATCACCGAGACCTGTCTCAAGAATGTCGATGTCGCGATCTCATCGGGACATATCTCGATCTCATCGGGATCTATTTAGTCCGATTGCTCTCCATATTGAACTTTGTCTAAAACTATTTTACAAATTCTCGAGTCACTCTTATGCTGTGACCCATTAGGTTCCGGTTATGTTGGCCACTCGATCAACACTTAATCCAAGCAAGTCATGAGCGGTATCTAGCAACACATCATGACCCCCATTGATCGGAAAGTAATTGGTTTGACGAATGAATCTATATTCATCATGAACCATATCACGAACCTTTCCATGTACAATTACTGCGTAATTCGTCCTTTCACCATACTATACCCCACTTGGTTATGAGTATGGGCAAAGTGTCAACTCTTACTAGATCGACTACGCCAAATCTAGTCCAGTGATTTCAGTTCTTGTCCCGGGACTCATTACTTAATATGTCAATGAAGACACTCTTTATGACATATGTACTCGATAAGAGATTTTCAAGTAATGACCGACAAGAGGCCACGGGTATCATCTTCGCTATCACGAAGTGGTGAATCTCTATGGCTACTCAATTATCTTGAATACCTCAAACTCGTACCCAAGCACCACCTACGAGCGACCTCTAGAAGCAACAAGGAATGGAGTCAAAGCACATAATCAAGATTCAAGATATCCTTGAGTACCTCAAGTCTAAGGATACTTGCACCATCATCATGATGAGATTATCAACGACATTAGAATAGGACATCCATGTGATGATCTCATAGCAGGTCACCCAATGTACTTACTACCTCTAGTAAGCATTCACATCTCAACCCTAAATATCTCATATTTACAGTTTCTAAGATCCACTGCTTGATCAAATCAAGGAGCTTGAGATGTGCCAGTCTTTTCGGATTACCGATGTCCAGTCTCAGTAATCCTATGATTAGAGATAATTTAGATACTGACATAATTGCACATGATAGGAATCTCAGTAGTATGATCCCATCACAATTTCCTTCATGCTATGTCATATATCATGGACTTCATTAATTTGCTTATTGATCAATATCAGTTCATAAATAATGAACAGCAAAGTAATGAAATATGTCTTTCTTTATTTATTCATAAAGTATGTACACAACTTTGTACAAAATGCGCTAAAGGCGATTGCCTTTAGGGCACTACTCTAACACTAGCTACTGCCACATTGACATTATGAGCCGCTTCTCTTGATTGAATTGTATTACGAATTAAAGGTTGAGCTCTAGGAGTTGTTTGTGGTGCAAAAAAACTAGTCACCTGCCTTCTTCTTTTTTAGCATCAGGTGCAGGTATAACATTATCTTCTTGTTGGGTCTAGGATGGAACACTATCATTACCACTACCACCTTCAACATTTTCACAATCATCACAAAAACCAACAAATGAAGTTCCACTACCACTTTCAAAATTCAACCTTTCTCTTCTATCTTTCTCATGCTGATATTCTTCAAGCAAAGTTTTCATCTATCACTTTATATCATGACTTACTTTTTTACATGGTTCCATATGTCCTTTAACCCTAGTTAAATGCTTCTTTAATCAGGTTATTCCTCCACCTTTCAAATGCTTGTTACAAAACAAACAAATAGTATGGTTCCTCATACTAGGAGCTAATGTGAGCTCAAGCTAGATCATTGTATATTTCTGAAGTAGTTTAATCAAGAGTACTTGAAGTTCCTTCCATTTATCTGTAAAAATAAATGAATGCATATATCAAAATGAATAATGCATAATTTCATTACACAAATATGCATGTTTATCTTATATAATATAACTCATACATCATACACAATTCAATTTCATTGATCATAATTCACCTAAGTCAAAAACTAACAATTCAATTATTCAACAAATATAATTACACAAAACATACGTAAACAATTTTCATTTCCAACAATCACAAAACATACATAAACAATTTCTATTTTCGTCAATTCCATTTCAAACAATTTCAATTCAAAGTTTGGAGATGAAGATCAAGTTAAAGGGTATGATTTACATAATCACAAAACATACACAAACAATTTCATTTCCATTAACCAACAATTTCAACCATCATAAATTCACAATTCACAAAATAATGAAATATATATATATAAACAAATTCCATTTTTAACAATTTCTAACAATTTTCATTTCTTAATTTCAACAATTTCCAACAATTTCATTTCTAATATTTTCTAACAATTTCAATTCAACCATTACAAAAAATACATAAACAATTTCCATTTCCAATATTTTCCATTCCAATAATTTTAACAATTCCATTTCTAACAATTTTGAACAATTTTAATTCAAAGTTTTAAACATCACAAAACATACATAAACAATTTTATTTCCATATTTTCAACAATTTCATTTCTAACAACCAACAATTTCATTTCTAACAACCAATAATTTCAACCATCACAAATTTACAATTCAAAAATAATGAAATATATATATATAAACAATTTCTATTTTCAACAATTTCTAACAATTTTCATTTCTTAATTTCAACACTTTCTAACAATTTCATTCTAACATTTTCCAATAATTTCAATTCAACCATTACAAAACATACATAAACAATTTCTATTTCTAACATTTATATATTCCCAATAATTTTCAACAACTCTATTTCTAACAATTTGAACAATTTCAATTCAAAGTTTCAAACATTACAAAACATACATTAACAATTTTCATTTTCAAACTTCCAACAATTTCATTTCTAACAACCAACAATTTCATTTCCAACAACCGACAATTCAACCATCACAAATTCACAATTCACAAAATAATGAAATATACATAAACAATTTCCATTTTCAACAATTTCTAACAATTTTCATTTCTTAATTTCAACAATTTTCAGCAATTTCATTTCTAACATTTTCTAACAATTTAAATTCAACCATTACAAAACATACATAAGCAATTTCATTCTAATTTTTCTATTCTCAATAATTTTCAACAATTCTATTTCCAACAATTTTAAACAATTTCAATTCAAAGTTTCAAACATCACAAAACATACATAAATAATTTCTTTTTCCAATTTTCAATTTCCTTTCTAACAACTAACAAGTCCATTTCCAACAACCAACAATTTCAACCATCACAAATTCATTTCTAACAATTTCAATTCAACAATTACAAAAACATACATAAACAATTTTATTTCCAATAATTTCCAACAATTTTTGTTCTAATAATTTCCAACAAAATTTATCACAAAACATACCAGTAATTTCTAACAATTTCCACCACAAAACATACACAAAAAATCAACTACAATAAATTTGTTTTTCAAATTTAAGAGCAAAAAATACACCAAAAGAATCAATGTCAGGTCGGGTTGGGATTGAATTTGGATCTATTTCAGATATGGCATCGAGGGTGGTGGGGTTTGTCGGTGGCATCAAGGTTCTTGGGTGTGCGATGGTGATCATCGAAAGGTCGAAGAGGGAGTGGTGGTGACTAGCGACAATGAAGAAGAGAGAGAGTAAGAGTGTGAGAGAGAAAATAATGAGAGGAAGAAGAAGGAGAGGAATGTCAAGTGTGAGTGTGGGAGGGAGTTTGATTTTTTCCATAAAAGAGAGAGTGAGAGTGTGAGTTAGTGAGAGATAAAAAGAAAATGAAGAATATGTGGTTGTAGGTAACGTCAGGTTTGGGGGGAGGGAAGAAGAGGGGTTTGAAGAATTTTTTTTTTATAGAAATAACCCTAAAAATTTTAAATTTTTTCGGTATTGGCTGATATATGACATATATTTTGAATATTAGCTGGTATCAACCAAAACAGGTTGGTACAGACCAGTACATGAGGTTGGTGTCAAAGCACTCGTTTTTGTACCATTTTTCGGTCAGTATAGTATAAATGTCAAAACTCTGCTTTCAAGTACACCAGTTAGACAAGAAGTTTAAGGTTTAAAAGGTTTAATCGATATTAGGTCGTCATAAAATCGGATAAAGATTAAATAAAATTTTAAAATATAATTGAAAGAGATTATCCTTATCTATCAAAGAATTTAATGTTTTATTAAAAGAGAGATTTTAAATAAACATTAATTAATTTATTTTGTTTTATATGAACATATTAATTTACAAAATTAACAAATTAATTATTTTAATAATAAAGTCTTATCTGGTAACCAATAATGATGGGATTGGAATTTAAAATGAGAAACGAAAATAAAAAGTGAGAATTTGGAATGGAAATGGAGTTACTGATTTTATGTATTTGGTATGCAAGTAATAAATAGAAGTTAATAGTTATACCAATATTTGGTATCAGATATTAAGAATGGTAATGACAATTTTTACTTATGTTTGGTTATTATATGGTTAATTTTGTAAATAAATAATTAAAATATTTTGTATTATTATTAATTAATAAAAATTAAATGATTCAATAAATTATTGATTTTAAATAATCATGTATGATTCTTTTTATAAGAATAAAATTAAAAATCTTAATGAACTTATTTTGATATAAATCATTGAATAAAAATAAAATAATTATGAAATAAATTAAATAAAGTAATGTGCAATGTTGATAATAATATCTTAATAAGAATCAATCAAAATGATGTATTGTCTAAATAAAACTAATATTAAATTATGAAATAGAGAGAAGAAACATAAAAAGAGAAGGAAAAAGTTATCTTTGCAATTATTTATTTTGTTATTCTTAACATTTGATTTCATGCACTGTACATAAAATTTAGAATTATTTAAAAATTATTTCAGATTTTCGATTCTTATCTTATCCATTGTTAGCAACCAAATAAGTAAAAATTAAGAAATATAAGTTAAATACTTATTCTTATGTTTTCATTCCTAATTATTAAATATACATTAAAATTTATTAAAATTAAAAATTAAAAATTAAAAATCGAAAGATTTTAAAATTTTACGGTAACCTGAGGCTTTTAACCAATCAATGAAGGGCTTCTCTCTGTTGCTTCCTAAAGACTGTCGAATCCTTCACACCGTTTCCTCAGGGGTAATTTTGTCAACTGTGAACTTTTTATTCCATTCCCTCGAAAGCCCGGCTTTTCTCCGTAGCCAAACAGGACGCGTTGTTATTCAGCTAGGGTTTCAGTTGGTTACCATTTGGCGATTCCGCATCGGCCCGTTTCAATCCGATCGTCATTATGAATGTGATGAAGAAACTTTGACCAGTTGAATCCTTTAGCGAGTTAGAGCTTCATTAATCTTCGCTAGTCTCAAGATTTCTACGGTTTTTTTTTTCTGAAAACTATTGAGTTTCGCCCTATGGCTGATCGCAACAATAACAACAACGGCACTAACGGCGGCGGAACCAGTACTGGCGGCGCGAAGCCAATATGGATGAAGCAAGCGGAGGAAGCGAAGATTAAGAGCGAAGCCGAGAAAGCGGCCGCCGCAAAGCAGCATTCGAGGCGACTTTCAAATCGTTGGCGACGAACAATCCTGAAAAGCCTTTAGATTCCGAGTCGGAGGAAGAGGAAGTCGACGATGATGATTTGGAAAGCAAACCTGTGGGCCCTGTGGACCCCGCCAGGTGCACAGCTGCCGGAGCAGGCATTGGCGGCGGGACTGCCTGCGCGGCATCAACGTTCGTGGTGGTGACGAAAGACGCCGACGGAAGAAAGGTTCCGCATGGTGGAGCTGTGATTAAGGTTAAGGTGGCGCCGGGAGTGGGTGTCGGTGGAACGGAGCAAGACGGGATTGTGAAGGATATGGGGGATGGGACTTATACAGTTAATTATGTTGTTCCCAAGAGGGGTAATTATATGTTGGGTATTGAGTGTAACGGGAAACCCATAATGGGGAGTCCATTCCCTGTGTTCTTCAGTCAAGGTGAGTGTTCTCTGTTGTAAATTGTAACATCTTATGCGGTATTTGTTTTCTGGGTAAGCATTTAATAGTTTAAGAGTTCCAAGTTGGATATGAATTATTTTTATAGTCTTTAGATTGTACGGGAAATGTGAATAATGTGAATGATTGTTCCACCAGACACCTCGTATATTTTTTACTGTTTCTGGAGAACTTTGGGTACATGTTGGTTTAGATCACATAATATTTACTGTCGGATGTTCTCTCAGGTACTACCACGAGTGGAGTTCTGGGTATGGCTCCTGTATCAACATTTCCTAATCTAGTCAATCAGACTATGCCCAACATGCCCAATTATTCTGGCTCTGTTTCTGGGGCATTTCCGGGGTTACTAGGACTGACTCCGGGAAGTGTTCCTGGTGCCTCAGGCGGAGTTATTTTGCCTGGAATCGGGGCATCTCTTGGGGAAGTTTGTAGAGATTACCTTAATGGTCGGTGTGCAAAAACTGATTGCAAGCTCAATCATCCACCACACAATTTGCTAATGACCGCATTGAGTGCACTAACCTCGATGGGGAATCTTAGTCAGATGCCTATGGCACCTTCTGCAGCTGCAATGGCTGCTGCTCAGGCTATTGTTGCTGCTCAAGCGCTTCAAGCTCATGCTGCTCAATTACAGGCACAAGCTCAGTCTGCAAAAGATTCTTCTGGTATTTGCTCTTGTTTAAATAGTTAGCTTGTTCGTGCGGCTGCTACTCTTCATCTACTGATGCTGTTGCTTTTAGCATAATTCTATACTTGTTTCCTCATTTTCTAGGCTCACCTGACAAATCTGGAAAGGAAGATCAACTGAAAAAGACACTCCAAGTGAGCAATCTTAGCCCACTTCTGACTGCAGAGCAGCTGAAACAATTGTTCAGCTTTTGTGGCACAGTTGTTGGATGTACCATCACCGATTCAAAGCATTTTGCGTACATAGAATACTCAAAACCTGAAGAAGCAACTGCTGCTTTAGCATTGAACAATATGGATGTTGGGGGTCGACCACTAAATGTTGAAATGGCTAAATCACTTCCTCAGAAGCCACTTTCAAGTGCTTCATTGGCTTCATCTTCTCTGCCATTAATGCAACAAGCTGTTGCGATGCAGCAAATGCAGTTTCAACAGGCTTTGATTATGCAACAAACTATGAATCAACAGCAAGCTGCTAACCGAGCTGCTTCCATGAAGTCTGCAACTGAGTTAGCAGCTGCTAGAGCTGCAGAAATAAGTCAGAAGTTAAAAGCTGACGGGCTTGTTGTTGTAGATGAGGTCGAAAAGAAAGAAAAATCAAGGTATATTTCCATGGTCTCCTGTCGTGCCATAAGAAGTACTGATTTTGCTGAAGTTGTAATTACTAGTCTGTCTTGTGTTTGGAAAAGGAAAACAATGATCTTATGTTGAATTTTCGATATGGGTCTTGGGGAAGAAAAGCTATTCCTGTTATGTATGCGTTTGTGTAATTGCTATTTCAATTTGTTGGAAACCTTTTCTTCATAATTCTTGTTCTCTGCAAAAAATCAATTGGAATGCTTATGGTCCACGAAATTCAGAATAACTGATAAGTTGTGTTTGGGGGTGTGAAGGGATCTTATCACAACATTAATTTGGTGTTTCATGTTCATAAGCATGAGATATGAGATGGTAGATAACCTATTGTTTAGAACCTGGCTGCTTCAATGAATTTGTCCATATTTAATTCAATATTATGACACCAATATTTCCATTTACGTTTTTTATAACCCACAAAATTTGCAAGCATATGTTCTTGTTATTGTATCATACTTACTTGCATCTTCTTGATAATTATGGAAGTAAAGTAAATGCAACAAATTAGGCATACATCCTTTTGCATTTTTGTAATCTACTAATGTATTGAACTTTGATTGAAGGTCTCCATCAATATCTCGAGCCAAGTCAAGGTCCAAGTCAAGGTCACCAGTTAGCTATCGACATAGGCGAAGGTCTCGCTCTTACTCACCTCCATCTCGCCGCCAGATAGATCGTAGGTCTAGGTCACCAGTCAGGTATCATCATCATTCAAGATATGAGAGTAAACGCGGTCATATAGAGATATTAGGGGTGATAGTAATAGATCTAGAAGACGGATAGGTCACCCGATCACCATTCATCTCTTTCAAGGAGAAGTAGGAGTGTTAGCCCTCGATTGAGAAAATACCGTAGGCCTGATTCAAGCTCACCAAAACCTCGGAAAGAAAGTTCACCACATAGGTCAGGGAAATCATTGCATGGATCTTCAAGATCACCTAGGCGTCATAGTGAAAGTAGGTTATCACCTCGAAATGGTAGTGATAAGAAACTCTCTAGGTCCAAATCAGTGGAGCACTTAAATGACACTGAGAATGAGAAGTCAAAGCAACATGAGAGAGGGCGATCCAGGTCATTATCTAAGGAGAGAAAATATCAAAGAAGCATGGATTCCTGAATTTGGATGAAGATGAACCAAGCCATAGGAGGCGGTCAAGGGCAAAAGCTGTGGAAGTTAAACAACAGTCAGATGAGAAAGTTGCTAAATCCAAGGGTGAAAGAGTTAAACATAGTGATAGAAAGAGGTCCAGATCAAAATCTGTGGAAAGAAGACAACATTCGAGGGAGAAAGGAGATGGAGGCCGAGACAGAAAGTCTAAACATCGAGATAGGAGAAGGTCCAGGTCTTTATCTATTGACAGTAAGCATCATGGAGAAGGTAGGTCATCCCGAAGGAGTGGAGAGGACAGGAAATCAAAGCACAGGAGGCTATCCAGATCAGTATCTCCTGGGAGCAAGCACAGCTCTGATAATAGGAAAGATGAGACTATTAGTGAAAGGTCAAAACATAGTAACAGGCGACGATCAGTGTCAACTGAGGATGAGCAATGCAGATCTTCAAGAGATATAGTGGATAGTAAATATAAAAAGAGAAGAAAGTCTAGATCAAAATCTGTGGAGAGAACATATCACCTAAAGGACGAGAAAGTTGTAAAAAATGATGAGAATTTGATGCATTCTGACCGCAGATATGGCAAGTCAAAAGATGCCTTCAAAGAACAAGGTACTTTTGTTAAATATTTAACTGATACTGGCAAGGAGGAAGTATGTACTTCAAAACTTGAGGGTTATGATTTGAGGGGACCAATGGAAAATATTGATGTGGTTAATAACCAAAGTATCAGGAACAAATCTGTCTCAGATGTCAACATTAGTTTCATTAATAAAAACTGAATATCCAGAGCTTTAATTGGTTGGACATAACAACTTATGTGGGAAGAAAACATCTTATCTGCTGTTCTTTCATTCAGCATTCACTTGTTTTGTATCTTTGTATTTTTGCAGGATTGGAAGAAGAGAATGAATCTCAAACAGTCAGCTCAGATGAATAAGCTTGGCAGCATTGCCATGAGCAAGGAGTTAAATGAAGTTTCTCAACTAAAGATGAATGAGATTATTGTTTCACATCTGGCGGATCAGAGTTGTGGCCCTAGCAGCCTGAATTTGAGAATCTCATTCTACTCTTAGAAGTTCATTGAGATCCATGAATTTAAAGCTGTGCACTATCTGACATGAACTTAAGATCTCTCAATGTTTCTTTGGTGCATGGATTTTTCTGTCAGTTCTTTGCTTCTCATGAGCAGGAACGGCATTTTTTTCCCCCTTTTTCCTTTCCTTAAAAACTTTGCAGGTCTACTTGTAGCAGATTGGAACTAGTCTAAGGAATGTCATGAAATAGATATGGGTTAAATGTTTCAAGAGGTGTTCTGCTGTTATCTGCACCAATTCAGTCTTTGTAGCAAGCTTCCAAAACTGCTAGATGTATGTTGCACCATTCCTTTGTTGTTATAATCATGAACTTTGTGATGGCAGCTTTACTGAATTATTGTTTGAGGTGCTTTTTTAATTCTTTTTCTTTGGATATGAATTCATACTTGAAACCATACATTTCCACAAGAAAGCGGTTCGAGGTCACATATAGAGGGATGTATATAATCAATTTTATGTATGTGAAGTCTAAATGCTTGGTTGAGATCATATGCAATGTTAGAAAGTAATAAAGGTTATGTTGGTTTTTCTATATATCACCCGTATTATTAAGTCATCCTTGCCCTTTTTTTCTGTTTACTTTGTCAATGCTTTCATCCTTGTTTAACGTGACAGCTTCTGGGATATGTGGTAGCATGTTTATAGGTTCATGTTTATTTGGGTCAGTCATATCCCAAATTCATGCAGATAGTACTGGTGTTTCCAATGGAGCTACTTGAAATCAGTTTTGGCAGTGTTAATAGTTCTCTTATAGAATGGAAGGTGTGCAGTCATTGCAATGGGATGTGCGTTGGGCTTTCTACTTAGAATCATTTAAGGCCTGTTGATAAATGAAGTGGATTCAATACCTTTTGACACTACTTATTTTAACTTGTGCAAATGTATAACAAAACTTCATCCTTACTCTAGCCATCTTTCTCCTTTTTCTTTTTTTTTTTTCTTTTCCTTCTGTCTTTTCCTTCTTTCTTCCTTCCCAAGGTGTTATCTTTGATTGTTGAAGATACTTCTGTGGTCAAGTGAAACAAGAGGTTGCTTGGATGCATTTTTTGAAGTTGCACGGTGTTCAATTTAGCAGATTTCCTGACTCACTTTGAAGTAATGAGGAGTGCAAATATTTGGATTTCAACAGGTAATATTTTCTTTAATTGTCCAAGTTCTGCATGATTCTTCTAATGCCTTTCATACAGACATATCTTTGAAAACGGCAGTTCTTTTGGTGATTTGATTTTTTTTAAGTCAACGGAACAATTTCTGCCTAGAGTCATTTTAGATGTCCAAGTTCCATTGCATGCTATGTTAAACTTTTGTTTCTAATACTGTTGCCCTATATTTCTTGATACGCTTGGACATTCCTGGGTTTTAGGCCTTTTCTTCGGAGACAGTAACAGGCTATTGTAATTTATGTCTGCACATTGTAATTGAAAATAGTTGGATTACGGTAACAGTTTGCTTGAATCTGACTTTTGTGCTGCATGTCCATTTAAATGAGAGATGGGTGTGGAGAAGTTGAGATAGAAAGGGGAACACCAATAAATGAGGGGCTATTTTGTATGAAATGAAGGTGCAATTACATATGAAAAGACTATCTAGGTGATGGGGAGCAAGGAAAAGGGGAAGGATCTTTCAGGGGTTGATGGTAGGGAGAAAAAGTAAGTGCTTATGCTGATCTGTTAGGTTTGGCAGTGTCTAATCAGTATTCTGTGGAATTTCATGCCCAATAGTCAATGGTTAGCAAACGGGAGTTGATGAGGTACGAAAGGTTTTGAAGGATCTTGTAATGACTGGAATGTTGCTTATGATAAGCAGATGCTCCTAACTTGGGTATTAACATTTTCATATTATGAGTGGATGGGAGTCGGGGGGGAAGGGAGAGGCTGTTGATGGCAAAATTAGTGGTCTTGCCACCATGTAAAAAGCACCATTGGAACATCTTGTAAGAATCAACAAGAGCAACCGTAGAGAACCATGTACATGACAACGGTCTAACCTTGTTTCAGATACCCTATCTAGTGAGTGAAACTTTTCCCTTTTCTTTTGGAGTACTTAAACCTATCCGTGTTCTTCTCGTTTTGGTTTAATGTTTTCTTGGAAGGATGGCCATGAGATATGATGGCTGGGAGTGAACCTGTGGAGCTTGGGGATGTACTACAAAATGCTGGCTTGAGAGTTCCATTTCTTTTCTTTTTTCTTTTTTCCTTGTCTCTGGTGTGTGTTTCCCCTTTTTCTTTGGAGTTTCATGTTTATTCATATTTCTTTGTTCCTTTTAGTACTTATTCTCCTAATTCCAGTTGGAGTTGGCAATTTAAGGATCTAACTTCTCAAAGAACTAAGTTTGTTCGTGGAGTGAATATATATATATATAGTTCTTTGAGAAGTCAGATCCTTATATATATATATATGATTTAGCGCATATTGACGATGTTTGTTTAATCAAGTTATTTTTGTACATTCTTAGGATTTTATTTTGTCGCGGCATTGCACTACACCGAATCAATTTTTTTGAATAAAAAACTCAATTTGGAATCTAGGGGACATTGCTATTTTAAGTTGGGTTTAGAAAATTAAAAGATAAGATGGGTTTATTTTAATAGAAAATTAAAAGATAAGATGAGAATGCAGTCCGAGACAAATACCGAAGGCGATTAAATGTTATTCGCTTGAGCTTCTTCAACAAGGCAAGTTTGAGCGGGAGTCAAGGATGAAAGCCATTACTCTCTGTCACAGGGCATGAAGTGGATAGTATCGGATTTATCACGGATGATTCAGGTTGATTTGCAATAATAAACATGTTCTCTTCTCCTTCCTTTTGTGACTCTACTCGACCCTACTTCATCTTGCTTTTAAGTTATGAAACGATGTACCATATTTTCTCAATCTTTAAATGCTTAGCATGATCTTGAATCTTTTCTTTTCCGGTACTACCCAAAGAGTACAAGGAACAGAACAAGCCATCCCATGGTAAGTGATAAAGCGTGGTTAGCAAGCCAATCTAAGGATGTGATTTAATTATAGAGTTGAATAATTATCCTGTATCAAACTCAGTTAATTACACATTATCTGAAATATCTTTACTCCTGAGTTAAAAGTGTTATATAGTGAATAACCTATTAGTATTACAGTAATGAACAAATTCATAATTACCCGCTACACAAGCCACCTCCTTGACAATTTCCCGGCATTTGTTGATCACTCCGTTTCTCTTTTTTTTTTAATCTACGAAATATTTTAAGAGGGTTTTAACTATAGAAAGGTATCTTTAAATCATTTATTTTTAAATTAATTTTGCTCCAGTTGAGTAAGTTTTTTATGGAGGTAAAATTTTGGCCTCAAGTTTTAAATCGTTGCATGTACGAGAACGGTTCGAACTCACAACCTTATTTAAGTTAGAAGAGCTCATTGTCAACTTACTTACGTCTTGGGATTACTCCGTTTCTCATCGATAATTAGACGAAAGTGTTAATGTTTACGTCTTGGGATTACTCCGTTTCTCATCGATAATTAGACAAAAGTGTTAATGTTTACGTCTTGGGATTACTCCGTTTCTCATCGATAATTAGACAAAAGTGTTAATGTTTACGTCTTGGGATTACTCCGTTTCTCATCGATAATTAGACGAAAGTGTTAATGTATCCTTTGCGATGTCGCATCTTCAAAACCTGACTTCACTTCGCCTCAGGCCTTCCCCCTTGCATTGCTTAACAGAAAAATTAAATATCAGTTTATTTCTATTTTTATATCTATTTTTAGTTTATATTTAATTTTGGTTTTTTTCAATTTTAAAAAACAAATTAATTTTTCTATTTTAAATCTAATTAAAATTATGAATAATTTAATATTATATATTTAATTAACTAAAATTAATTATTAATATGAATTATGAATAATTTAATTTTACTTATTAAAATCAAATTAAATAAATTTAATTTCATAGTTATTAATAAATATATAAATTTAAATAAAATTTGATTTAATAATTATAATGTATTTAAAAGAAAATTTAATTTTAAATTATTTATCTTAATAAAATAAAATATTTTTATAAATAAATCGTTAATAAATATTATATAAGTGGTTAAAATAATTTTATTTAATTAAAATTATCTTTAAATTTTATTTACCATGTAATAATATAATTATATTAATATTAATAACTAAAAAGAAATTTGTTTTTATTTAAAAGATAACTGAATATAAAAATAAAAATAGAATTAAACCGCTTAAAATGTTCCTTAGAAACAGTTGAGTTACGACAATGCCCAACTGCCCAGCTTATTCTACGAATAAAAAGAAATAAATTGCACCATCTCCTACCTCACTGCACTTTCATTTTCTCCTTCATTGCACTTTTTCTACTGTTTTTCCTTGATTGTTTCCTCTCTCTCAAGTCCGTGTGCTTAGTGATTTCTGTAAGTATTCCCAATCGTTCGCCCTTCTTTCTTTTTTTTTTCAAAACAAATTCTTGGCTATTTTTTCGACTTTTTCACATGAAGTTTCTACTGTTTCGTTATAACTTAGCACCGCTGCGAGTCGCCCTCTCAAGACGGAGTCTCTACTTATTTGTTTCTTCACTGTACGCTGGCACTGTCCTCCGGTACAGAGCAGATAGAGGTGAGTTTTTATCCTTTTTAAACGTGTTTTCTAGTTGTAGAAGTGTTTTGTGCTAGCGGAACCCTAAATTTGGATTTAATTAGATGTCCTTTATTTTATTTTTATCAATTTTATTTTATTTTCTTTTAATTTCAAGCTAGCGGTGAAGTTTTCAATCTATTTTTTGCATTTCGTAGTGATCCATTTTAAGCCCTAAAGTTCAAATGTTAACGTAAAAAATTGCATAAATAGATTGGAGTTTTTAGTTCTGCTTGTTGGTAAAGTTTCTTGTTACGATTGATCGAGCTGTGTTTTTGCTCGTCTTTACCGACGTTGATGGTTTTGGTAGTCTTAGTAAAATTCTAAACCCTAATTGTGCTTTGTCTTCACTTACCCTTGCTGAAAAAATGAATTTACATCTTCCCTTGTTCCGTTACATGTCACCTCTCTCCAGAATTTGTTAGCATTGGACAGGGTACCTATTGTATTATAATGACAGCCTGTTGTGTTGATGCCTGGAAACATAATTTCATAAAGCAGATGCGTTGGTCATAGGTCCTGATTATATTTTACTGTTACAGACAGTTTTCAGTTTCAATGATTGATCAGAGAAGTGGAAGTAGACAGCCTCTTCATGCAGCAAAGAATGCTTATAGTATTGATGTGGAGAAGTTTGAAACACGATTGAAGGCCCTCTATTCACATTGGAAGGAAAACAAGGCTGACCTGTGGGGATCTGCTGATGTCATTGCAATAGCAACACCACCTCCATCAGAGGATTTGCGATACCTTAAATCATCAGCTCTGAATATTTGGTTTTTTGGATATGAATTCCCTGAGACGATAATGGTTTTTATGAAGAAGCAGATACATATTTTGGGTAGCCAGAAGAAGATCTCTGTCCTAGAAGTTGTGAAGAAACATGCTAATAAAGCCGTGGGTGTGGATGTCCTTATGCATGTGAAGGCAAAGGGTGATGATGGAGGTGCTTTAATGGAAGCCATATTTCAAGCCATCCATGCTCAGGCAAAAGCTGATGGGCAGGACTCCCCTATTGTTGGACACATGGCCAGAGAGGCTCCTGAAGGGAATCTTTTGAAGTCTTGGGAAGAGAAATTAAAGGGTTCAGGTTTCCAGCTTTCTGATGCTACCAATGGGTTGTCTGACCTTTTTGCCGTTAAGGATGCTGATGAGCTCATCAATGTGAAGAAAGCTGCATATTTGAACTTCAGTGTGATGAACAATGTTGTCGTTCCAAAGCTTGAGAATGTTATTGATGAGGAGGAAAAGGTCACCCATACTTCGTTGATGGAAGAGGTAGAGAAAGCCATCATGGAACCTACTAGAGCTAACGCAAAGTTGAAGGCAGATGCTGTTGATATATGTTACCCCCCAATTTTCCAGAGTGGAGGGGAGTTTGATCTGAGACCTAATGCTACTAGCAATGATGAACACCTCTACTATGATTCTGCCAGTGTGATTGTATGCTCAGTTGGATCGCGATATAACAGTTACTGCTCAAATCTTGCTAGGACATACTTGATCGATGCCAATCCCTTGCAGACTAAGACTTATGAAGTTCTTCTTAGGGCACATGATGCAGCCATTAGTGCACTGAAGCCTGGCAATAAAGTGAATACAGCTTATCAAGCAGCCCTTTCAGTTGTTGAGAAAGAGGCTCCTCAGTTAGTTCCAAATTTGACAAAATCTGCTGGCACAGGCATTGGTCTGGAGTTTCGTGAATCTGGTCTGAACATCAATGCTAAGAATGATCGCATAGTGAAACCAGCTATGGTTTTCAACGTGTCACTTGGGTTCCAGAATTTGCAAAATAATACCAAGGACCCAAAAATCCAAAATTTTTCTCTGCTGCTTGCAGATACAGTTATTGTAGGTGAACAAAGTCCAGAGGTTGTGACTTCAAAGAGCTCTAAAGCTATGAAGGATGTGGCTTACACATTCAATGAGGATGATGAGGAAGAAGAAAAGCTAAGATTAAAACTGAAGCAAATGGTGCAGAGAACTTCATGTCTAAGACTACATTGAGATCTGACAATGGTGAGATCTCAAAGGAGGAACTTCGGAGGCAGCACCAGGCAGAACTTGCCCGTCAAAAGAATGAAGAGACTGCTCGGCGTCTTGCTGGTGGAGGAAGTGCAATTGGAGACAATCGTGCTGCTGCAAGGACTTCCAATGATTTGTTTGCCTACAAAAATGTGAATGATATCCCTCAAGCAAGAGACCTGATGATTAAGATTGACCAGAAGAACGAGGCTGTGCTTTTACCCATATATGGGAGTATGGTGCCTTTCCATGTTTCTACAATAAGGACTGTTTCTAGTCAGCAAGATACCAACCGAAGTTGTTATATTCGGATAATGTTTAATGTCCCTGGGACCCCCTTCAATCCTCATGACTCAAATTCATTGAAGTTTCAAGGTGCTATTTACCTTAAGGAAGTCTCTTTCCGGTCCAAGGACCCAAGGCACATAAGTGAGGTGGTCCAGCTGATTAAGACACTCAGGCGGCATGTTATGGCCAGGGAATCTGAGAGGGCTGAGAGGGCAACCTTGGTTACTCAGGAGAAACTTCAGCTTGCTGGAAACAGGTTCAAGCCAATAAGGTTGGCAGACCTCTGGATCCGTCCTGTTTTTGGTGGCCGTGGAAGGAAGTTGTCTGGCACTCTTGAAGCTCATGTGAATGGGCTCAGATACTCTACAATTAGAGCTGAAGAGCGTGTGGATATTATGTTTGGTAACATTAAACATGCATTTTTCCAACCTGCAGAGAAGGAGATGATCACTCTCCTCCACTTCCATCTTCACAACCATATCATGGTTGGAAACAAGAAGACCAAGGATGTGCAATTTTATGTTGAGGTGATGGATGTGGTTCAAACTTTGGGGGGTGGAAAGAGGTCTGCCTATGATCCTGATGAGATTGAGGAAGAACAGAGAGAGAGGGATCGGAAGAATAAGATCAATATGGATTTTCAAAACTTCGTGAATCGATTGAATGATCTTTGGAGCCAGCCCCAATTTAGGAGCATGGACCTTGAGTTTGATCAGCCTTTGAGAGAGCTTGGCTTCCATGGTGTGCCTTTCAAGGCATCATCTTTCATTGTTCCTACTTCAAGCTGCTTGGTTGAGCTTGTTGAGACTCCATTCCTTGTTGTCACCCTGAGTGAGATTGAGATTGTAAATCTGGAAAGAGTTGGGCTTGGGCAGAAAAACTTTGATATGACAATTGTGTTTAAGGACTTCAAACGAGATGTCCTAAGGATCGATTCTATCCCATCAACAGCACTTGATCGCATTGAGGAATGGCTGGACACAACAGATATCAAATATTATGAAAGCAGGTTGAATCTGAACTGGCGGCAGATATTGAAAACAATCACGGTTGACCCGCAAAGCTTCATTGATGATGGGGGATGGGAATTTTTGAACATGGAAGCTAGTGATTCAGAATATGATAATACAGAGGAGTCAGACCAGGGTTATGAACCATCAGATGCGGAGCCTGAGTCAGACTCGGTAGATGATGGCAACGATAGTGAATCACTGGTGGAGTCTGAAGAAGATGAGGAGGAGGAGGATTCGGGGGAGGATTCGGAAGAAGAAAAGGGCAAGACATGGGAGGAGTTGGAGAGGGAAGCAAGCAATGCAGACAGGGAGAAAGGTCACGAGTCAGATAGTGAGGAGGACAGGAATAGAAGAAAGATGAAGGCTTTCGGGAAGTCTCGAGCTCCTCCTCACAGCAGGATGCCCAAGCGTGCCAAGTTCAGATAAATTCTGATACGAGATGTATATTTTCCTTGGTACTCATTTCCCTGCTTTTGGTGTTGATCTCTCTAAACAAGTAGCAGCAGCTGCTGGCTGCTGCCTTAGAGAATAGTAGGATGCAGATGTTCTAACCTGGCATTGGATTGGAACTCATCTGGCGAGAGGTAGTTTTAGAAGTAAAGCTGTATTAATGAAAGTTGGTAGGACTAGAGGAGCCACGAAGCATTACTATGTACTTGTAAATTAGTCATATTACGTTAGCGTAAATGTTGTTGTAAAGCTGTATTAAAGAACGTTGGAAGGACTAGGAGCCTGGGAGCATTACTATGTGCTTGTAAATTAGTCACATTACATTAGCGTAAATGTTGTTGTCAGGATTGTATTATTATTCACGCATGACCATATCCTCCTGCATGGGATTCTCATTCCCGATCTTAACTCGGGTTATGTATCAGCAGAAAGATCACGTGATGACATGTGGCTTTCAGGTTGCATGAGATAAGATGAGAAGGCAATATTTGCAAACTTTAACTTGGTTGTCCGGTATTTTAATGGGATGTTGTGAATGTTTATTTATAAAGGAATACTACTGACTTTAATATTTTCCATCTTGGTTCTAGGTTGCCAAAAGTTGGAAAAAAAGGAGAATTTGAGCGATATGTCATGGCCCTCTTTAACTATCTATAGTGCTGCAACTTTTGAGGAAATATTAAATAAAAGGAGATTACTCTCAAAGAGGAGAACTTTCAGTGAGACTGTGTCCTTTCAAAGGTTCAAGACTCATTTTTGGATTAGGGAGGAAATCAAGTGTATGAAGAAATCTACAAGTGTAGCCTCCTAACTCTAAGCTCCTTCCTTTAATATAATAGGTTTGGCACTACAATACTCCCATCATTCAGCTCAATGGGTGGGAAATAGTGCAAGGTGATGTTAGGAAGGTCACCTATAACCTACTTCTAACACTTGGACAAGGTGACTGGAGGGCTATTTAGGGGGTAGATAGGTGATTATCAAAAGGAAGGAAAGTGGGATGGATTTGGTTGTGAGATGGAGAAGGAATAAGATGATGGATTGGCATTACCACGCTAAATGTGGCAATGCATAGTTGTTAACGTTATCTCCACTACACCATCCTGTTAATTCCAACTAAACATGATTACTGGGCACAATTGCTACTTTAATCACGTCCACGAACAAACCGGCCTAGACAGCTCAACCATCTCCTCATTATTTAAAACCACTGGAATAGGATTATTTCAAAAGCAAAACCATCATTAGCTTACCCACATAATAAAGAAGCGTTATTTTATAGTTGGGATCATCTTAAAATATCTCGTGAGCAACAAAAAAAAAAGAAAAGAAGTGTTATCCGCAATTGTAATGTAATGAGCCGGCTCTATTATTTATATGAGTTTAGTTAATGTTGTCCGTCTCACATTTGCGCTACATAAAAGAGGAACAATAGACAAGTAAGAGTGGCCTAAGTGGTCAAAGCTCCTCACCGGCGCCTCCTTTCGAGAGTCTTGAGTTCGAGTCACTAAAGGAGGAGAAATAGAACTATTCCTATTGATGATCCTCAGCTTTCAAGCAAAGCTCCTGATCGGATCAATTACGGACGCCTGCTTTCAATGACGATGTGGAAGTTGGAGTTCTTTCAGAACCCGAAGTGATGGGAACTCGATCTTTGAAGAAGGGGTAAATGATCAATTATCAGCTGAACAATCAAGTATATGAAGATTCCGCATGCGTAGACGTTATGCATGACGAACAATCAGTATATGAAGGCTCTTTCATGCGTAGGCGTGCATGCAGAATACGTAGAAGCACAAGGGATCTTGGGATTCCAGGTTTACTCCCTCTAAGACTTTTAGAGTGTCTTAGAAAATTAGGATTAGTCCAACTAAACCGGATACCTAATGTTAAAAAAAAAAAAAAGGAACAATAAAAGCATGTGAAGCATAACTATTTTCGATCCTCCAACCAAGCACATCAGCTGTCCTGTCAGTCGAACTAGCGTGTTCTTTAGAAACACGTACCTAGCCCTAGAATGAATCAGATTGGTACAGCAACGGTCCATGGAAGATGGAACTGAAGATCGAAGAAGCTGCAAAAGAAAATAAAAATCATCAAGTTATTAACAGTTAGTTTCATGTCTCTAGCCAAAACCAAGAGACACTTATCTGATCCATTATCTAAAGATTATAATTAGCATAAACATTCTCTTGTCATTCGTGTTAAAGAAATGGTTGCTGCTGACATCCATGCTTCATGATTCAGAGATGGGCGGTGCTAGTTAGAGACTAGATGTGTGGTTCCGTAAGTGCCAACTAGGACACAAGCCCTTCACCATGTCGCTTTCACCCAACATATAGTCGTTTTTTCGGTGCTTCCACCCGGCAAGAGTTCATGATTGGTCGGTCACTGAGTAATTTTAGTCCCCACCACCTTCCTATAAACCCACCTTCACTTCCCATCACCTCTCACACACATCAAACGCTATCTACTCAACACAAGGGTTTTTGTTTCTTTCGGAAAAAAGAGAGGAAACAACAAAAAGACAGCAAAGCAATGGAGGGCAAAGAAGAAGATGTTAGATTGGGAGCCAACAAGTTCACCGAAAGACAACCAATTGGCACGGCGGCTCAGAGTCAAGATGACAAGGACTACAAAGAGCCACCGCCAGCTCCGTTGTTCGAGCCCGGTGAGCTGTACTCCTGGTCCTTTTACAGAGCTGGGATTGCTGAGTTCATAGCCACCTTTTTGTTTCTGTACATCACCGTCTTAACAGTCATGGGTGTTTCCAAGTCCCAAACTAAATGTTCGACCGTGGGCATTCAAGGGATTGCTTGGGCCTTTGGCGGCATGATCTTTGCCCTCGTTTACTGCACCGCTGGAATTTCAGGTTCATAAACACATATATGCTTGCAAACTGTACTTGTGAGCCATGGTACGAATGCTAATGGTGTTCTTTTCTCAGGTGGTCACATAAACCCTGCTGTGACTTTCGGGCTGTTCTTGGCGAGGAAACTCTCGTTGACAAGGGCCTTGTACTACATGCTGATGCAGTGCCTTGGTGCCATTTGTGGAGCTGGTGTTGTGAAAGGATTTGTGGGAAGGCTCAATTCGAGTTGTTGGGCGGTGGAGCAAACGCCGTGAACAGTGGTTATACCAAAGGTGATGGTCTCGGCGCTGAGATTGTTGGTACCTTTGTTCTTGTATACACCGTCTTCTCTGCCACCGATGCCAAGCGCAGTGCCAGAGACTCTCATGTTCCTGTAAGCCATATATATACGTTTATCTAATCATTTTAAACTGAATGATTTCTTTGATAGAATTACTCGGATGTGTTGCTTACATTCCATGCATTACTCTTTTGCAATTGATTATCGCATCAAGGCCAAACTGATGAAAGTTAATTTGCGATGATCTTTGTGGCAGATTCTGGCACCATTGCCAATCGGGTTCGCAGTGTTCTTGGTGCACTTGGCCACCATCCCAATAACCGGAACAGGTATCAACCCGGCACGTAGTCTTGGTGCGGCCATCATCTTCAACAAGCGCAGTGGTTGGGATGATCACGTATGTTATTGCTGACTCAACTGTATCTATAACTTTCTTACATTTCTTAGTTTAATTCTTCCATTAAATTTCTGATTGTATGTTACAGTGGATTTTCTGGGTCGGACCATTCATCGGAGCAGCACTTGCAGCTCTCTACCACCAAGTTGTGATCAGAGCCATTCCGTTCAAAAAGTGAGGTGTGATCATCGACAAAATGGTCCCTAACGAAGATAAAAGACTAGTATCTGTCAGTTTTTCCTCTGCCGTGGCTGTTTGTGGATCATGTATTTTCCATTCTCTATATTTTGATTTCCTCTTTTGGTTTCAAGGAAGGGATGATTGAAGTTTGGCAATGCTATGATAAGTGTATGGTTGCCAGTGCATGAAATGTCATTTTCATCTTACCGACCAAAACCTACTACAATAGGTTGCTGCTATTTAAAGTAATGTTACCAATTTGTCTTTTCTTGTAAGTCATGCATGGACCCTTACCTATCCCTTTCCAAAATAATAAATATCCCTTAAGATTATTCCACCATAGAATATTGGTAATTATGGTTATGGTTTGTTTAAGATGATTAATTATGGTTTGTTTTGCTTAAATTTACATCTAGTATAAGGTCATTCTTTTAAATAAACTCTTATAAATTGACTCAGTTCATTTGGTTTATTAGTTAAATTCAAAAATTACGTAATATAAATCTGCATAATCAATCATGAATTCCACTAGGATAAAATTAAACTAAAAATACAAATCAAATTAATATTTAATATTTATTTTAAATTAATTTGTGTTCATATAACATCGTATTATTTTAATGTTATCTTAATTATGAATTTTATATTTATTTCTAGTATATTGTATTATGTGCAACTATTAATAGTTTGCATATATTATTTTAGTTTTAAAAGTTATAGATTAAAATTATTTTAATAAATGATTCAATAAATTATTTACATTTTATAGTCATTAAAATGTTTTGAAAATAAGAGTATAAATTGGTCTTAAATTTAAATTTTATAATGGATCATATTTAGGCATGAAAATAAAGTACATTTTATGTCAGAACAAATATGAATTTAAAATATTTTAAAATATAATTTTATTTTATTTAAACTTTATCAAACTCATTCTATGTACATGTCTCCTTTTAAAGTACATGTTAATTCTTAGATGAGAAGGTGAATTGTATATATTTACTTTTTGATCTTTTAATAATTAATGAATGATTATAAAAATTTTATAACAAACACATATTAGAAAAGAAGAGACAAAATCAATTATAATGGTTAAGTAAATATCTTTTGATTTGGGACAGAAGGATTTGAACCTTCGAATACCAGGATCAAAACCTGTTGCCTTATTGCTTGGCCACGCCTCATTTATTGGTAAATAAGAGTCATTTATAAAATATCTTTTCTGCTACGAATAAGAAGAAACTATTATAAATGTCTTGCATTGTAACTCTCACAAAATGTACAAAGTCACTAGGAACTCTCACAAAATGTACTTTAAATTAATAATCTTCATATTACAAATATTTCACAGCCATATAATTCAAAAAATTTCTTTCTTGTTCACAACTATGTACTAAGGCTTAATATATGATATAGAATGCTCTCTTTAGCCTCTCAAAGATCTTAACAACTCTCTAATATACTAAATGTTCATCCGCAACTCAAATGTGGTATATTTATACCTAAAACTAATTCAAATGATTCTTAGACACAAAAACTAATCATCACAAAAGCTAAATTTTGGACATGTTTAGCTAGTTGAATACCTAACTCTAATTATCCTATGTTTGTTCCAATAATGATTCAATCACTTACCTTTAGCCTAATAGATAATACATATTCTAAAACCTTTTTTCTTCTTTGTTTGATTTATCTGATATAAACCCTTATAGTCAAAACTTTTGTAGAAATCAAGTTAAGAACTTCAACTCCCAAGTCTTCTCAAAGGTATAATAACCACTTTAATAAAATTTTGATTCAAAATTTTTAAAATGTTTATTAGAGCTTTTTAAAATTAAGAGTTTTTAAAGACTAAAATAAACTCTTTTGATTATGAAAGGATTAATACATTATTTATTATATGCAAACAATCATGCAATGATTGAGCCCTTAATTCATTAAAATGTCCAAGCTAAAGTTACAAGATAGAATACAATAATTTGTTAAATTTTGAGGTGTTTGATTTCTCATTCTTGGTTTTCATTTAAATAGCTCTCATAAAATTATATATGTGCTCCACTTCTCATTTTCTCCATCCTTTGATTGTTTAATTTATTCACTTAGCTCATTTGCTCACTTTGTTCTTCTATTAAATTTCATTTTCACATATTCATTAATATCATTATAATAGATCTACTAATCACCAAAACAAATTTATTTATACTAATATATTTTGTTTTTATTAAAACTATAGGTTAGGACCTCAATTAGTTCTACATTCTCTCACTTTTATATGATGACAAAATATTTAGTGTCATTAGAAAATAAATGAGTCAACTCCCAAAATCAAAGTAATAGGTAATGTATACTCCACCTTAATTCATACATTATAAATGATCAAGTTTCAATGTTACCAATTTTCTTCTCACCTTTTATCAACATTAAAAGGATATTTGATATATAAATCTATAAGGTCTATAAGTATCAAAAGAAAAAAATGACTTACTTCTCCATTTTTTAAAATTTTTACCATATAAGCAAGAAGCACATGCAAAGTTCTTATTAAGTAAATGGATAATTTTCAAAAGCTCATGCACCATTTAAAGATTAATGTATCTTTCTTCCTTAAGTACATGCAACAACCTTTCCTCTCTCTAAATATGTATTACCAATATAAATAAGTGTTATCAATATGAAAGTAAGTGCATAACCCCATTTATGTACCACCAATGGTTATCTTGTCCATCATGAATAAACCTTAGAGAACTCATGAACAAGTTTGAACCAAATCTACAAAACTAAATTAGATATATAGGAGAACTAACTTGCTAATTATAAATAACGAAATTTATTAAATAATTGAATGCTATAAAGAAAGAATCTTCTAATAAGTTTGAAATTTAATTTAAAAGGAAAAAAGTACTAATGACTATCAATAAATAAAGATGTCAAAAAACTGACTAAAGTAAAAAAATGTTGCTTAAATAATAAAATTAGGGTTTCAATGGCATATATAGCTTGGAACATGGTCATATTGTAGGCTTTATCTTCACAAATTACTTTTCTAAAAAGTTACACCTAAGGTCATGGGTATACAAGCTTTAATATGCCCGTGTCTAAGGTTGTGGATCTTTCTACAATGTTTATAAAGAAGGACTTGATTTGGGTACATGATTATGTTTTAGGTTATGTTCTTCAATACTTGATTCTTAAGAATTACACGAGTTGTAACATTATTGTGTTCATAACCAAGTCTTCTTAAAACTTGGTTTGAATCAATTTAACCAATAGTTAGTCTTCATGTAGGTCCAACAAGCCTCCCAAAATAACTCTCAAAATGCACTTCAAAGCTTAATCAACATTTATATCTTGAATTATCCCAATCAAAGATTTTTTAACCTTATTACTCCTACCTTATTTGATTGATCCCATAAGTATAAGTAATGGATCCATCAAGCTTGGTTAGTTATATTTGTGTCGAGTTACCCCTTTTTTTGTCTTGGTTGGTCTAACAATTGGTCTTTTGACACCAATTTTATCATTTTGGCTCATGTGAGGGCTCTTAGTGATTTTCTTTTTAAAATAAATTGTTATAAATATGATTGTTATTCCTCACTATATATTAATAAAAGTGATATCAAATATTAGTATTTATTTGATACCATTTGATATTGACCTATAAGCAAAGAAATTAATATATTTTAGATACCCACATAACTTGGATCCTTGTAAATTAATGCTTAAACGTTTTTTAATCCATATTCCCTTGAGTCTATTTAACAAATAATGTTCAATGAGAAATTTATATGGATATATCCAAAATGACCATAAAAGTTACATCTCAAATATGAAAACTGAAAGTATTATGAGAAAGTCATATAAAAATATGTGTGTATTTGCATTTGTTGTAACACCTCATTCCCGCGTGACCCGAACCCGACATCAATGGTGATATCCGAGTCCGTGGCCCGCGAGGGTGGCATGCTACATCACTCAGTCGAAACTCAGTATAAATTTTTTTTTCAAACATTCATTCCATCAGAGCCATTTCCCTTTTTCTTTCATTTACACACATGTGCGCGGAACACAGTAGACCATTTGCATCAACGTGCATAGATAAAAATTTTCGTTAATACAATCGCCATGATTATTACAAATGATCAACCATAAATTGCAATAACCATTTTATGTACAAAACAGAACCACATTGGCCCATTACACATACAATTAGTCATTTTGGAATACAATTCTATTGGACACTAATGCAGACGAAAACTGATCCCGATCTCTTCTCTACTTCAATACCCAACAATGTTATACGCCCGTTGCCTAACGGGGTATTCTTCTGAGTCCTGAAAAATAATTACAAATTTTGGGTGAGTTTTGCGAACTCAGTGAGAAACCATCATCGATGGTTCACTCAACTCATGCATATTCAATCAATTTACTAACTAATACATACAATCACATTTCTCAAATGTAAGCATGTTTCACCTTTAATACAATTTATATTCAATCATTTATAGATGCAATGCACATGTGACACTTTTCATTTTCATTTCATTGTTGTGACCGCGCTCAAATCGCCCCGATGACGGGCACATTGCGTTGAGCCAGTGTCTCTGAAAATATTGGGCTTGAAGCCTCGGTACATCGAGCCCGAGGCTCAATACGTTGGACCGAGGTCTCGTGCGTGAAATAAAGCTCTATATCGTTAGGCGTGATATGCCCCGATACGGTGGTCGCTCCGGTCACAACCGCCTTTATCTGATCATACTTTTATGTATGCAATGTACATGTTCCAATTCACATTCACCGACATTTTACATTTCAAAGACTAATTCCCATTCCTTCGGACCTTCGGTCCGGTAATTCAGTCACTAATAAATTTCATATTCACAAATTATTCCATTGAAGCACCCATGCATAGTTACACACAAATAGCACTTCGATATCACATTCCATATATTTCAGACACCTATGGTCCAAAATTCGTCAAAATCAAACACACATAATCCCTCCATTATCTCCACATGGCAAAATTGCAAAATATTAAACACATAAAGGTTGAGGAACCAACTAGGTTACTCACCTGTATTTATGAGCCAAAATCTGGCAGTCTCAGTGACGTCGGTGGACCGACGCTCCAAGTGTGACTTCTATAATGATGATGATACATACATTATCAATTGTTCAATCGTAACTATTTCGTAATGCACATGTAATACTTAGAAGGTGCACAATGCATGATCATGATATTCCGTCCCTAATCCCATTTTTTCCATCATAAAATCCGCCTAAAATTAGAAACCTATTGGCGCCGACGGTGCCCAATTGGACCTCTATAAGTCCCCAATTAAACAAAATAGTGATTAAAGGCTCCTATCGGGCCACGCCAATTTCCGTCCAAAATTCCCAATTTCTCACAAAATAAAATTCAATATATTACAAATACGATGCCTCAAGAATCAGGTCAATCGGACGTCGGACGAAAAGAAATTGACAAAAGAAGCAAGAAATCCTAAAATACCAATTAACAAATAAAATAATAAAAATAACCACCTCATTGGGCGAGACATCGCCCTAGCGGGCTGACTCATCCGCTCGTCGCTAGGGCGAGGCGTCGCCTAGCGATGCCGACCTTCTAAGCCTCGTCACAAGGGCGAGGCGTCGCCCTAGTGACCAGGCGTGATTCATCTTCCCATTTCTCCTTTTTTCTGATTTCTAATCCAACTTCCAACATCAATAACTTATTGTACACAATTCGGAAAATTACCAACTATATCTCATTGGAAAGATCATGAAACCCTCTACAATTCTCAAGAAGACCAAAAAAATCAATTTCACCCCTAAGGGTGTCAAAAATCCAATCAAACCTACTGCCCACTCAAAACCTATCAAAACAGGGCAGTACATTGCAAATTCAGTAACTACTCATTTCCTCAGTCAACAATTACACAATAATTAAGGCAGTAAGATCACAATGTTATCTACAACTTTCATGAACAACCCAAAATCAAATTCACTTGCTAATAAGGTCAAATAATTCCACAAAGAATCTGCCTACTGAAATCAACCAATCTGGACAGTAATTTTCCAAACAGTGATTCTCTTAGCACAAAAGTCACAAAATTCACTACCTTATATCCCTGAAAAGATAAGATCTCAAACTTCAATTTTTATGAAGAACTCAAACTCCAATTCGATTTCTAACAATTTCAAAACTGTTATGGAAGCTACAGTCATGATCAGCCATTCACAACCTAGTTTAGGTTCAGTTTTTCCAAAATCATAACTCCCAACTCTGACCTCTAAAAATTACACACCATATATCATTTTCAAGATAATTCCTTCCTCTACAACTTTTTAGAAGATCACTCACACCAATTCAGTTCATATAAATTGTTAAAATTGCTCCCAAACAGCAAGCTCACAAAATCAACACTTTGACTAGGTTTCTCCAAGAAGTATAAAACCAATCAATAGAAATCAGTTCATATCTCCCAATATACAACTCGAAAATAAGCAAGATAAGTGGCAATGGAAAGCTAATAATGTAGGCTTCAACTCTCATGAAGACTACTTTCTAATTCCTTCTCAATTAATTTATAAAAATCATCAAAACTCCTAGGCCAACAATCCGAATACTATTTACATAAGTCCCAGCAGTAACTTTCCAAGCCAAATTTCAACCTCTTAGAGTTACAATTTGGCAACACCTATTTCACACAAAAATGTAGCCAACAACCCAAAATTTCATTGGGCACAAACCTCAACTCATTTGCATAACCACACAATGATTTATGCTCAAAACAACAGTACAATCAGTGAGAACCCTAATTTTCCAGCTTTGGTGTTAACCTTAGTTCTATCATTTCCAATGCCATTAACACATCATTAAGCATCCAAATGGACAAGAAATCAGTCCCTAGGTCATACATACATTCACTAGGAATAACCACCTCAATTTGGCAGCACCATACACAATCATGTTCTTATCAATTTCTTTTAAGGATTAGTCATCTAATCACTTCAAACTATGAAAGTCAAACACTAATCATCTCCACCTTATGATTTCTTACACACCAACATACCCAACAATTCAAACCATATGTGTCATGAAATCAAGGCATCATTCATCTCATTTAATGAACAATCACTTCTAATCCATGCAACTACCCATGAATTCATGCATTACATATAATCAAAGCTTAAAACTCATCTTACCTAAAGCTTCCATCTCCACCTCTTCAAGCCTTTCATTAAACAACCAATCACAACTTACTCACTTTCCATCCCATGCACGGTTTTCATCAAGGTAAGAAGGTGGAAGGAAGTCACCTAAGGTTGGAAGAAAATAGCAACAAAATTGGTGGAGACCAAAGGAGAATAAGGAGGTTTCGGTTGGTTAAAAAGAAATGAATAAAATTCATCTTTCATGCTTTTATTTTGGAAGAGTCGTATGACTAAAACAAGCCAAAGGCCATCTTTCCTTCTTTCAAATGGAACATCCGAGAATGAGCATTAAAGAAGTGGGATGAGTCCCCATAACATTTGGCAATTGGAGGAGACATAAAGAAAAGTCAAAGAACCAATCACAAATTTTGATAAAAACAATTAACCCAAATACCAAATAAATGTTCAATCCATTGTTAAGGGTCCATATTTCGACCCTACCACAAAATATCCAATAGGCCAGTACCAATTGATAACAATTTCGGTACCGAAAATTGACCGGTTCGCCACTTGACAATTTTTTTCCTGTCCGAGAATTTCCGGGAATTTCCCCGAATCATTTTTTTGAAAATTACCGAAATTGCCCAAAATTGTAAAACATATAACAGTCCACTCCCAATAATTTTTCAAACACGAAAACCACATTTTCCATAACAAAAACACATTTAGGCCATTTACCGGCGATTTTGCCGGTCCGGGAATTTTCTCCGGAAAATTTCAGAAATTTTTTTAAAAATTCCTTAAAATATAAAACACACTCTGGATCAGTCAAAATAATTTTTCAAACCCTATAACCATGTTAATCCCAATAAAATTGCATGAGGCTCAATTACCGGAAATTATCATGAATGCATGTACAGTAATTCCATGTGCACAATTGATACTGTGTAGCAATCCTATTATGCATGAACAGTACTAATTATTCCCTATCAATCCCATCCTATGACAAATTTCCTATTTTACCCTTCCAGTAGGGGGTGAGATGTTACAATTCTCCCCTCCTTATAAAAATTTCGTCCACGAAATTCTCAATCAACTGTTCAGTATGACAGTAATCATATTCAGTCAGTTGTTCCGTCACTTATTTGGCTAACTCATTATCACTCATCACGAGAAGCAGACTCCACAAGGTCATCGGTTGGCGATCTCACTCTCTTAACTATCTCACTTACCATTTTCGAGTAGCTATTACCTTTGGTTAGATGCTATGATTTAGTTCCTTATTTCAACCTGTTCACTTATCACGTGTTATCCATCCATCTAGGTTACTAATATTACCTTATTCTCACAACCATCCAATACCTTTTTTTCCAAAGAATATACGACTAATTCGTATTCCATTGAGTACATCTTTTCAAGGTGATACTTACCCTAACCTCCTTTATCTCGTCAGGACGATTCACATTCCTTTGGTACCAATACAATGACATTTAGCTTCATTCCACTATAACCCGGTGACACGTTACCTAATACTGTCATTCTCTATATCCCATTGACTCTCTGCTCAAATGCAATTCTCCTTAGACAATTCACTATTCTATAGTGTTCACGCACTTTATTCGGATATGCATTTACTCTGTTTCATTTGTTCGATCCCGATCCACTTTAGCTAATCCATGCAGCTTCCTAAGTCACTTTCTTTTGTTTTACTCATCACAGCCTCAAATTCATTGTGGTTTTGACTCCCATTAGGCAATCGCAAAGGTGTAGAAGGTATTCCTACAAGAAATCGTAACTTTATAATACGATCATAATCTCGTGAAACTCAAACCACTTAAGCATTTTTTTTCTCAATGAACACTCAAACCTATAAACACTTGAATCAATCATCACTTCATTCTATACCGTAGTTATTCAATTTCACTTTTCAGATATGCTTACTAGAATGTCGAGCTTCGACTATTCACTTTCTTGTTCTGTCACTTTTATCGAACACAACTTCTTCTTTACTCTTCATGAGACTTACCACTTTAACTCCCTGCACTCTTACCTTTCTTACCTTTATTCAGTCTCTCAATTTCCAGATCCCATAATCTACTTGACATTCTTTGCGAATCCCAATATCTCGTAATTAACTTCCTTGCGCCTTATCTGCTCACTAGTCGAAATGTCTGCTGATTCGTAATTGTCGATATAGTAGTCATTTATACCCGTCTCTTTTCTCGAATAAACACAGTGTATCCTTATAGGAATCTACAGTCTCCAAGACTTTCAATCGCCATCATGACACCCATACCATTTATCAAAGTCACTTCAATTTATCTTATACTGTTTTAACATTATGTTTCAGTTCAACACATATTATCCACTCTCCAAAGGTATGCTTATCAGCAGTATCAAATTCGTCAATAATTCATATAGTTTATTTTACTTTTCACTCTTCAATTCTTTCAAACACATTCCGTCTATAATCATAGTCACTACCATTTGCTTACTTTGCATCATTCCCTCTTAAACTTTTCCATACATTACCAAACATCATTCAATTTATTCAGTCCACAATTAATGTATTTTAACCCCTTTATGAAGATAACACTACATCATGTCATTATCAGTTTCCCTTTAGGACGTCTTGTCTCTATTCATTTTCTCTTTTCAATCGATTTCCTGTCATCCACATCGATATATCTATATATATAATACCTAATCATCTGTAATTGGACTTCCACCAATTTCCACTTCATTTGAGTATTCCACTTTACAGTTCGGGACTACTTTACAGTTTTGCCTTTCCAATGGAGCTCTATTCGCTTCACATAGCAATAGGATCACCTCAAATTAAACTTCCACTCATGTTGTTGGATACTTTACATTTCCGTACACACAGTACAGATAACCTCAATTTCACTTTTGATTTCGTCCATACTTCTTTCCGTTTGTCCATTAGTCTTGCTACCATCTTTATACTGTTCACGAAAGTCTCATCAGCCAATTAGTGTCCCTAATTGTATTTCAATCATTCTTAAGCACTATCTCAATCAGAACAAGTTTATGCCATAATTTAAAAGATGAGAACATTCCTTACACTAAGGTTCCTTGTGACAGTCACATAAACACTTTCTTTACCACTTATTCCGTAATCTACACCTCAGTAGAACTTATTTCATGATCAGGAAACCAATTCGTAACTTATACAATTTAGACTTCCTCAGAACTCCTTTCCGTTTATACTCGTCCTCAACTAAATGACTGATACCAGAATCATTTTTCATTTCCTCTCATACAGGTACATTCAGTCCTCCTATGTCTTACTTTAACCTAATATAAACTTTACACTTATAGCCACTCATAGAAGCACGTATTTAATCATTCACTGATCATCTCCTCCATGATTTCCATGTATCATTCACATACGTTTTATTAATCATGATCAACCTTACTGTCCAATAGATACTCCCAATAGTAAATCGACTTAAATGTGACAACTCTTTTCATATATCGCTATCCTGGTTGTTTTTGTTTTTGTTTTTATTCTCGTATCATTTATGTGTCAGCTTGACCTCTTCAAGGTCATATCCACTTGGCTTATACAATGTCATCACATTAATGCTACGTCTCTCTTTATTATCCTCAAACAATCTATGATAGGGCATTTACAGTCCCCAAAACACGACAAAATCACTGATGCGACTCCATTGTATCTCTATCTATTTACCCATCCATTTACCATTTCTGTATCCATATACGTCTTTTCAACCAATTCAGAATTTCCCGATATACAATCAGTAAAAATTGTCAGTCTGTCATTTTCCCTTATGATCTTATTATACTGATTTTCAAACTCTTAGCACCAAAATTCGCATAACCATTTCAGTCTTACACTTATACGTTCAAGATCATTCCTGTTTCACGAGTTCTTTTCAGTTTATCTGTACACTTTTATCTCACCATGTCTACTTTTTCTCACTCTACTAGGCACTAGGCACTAGGCACTAGGCACCTTGCTCTTTCAGTTCTTTCAGTCCGAAGTAGACCGTTACAGTATAACCCTATTCTTGGTACAATCTCGCTATCATTATTTGCCTATATTATCTACTGATATCTTACACGAATGCAGTGAACCAATATATGCCTAATCGGATCATCTATACTTTACTCCGGGCCAATATTTCCCATTTCATGACAAATACAATGAATGTAATTACCTAATCATCCGGACTTTTAATCTCACTTAGGCCCACTATAACCGTATGCTTCCCATATCTCTAGTGGACCTCTCGATTCTAGATATTCGTTTTCTATCACCACGATATTCCCATTTTAATCCGGAATCTATTGATATCAATTCTTTCGTTAATCCGCTCAGCCAACACAGTCATTCTAACCACAAGACAATATTAATCTCCTTATCCATTTTTCCTTTTTCCTTTCCTAATTGTTTATACACTTTCAGGGGTTCACCCTCTAACACGGTCTCACTTTTCTCTCACCTAGTCACTTAACACGTATTCACACGTAAGATTTCTACCCGTACGACTCAAACTAGGGATCAGTTGCCACGGTCTGCAATGACACGACTCAAATACATGCACCCTATGTTCAGACTGTGCCCAGATACATTACGTACTACTGGGCTCTGATACCATCTAAATGTAACACCCCATTTCCGCGTGACCCGAACCCGACATCAATGGTGATATCCGAGTTCGTGACCCACGAGGGTGGCATGCTACATCACTCAGTCGAAACTCAGTATAAATTTTTTTTTTCAAACATTCATTCCATCAGAGCCATTTCCCTTTTTCTTTCATTTACACACGTATGCGCTGAACACGAGAGACCATTTGCATCAACGCATAGATAAACATTTTCGTTAATACAATCGATTCTGATTATTACAAATGATCAACCATAAATTGCAATAACCATTTTATGTACAAAATGAACCACATTGGCCCATTACACATACAATTAGTCATTTTGGAATACAATTCTATGGACACTAATGCATTTAAAACCGATCCCGATCTCTTCTACTTCAATACCCAACAATGTTATACGCCTGCTGCTTAACTGAGTATTCTTTTGAGTCTGAAAAATAATTGCAAATTTTGGGTAAGTTTTGAACTCGGTGAGAAACCATCATCGATGGTTCACTCAACTCATGCATATTCAATCAATTTACTAACTAATACATACAATCACATTTCTCAAATGCAAGGCGTTTAGCCTTTAATACAATTTATATTCAATCATTTATAGATGCAATGCACATGTGATACTTTTCATTTTCTTTTCATTGTTGTGACTATGCTCAAATCGTCCCGATGGACGGGCACATTGTGTTGAGCCGGTGTCTCGAAAATATTGGGCTTGAAGCCTCGTACATCGAGCCCGAGGCTCAATACGTTGGACCCGAGGTCTGCGCTGAAATGAAAGCTCTCATATCGTTAGGCGTGATATGCCCCGATACGGTGGGCTGCTCCGGCCACAACTGCCTTTATCTGATCATACTTTTATGCATGCAATGTACATGTTCCAATTCACATTCACCGACATTTTACATTTCAAAGACCAATTCCATTCCTTCGGACCTTCGGTCCTAATTCATCACTAATAAATTTCATATTCACAAATTATTCTATTGAAGCACCCATGCATAGTTACACACAAATAGCACTTCGATATCACATTCCACATATTTCAGACACCTATGGTCCAAAATTCGTCAAAATCAAACACACATAATCCCTCCATTATCTCCACATGGCAAAATTGCAAAATATTAAACACATAAAGGTTGAGGAACCAACTAGGTTACTCACCTGTATTTCTGAGCCAAAATCGCCGTCTCGGTGGACGTCGGTGGACCGACGCTCCAAGTGTGACTCTATAATAGTGACGAGATACATACATTATCAATTGTTCAATCGTAACTATTTCGAATGCACATGTAATACTTAGAAGGTGCACAATGCATGATCATGATATTCCGTCCCTAATCCCATTTTTTTCCATCATAAAATTGCCTAAAATTAGAAACCTATTGGCGCTGACGGTGCGCAATTCGGACCTCTATAGGTCCCCAATTAAACAAAATAGTGATTAAAAGCTCCGTTACCCAGGGCCACGTCAATCTCCCGTCCAAAAATTCCCAATTTCTCACAAAATGAAATTCAATATATTACAAATCCGATGCCTCAAGAATCAGGTCAATCGGACGTCGGACGGAAAAGAAATTGACAAAAGAAGCAAGAAATCCTAAAATACCAATTAACAAATAAAATAATAAAAAAAATAACCAACCTCGCTGGGGCGAGACGTCGCCCTAGCGGGGCTGATTCATCCGGCCTCATCGCTAGGGCGAGGCGTCGCCCTAGCGATGCCGACCCTCTCTAAGCCTCGTCACTAGGGCGAGGCATCGCCCTAGTGACCAGGCGTGATTCATCTTCCCATTTTCCCTTTTTTCTGATTTCTAATCCAACTTCCAACATCAATAACTTATTGCACACAATTCGGAAAATTACCAACTATATCTCATTGGAAAGATCATGAAACGCTCTACAATTCTCAAGAAGACCATAAAAATCAATTTCACCCCTAAGGGTGTCAAAAATCCAATCAAACCTATTACCCACTCAAAACCTATCAAAACAGGGCAGTACATTGCAAATTCAGTAACTACTCATTTCCTCAGTCAACAATTACACAATAATTAAGGCAGTAAGATCACAATGTTATCTACAACTTTCATGAACAACCCAAAATCAAATTCACTTGCTAATAAGGTCAAATAATTCCACAAAGAATCTGCCTACTGAAATCAACCAATCTGGACAGTAATTTTCCAAACAGTTATTCTCTTAGCACAAAAGTCACAAAATTCACTACCTTATATCCCTGAAAAGATAAGATCTCAAACTTCAATTTTCATGAGAACTCAAACTCCAATTCGATTTCTAACAATTTCAAAACTGTTATGGAAGCTACTGTCATGATCAGCCATTCACAACCTAGTTTAGGTTCAGTGTTTCCAAAATCATAACTCCCAACTCTGACCTCTAAAAATTACACACCATATATCATTTTCAAGATAATTCCTTCCTCTACAACTTTGTAGAAGATAACTCACACCAATTCAGTTCACATAAATTGTTAAAATTGCTCCCAAATAGCAAGCTCACAAAATCAACACTTTGACTAGGTTTCTCCAAGAAGTATAAAACCAATCAATAGAAATCAGTTCATATCTCCTAATATACAACTCGAAAATAAGCAAGATAAGTGGAAATGGAAAGCTAATAATGTAGGCTTCAACTCTCATGAAGACCACTTTCTCTAATTCCTTCTCAATTAATTTATAAAAATCATCAAAACTCCTAGGCCAACAATCCGAATACTATTTACATAAGTCCCAGCAGTAACTTTCCAAGCCAAATTTCAACCTCTTAGAGTTACAATTTGGCAACACCTATTTCACACAAAAATGTAGCCAACAACCCAAAGTTTCATTGGGCACAAATCTCAACTCATTTGCATAACCACACAATGAGTTATGCTCAAAACAACAGTACAATCAGTGAGAACCCTAATTTTCCATCTTTGGTGTTAACCTTAGTTCTATCATTTCCAATGCCATTAACACATCATTAAGCATCCAAATGGACAAGAAACCAGTCCCTAGGTCATGCATACATTCACTAGGAATAACCACCTCAATTTGGCAGCACCATACACAATCATGTTCTTATCAATTTCTTTTAAGGATTAGTCATCTAATCACTTCAAACTATGAAAGTCAAGCACTAATCATCTCCACCTTATGATTTCTTACACACCAACATACCCAACAATTCAAACCATATGTGTCATGAAATCAAGGCATCATTCATCTCATTTAATGAACAATCACTTCTAATCCATGCAACTACCCATGAATTCATGCATTACACATAATCAAAGCTTAAATCTCATCTTACCTAAAGCTTCTATCTCCACCTCTTCAAGCCTTTCATTAAACAACCAATCACAACTTACTCACTTTCCATCCCATGCACGGTTTTTCATCAAGGTAAGAAGGTGGAAGGAAGTCACCTAAGGTTGGAAGAAAATAGCAACAAAATTGGTGGAGACCAAAGGAGAATAAGGAGGTTTCGGTTGATTAAAGAGAAATGAATAAAATTCATCTTTCATGCTTTTATTTTGGAAGAGTCGTGTATGACTAAAACAAGCCAAAGGCCATCTTTTCCTTCTTTCAAATGGAACATCCGAGAATGAGCATTAAAGAAGTGGGATGAGTCACCATAACATTTGGCAATTGGAGGAGACATAAAGAAAAGTCAAAGAACCAATCACAAATTTTGATAAAAACAATTAACCCAAATACCAAATAAATGTTCAATCCATTGTTAAGGGTCCATATTTCGACCCTATCACAAAATATCCAATAGGCCAGTACCAATTGATAACAATTTCGGTACCGAAAATTGACTGGTTCGCCACTTGACGATTTTTTTCCGGTCAGGGAATTTTCCCGAATCATTTTTTTGAAAACTACCGAAATTGCCCAAAATTGTAAAACATATAACAGTCCACTCCCAATAATTTTTCAAACACGAAAACCACATTTTCCATAACAAAAATACATTTAGGCCATTTACCGGCGATTTTGCCGGTCCGGGAATTTTCTCCGGAAAATTTCAGAAAAATTTCTTAAAATTTTTTAAAATATAAAACACACTCTGGATCAGTCAAAATAATTTTTCAAACCCTATAACCATGTTAATCCCAATAAAATTGCATGAGGCCCAATTACCGGGAATTATCATGAATGCATGTACAGTAATTCCATGTGCACAATTGATACTGTGTAGCAATCCTATTATGCATGAACAGTACTAATTATTCCCTATCAATCCTATCCTATGACAAATTTCCTATTTTACCCTTCCAGTAGGGGGTGAGATGTTACATTTGTAACTCTTTTTAAAATGTGAGTTTTACTTTGAATATACTTAAGAAATAAATTAGTTTATGAAATGCTCTTTTAGTGTAAATATGATTTATAAGAATCACGAATATGTTATAAGTACTTGTATAGTGGCTTACGATGATTTTGAGCTTATTTCTTTCTATTTTGATAATAAAGAGACTTAGATGAATGAAAAAATATTGAACGTTTTTATAAGGATGTACCATGTTCATTTCTCACCATAGGCAAAGGTTCTTTACTATACAAATGTTTACTCTTGAAAAATATAGTCTTGGCATTAGATGCACTTTTATAAGCGTATCTAATTACATAATTGTTATTTAAGTTATTTAGGATTCTTAACATGATTTCTAGTTTCTTAGTTTCTTTGGTGACTTTAGAAAAAGAGTCAATGGGAGCATTTACCTCCTTTAATATCTCATTATCATGCTTTAATGTTTCTAAGTTACGTTTGTCAATATTGACTGCACTCTTAGTTGCTTTGATACCATGAAATTCACTATTAAACTTTTAATTTTCACTCATGTATACATCTAAATGATTTTGATCTTATTTATTATTGAAAATATTTTCTTTATTTTCATGCTCATAATCTCTAGACTCTTAACTAGTTCATTATAGGATAATTTAACATAACAACCATTATCATATTATTTAAATTTTAAGGATACAAAATCTTCAAACTACTAATCATATATAAGCCACTTCTCCTTTCAAATCACTTGTATCATCTTAAGTGGAGGCTTTGATAGCTTTCTTTTTCTTATAGTCCCTTTTTTCTTTCTTTCAATTTCTTTCATTTTCCTCACCATCTTTGAGGAGAGGACATTAGGACTTAACATAATTGAGTTTCCTATATTAAAAATAAATGACGTTAGTATATTTTCATTTAATATCAACCTTACCCTCCTTAAAGTCTTTTATTAAGGATAATTTTTTCCATGTAAAATTTTCTTGAATTTTTTTAATGATGAGAGCTGTGTTCCTTATCGATTCCACTTGAGATGTCTCTTCCTCTTCACTTGAATCCTCTTTAGAATCTTTAAATTCCAAGTTCCTCATTATGGGAACCACATCTTCTTATTATGTTTTTTTAAACCTTATCTCATAAGTAAGAAGATATCTAATAAGCTCCTTCAATGGTAATAAACTTAAGTATTTGGTTTCTTGTCACCTTAGCTTCTCGAGTCTTTAAAAGAGGCTTAAGAAATTTTCTTATTGTCTTAAAATTAATATAAGTTTTACCTAGGCCTTTAAAAGCATTAATTATGTCAACAAATTTAGTTTATATGCTTGATATGTTTTTATCATAAAGAAATTCATATTAGTTGGTAAGCGTACTCACTTTGATCCCCTTGGTTTTATTTGTGCCCTTATTATTATTTTTAATTTATGTCAAATTTTGTGAGCTATCTCACATAAACTCACAAAAAGACATTATTAAATTCATTCTTTCCTAATGCATAAAATAAAATGTGAATGGTCTTATTATTCAAGAAAATGAATTTCTTATCCTGGAGACCTTATTCTTCCTTTAATTTAGTAACTATCCTGTTATCTATTATTTTAAAAGGAATGAAAGGGCCATTAGATTCTATTATTTTAAAGGGAATGAAAGGGCTATTAGAAATAATCTTTCATAAGCCTATATTTTCATCCTTTTAAAAGAAATTCATTCTATTTTTCTAATGTAGATAACCATTTCCATCAAGAAAGATTCTATACTAATGATTTGGCCCCTTAGTTAGATGAAGACGATGATGCACCTATGTATGCTATGATGATCTTTGCTTAATTTTTTTTTGAAATATCAACCAAAGGAGCCTCCTTTAACACCAGGGTCATTCCTAACGTTTTGTAGGCCCTAGAAAAATAAAAAAAAAGCCCAATAAATCGGCAATATACACATATGTAAACTTTAAAAGCATATTTTATTTATTAAAATTTAGTATCCCTACATAAGTGACTTAATTTATAAGTCCACATACTCAACAAAATATTAAATGATCATATAACATTAGCTAATAATATCTTTAAAATGTCAGTAATAATAAAATTACTAAAAATAGTAACAGTAACATCAAAATAACAAAAGCAGCAATCAAACAACAATATTAGACTACAAAACACTAAGAGAATCGTAGTAACAAACACACAGATAATCATGATTTATGAAAAAGATCCTCGTGTATTCCTAGACGCAAAATTACTAATAATATTATCAAGATCAATATTATCCTGCATATCCTTCTCAATACATAAAATAGCTAAACCATTCTACCTTTCTTGTAACATTGATGAACTCAATTAGGTTTTCACTAAATTTAATTTTAAAAACTTCTCTCAGCTGATGCTACAATCATATGTATAGTCAATAAAATTCGATAAGCAATTGAAACATTTAAATAACAATTTGCAGTTTTAACAAATTCTAAAATTTCAATTGATGACATTAACTCATTTGACAAAGTCATTTGCAATATTTTTAATTCAAAACAGATCATCTAAATCTGCATCCGACACAATATCATGAGAAAAATATTTTTAAATATTGTTAATTGTTCAAATCTATTCTTCAACGAAGTAATTGTTATATCCTCAACAACTATAAAGTAATTAACTTTGAAATAATCCTCGGTTGATTGTATTTCTCCGTCATGATCAATTTCATCAAATTATCTTTTCTTAATAATACAATGTCTAGTTAGAACTGTAGGCTCTACATTCATCTCATGTGCAAGACTTTTGGCAATATTCATACTAGAGCCAAACCCTTTATCTCCATATTTCTTAAAAAATATAATCACACATTCTAATTGCTTTATGGTAGCATCAATGTACATCAATTTAGACTGCAACTTTTCTACTCACTATGTTAATAGCGAATAAAATATCATACTAAATAACCATACTAAATAAAAACTCTAAACTCTAAAGTACACTAACCAAACGTTCTACTTCACTGTTTGACTTAGCATCATCACAAGATCTAGATAATTCCATCAAAGCCAATCTTATTTGAGGAGCTTGAAATTTAAAAACTTTAACACTTTTTATTCGACTCTCTCAACTAGTGTTAGAAAATGATTTCATGGTTAAGCTTAAAATATTATCCAAGTAAAACCTTCCACCTTTTAGGAGAATTTGAAAATAATGCATGTATATGTTGCACAACTCCAAAAATCAAACATCTTTAACACATGAATGTGTCATACCACTATGAGTAAGATTAAGATTATGACAAGCACATGATATATATAATGCTCTTGGATTTATTTCAAGTAATCATTTTTTAACCCCTTTGTGTTTTCCTTTCATATTAGAACCATTGTCATAGTCTTTACCCCTCATATTATAGACATTAAGGTCAAGAGACCTAAATGCATTCAATAATTCATTGAAAAGTCTCAATCTAGATGTGTCATCTACCTTTAAGAACTTTAAAAAATACTCCTCTATTTTTTATTTAACATATTCACACATCGTACTAACAAACTCATTTGTTCTTAATGGCCCAAATTTAGGTTACAATCAAGAATGATAGAAAAATATTTCGCTTCTTTAATGATCCTTATGATAGAACTTCTAACACTATGGATCAACAGAAAAATCAACTCATTTGGAATTTTGTGACCAAGATAATGATGATGAATTTCATGATTTTGAATACGTCTAACATAATCTTACATTATTATATCAAATTAAGCAATCATCTAAATCAAACCTAAAAAATTACCTTTACTATCTTGATAAAGTTTCTCATCGGATCTCGAAAAGCAAAATTATATTTAGCAAGATATTTCACAACAGAAACTATTCATATCAAAACTTGTCTCTAACGTTCTCTCTCTTTTACAATTTCTTGTTGCAAATCTTTATCAACTGTTTGATTTTTATCTCAATCTTTCTCTTAATCCATTCCAAGTTCTCATATTATTCATATGCTTAATGCAATTCTCATGTTCTTTGAGTCTCTCATTAAGATGCTTCAAATATCTAAGTCCATCATTTGCTAATGCACTTTGTTTGTTATTAGATTTGAACAATTTACAACAACAATATACTTTATCTATATGTTAGAATAAACCAACCATTTTGTATCGCTAATCTTTTCATTACTTAAATTTTTATAATAATAAGAATATGAAAAATATCAAGTGGTATTGTCTAAAGGAAACACAAGTTTCAATTCTCTTACATATTCTTTTTCAACTAAAATATCTCTTACTTTATTATCAAGATTATCCCAATTTCTAGGATCGTAAACATCCAATATAAGGCTTACTTGCTCATTTGCCTTTAAATTTTCTAAAGTAGATGCATTTGATACATGATCATGCTCATTCAAATTTCTAATATCCTTATGAATATGAATCTCATCACTTAAATTTTCTTTATGTTATTCAAAACTACCTTTATGTAATTCCTCATGATTCTCACTATAAGAGCCTACTCTTTTAATAAATTTATTAATTGTTTCCTTTTAGGATTCTAACTTTTCCACTTTTTTCTTTTTTTCCTTTTTAACATCCAGATAAATACTTTTTAGGCAATATAATATAAACTAATTAGAACACAATTGGACTAAAAAAGAACAAAAATACCAAGATGGAATTGGAAGAAGTATGAAAGAACAATGAACACCAATAGCTTGACAATATGTCACAAAGATATATCAATGTAACTATATCTATAACAGAGGAAAAATACATAGCAAATTTTAATAATAAAGAAACACTAATTTCTAAAAATACAAGAAATTAACATACTTAGGAGTAAATTATATTATAATTTATTAACTATTCGACTTTTAACTATTCTAAGTTTTCCAAGCCAAATATTATCCTATTTTGCAAGTTGTGAAAATGATTGAATATTATTTTGTCAAGCAACTAGATAATGGTCTAAATTATTAATAATTTTATTAAATTTTAAGTAATAAAATTTTCTTTTTGATAATTAACATATGGTAAATGTATTATATCATATCAAATATTTATGATATTATTTAATTATGAAGTAAATTTTATTATATTTTATTAAAATTTTAAGTAATAAAATTTTTCTTTTCAGAATTAACATAATAGTAAATGTAGTATTATCAACTATTTGTGATATTATTTAATTTTCAACTATAAATTAATAGTAAATATAGTATTACTATTTTATTAATTATTCATACATTAACTTATCAAATCCTTAAATTTGATTTTAGTCATGTTATTAGTAAACTTATGTGAATCTCTCGAAAGAACACAAATCTAACAATTATTATGAAAATTATCGGAAAGTATAATGAAAATTACAATTACAAAAATTAAGTTATTTATTAATGTTTAATTATATTTGTATAGATAATAAGTAATCTAAAAATAAAAAGGAGAAACACAAATAAACACAATATCATTTAATATTAATGTGATTTAAAATGCTAATATAGTATCCACGTGAATGACAAATTACAAACAAATTATAATATATTCAAATATTTAGTAAGCTAAAAATATATTAAAATTTTAGAAACTTTATTTTAAATTATCACTGAACTCATAAGTTAGTACCGTAAAAATTCTTTACTGTAAATTTTGAGTTGGAGTACCTTATATTCATGTGTTGACGTATATTAAAAAAAAAGAGTGTAAGATGCTTCAAATGTATTTATAAGTATAAGAAGCTAAAAAGTTAACGTTAGTTTGGAAGCTAAAAAGATTAATTAGTATTATGAAAATGATCTCCACTTAAAATTGATGCGACCATTAACTAGCAATTAATGCTCTTCATCGATTAAAAGAGAGTTGACGTTAGTTTGGAAGCCAAAAAGATTAATTTGGAAGATGGATAGATTATGTAGTTTCATATTCTTTACCAAAATTGTTTCATTCCTTCCCTGCAATGATTAATTAGCATTTAATGCTCTTCGCCAACTAAAAGAACGTTGGAAGGTCATAGCAGGTGGGCCCTAATGGGGTGGAGCCCTGAGCAGGTAATGAATCACATATACCCATTAAGAGTATTATGGTCATTATCCTTTAAATAATTACCAAAGGTAGTTAAATTTATAGAAAGATAAGTTAGACATCTTTTTTAAAGAAATTCTAAATAAGAATATCTACAGAAAAACATTCTTTAACCGGTGAAATTACAATAATAATCCAAGTACGTGATTGTTGTTTCTTTTGTATGCATATGCAAAGATCCTATTTAACATGATTTATGTGATTACGTTCTATCTTACTTTTATTCTAACATTTTTATTAGAGTGGGTATTTTTATTTTTATTTATGCTAAAATTAAGATTTTATACATTTGTGTTGAAATTTAGCTATTGGTTATTTGTGATTAATTATATGAATATTTACGAATGTCATGATTTTTGATATGCTATGTTTCTTGCTATATCATGCTAGGCTTATGAGTTACTAACACGTTAAGTCGTCTTATTTTCTGTAAAACTAAGGCCGCTCTTCTTAAAAAAAAAAAGAAGGCACTTGACTTCTATAAAAGTTAAATGTTTTGTTAAAAGAATAAGTATAACAAGATAAAGGCTTAACAAATGGGCTGTTTTTTTTTTAATAGGATTAAGGCTTTATAGTTTTTGGACATATGTGTCATAATAACCAAGAATGGGTTAAGGCTTTGGGCTTTGAGATCCAACATGTTAACAAGCTTGTGATAGTTTTTGGGCTGTAATGATATGTAAAGAAAGGGTTAAAGTTTTGTGATCCACATTGATAATAAGGTTTTGGGCCAGCAAACAATGAATGGGTCATGTCTGTGGGATGCCTTATAGACTATGATTGGACCCATAATATATAACTTTCTTTCATTAAGATTGAAGGCTTAGGCCTTAATAACCACATTGATGTTAGGCAAAACCTTATTATCTATATTGATGTTTTAAATTAAATGTAGCATAAAAATTAGAAATAAGTTTTCTAATTTACACAAACTAATTAATTTAGTTAAATTAGTTTCTAATTAAAATAAAATATTAGAAATTAGTTTTTAAATAATATTAAAATAATTTGTTTAGTTAAAATAAACTTAGAAATAAGTTTTAAAACCAACAAAATCATAAATGATTTTTCTAATTGTATTATTTTCATTGAATTAAAATTATACATATATTTTCTAATTAAATCAAAACTAATTTGTTTAGTTGAAATTAGAAAGGATTTTCTAATTAAACTAAGATAAATTGATTAGTTCAATTATAATTTAAATTAGAAATAAGTTTCTAATCCAATTTGGATTAGTCATATTTGAATATGATTATATCATAAATAAGTTTATAATTGATTAGAAATTAATAGCATAATTTGATTGGTTCAATAAATTGCTAATAGAATTAAATTGTTTCCATTCTATGAACATGAGTTTTCTATGAGTTAGACAAAATAATTTGTTTATTTTGTACACTCTTTTGATTCCTAAAAATTTGTTTTTCAGGAAAATGACTATTATTAAGCTGACACCCAAGCTTATTCGATGTGAGGCATATAAAAGACGTATTAGCAACATGTATGTACAGTTAGTTAACATGTATTTAATGCCTGGAAACGGTCTAACAAAACATGTTAATTTTAGTTAACATGATGCAAGATTTATGCTTAGGAGGTTGCCCAACTTATGCAGATGTTGAAGTAAAGTACATGTCTTTGTTTGCAACATTACCTCAACTTTATAGTAAACTATTACGAATGCTCTGGAATAATATGCCTAACGAGAAGACTTATAATTTATTCATGATAACATTTATTAAAGAGATGCGTAAAAGGGAGTTAAATAGGACTTTGTATCTTATAGATCTTCCAATGAAAATAGTAAAAACTATTGTACATTAAGCTTCGTGAACTGTGTCACACGAACTAGTGAACTTATTTCTGCATAGAGCTCGTTACCTATATTGTAGCGCATTTAATGCAATATGTTGTTTTATAAGAACAAAATCTTGATTTTTTATATAATATGTTTACATGTATTTCATATAGGAATTCGTCTAGAGTAAGGTAATTAAGATTTGATTATTGTATGAATGATGATTGAACACATTAGTGGACTTTTGATTTCATAAACAATTATGATTGAATTATTTACTATATGAACGATTAATATGACATTAATGTGCATATATATTTCTTTCTTATTGTAGAAACTTAGTGTTTCAAATAAAAAAATGGCTACTGCTTTAAACAATATTGTTGTTGAACTCAATAGGGGTGAGAAACTCAATGGTGACAATTATGAAATATGAAATATGAAAATCCAATATGTGCTAGAGGAGCAAGAGGTTTTTGAATCATTAAACCTAACCATGGTAGTTCCTAAGGAGGGCACTACGGCCTAGCATAAGAGGGACCGATATGCATATCAATTATGGAAAAAGAAGAACTCTTTAGTTCGCTTCACGTTACTGAATAGCATGGATGATGATATCATGCAAAAGTTCTGTAAATTCAAAACTGCAAAGGACATGTGATCCGCATGGGCTGCTCATTTTGGAGGTGTTTCAGTGACCAAAGTGAGGTCATTTACAATTCAGTTTAATACTTATAAGAAACGCCTAGATGATACAATGCAAAAGCATTTGAGGTAAATGTCCAACATGGTAAGTGAGTTACGTGATATTGGTCATGAGCTTTCTAATGAACAACAAGTACAAGCTCTGATTCGTTCACTACCTCAGATTTGGGAGAATATGAGATGCACCTAACTTATAATGAGAACATCAAGACAATGGAAGATGCTATGAGGCATATCATCTTAGAGGAAGAGCATTTTGAAGCCACAAAGATGTCTTCTGAGGCATATGCAATTAGTTCTAGATCACATGGAGCTATGAACAAGAAACGCAAGCATCATGGTAGACCCAAGTGGAAGAAGGATACGAGATTCAACCACTCTCCTTAAGAATTCAAAAAGGCAAAAATGGAACCAACGTAGAAAGGAAAGCGTCCCTTTAAGAAGTAGAACATGAAACGTGTGAAGTGTTATAATTATGGTAATAAGAGCCATTTTGCTCGAGATTGTATTGTGTCCAAGAAGATACAACTTTATAGTACAAACATTTGTTATCTGAATGTTTCTTGTTCTTTTTTTCTAACTAAATCACATCCTTTGTGGATTGCAAGCTTAGGAGCAACCAACCATGAAGCGAAGGATAGAGTGCCTTCGTTGAGTTTCGTAAACTCCCATGTGGTAGTCGATGGTTTTATATAGGTGACAATTCCAGAGTTGTTGTACAAGGAATTGGTACATGTAAATTGGAGATGCATGGAGGACGACCACCCATCCTACATGAAGTGTTATTTGCTCCATAAATTTGTAGGAATCTTTTATCTGTGTTGATGTTAGTTAGACTTGGTTTCAATATAAATTTCCACAGCGGTAGAATGGATTTGTATATTGGATCTATTAATTATGGTCATAGTTTTTTATGTGATGCTTTTATTATAATGGATGTGTTAAATGAAAATAATAATATTAGTTATTCGTTATTTACATCTAGTAATTCCAAAAATGTTGCAACTTTGTGGCATGCTAGACTATGTCATATTGGTCAAAATTGAATCAGTTAATTAGCTAAAGAAGGACTTTTACGTAATATAAATCAAGTAGGTCTACCTACATGTGAGCATTGTTTAGGTGGTAAAATGGCAAGAAAGTCATTTGGAAAGGGAACACGAGCTTTATATCCATTGCAATTAATTCATTCTAACATTTGCGGTCTAATGAATGTAAGGGCTAGACATAGGACAGTTTATTTCATCACCTTCATAGATGGCTATTCTCGGTATAGTCATGTTTATTTGATTTCTCATAAATCAGAAGCATTCGATTGTTTCATAAAATACACGAACTTGGTTGAGAATCAAGTGGACAATAATACTTATCAAACAAGTTCAGGGCTTTATGTGATAAGAAAGGAATAGAAAGGAAGTTAATAATTCCTACAACCCCATAATAAAATGGCGTCGCTAAAAAATGAAATAAGACGCTATTAGAAATGATTAGGTCTATGATGGCTCAAGCACATTTACTAATCACCTTCTAGGGTTATACATTACTAGCAGCCACCTATGTACTTAATCATGTGCCCAGGAAATCAGTTACTAGAACCCCATATGAGTTGTAGACTAGTAGGAGACTGGATGTGTCGAGTCTCAGACCTTAGGAGTGTACAGACTATGTTTGTGATCTCTCTCACAAATATGAGAAATTAGGCTCAAAAGGGAGAAAGGTATTTTTATTAGATACTCAGAACACTCAAAAGGATACTTTTTCATTAGTTAACAAGGTAATGAAGGTGTAACTGAATTTGAATCACGAGATGTAGCATTCTTAGATAATGATTTTTCAAAGCAAGGTGAAATAAGTACAGACCTATTGTTATATGAGACGCTTGATCAGAATGATTCTGTTATGAAGAATTAAGATGAGAAGCAATTCCACAGAAAGGTTCTCTATGATGACTAATCCAAGTGAGAGCAATTAGATCAATCATGAATTTGTTTATGATGAACCTCATTTAAGATGAATTAATTGAGGAATAATTCTCTGACGTCATTTTGAGATTGAAAGAGAAATTAATATGATTGTTCTGCAAGAGGAGGAAGAGCCAAGGAATGTAAATGAGGCTCTTATTGGCCCTGCTAAAATGGATGAAAGCATTGAAAGAAGAAATGACTACTTTAAGCTCCAATCAAGTATGGGACTTGATTGACCTCCCTGAAGGCATAAAGTAATTGGAAACTGTTGGACCAATGGGGGTTGACAAATTAAATCCCTTTATGTTTTGATAATAATAAAATATCTAGAAATAGTTAAGAAATTATTTCAGGTATTATTCAATGAAAGGATTGAGTAAATCAAGATGAGCAAGTGTCTAATCAATGAGAAATCAAGTTGGGAGTTATCTACTAAGTAAAAATGGCTTGAAGCTTAAGGATAATAAAGGATTTGGTAATACAAGTCGACTTACATCAAGGTCTGAATATAACAAGTTAACTAGAGCAGTACAAGTCGACTTATATATGAAGATGTATTAAGACAAGTCGACTTATAACACACAAGTCGACTTATCAAGGCAGACAAGTCGACTTATACATCACAAGTCGACTTATTGGAGAGCGGAGTTACAAGTTTTACGTAAATGGTTGAAACAAGTCGACTTATTCATTCGACAAGTCTACTTATGGATGCACAGATTCAGCTCCAACGGTCCAATTTGCTAAAAATGGAATGGAGATTATCAAGGAACGGCTATATCAAATTAAGCAACGGCTAGAAGAGCTCCAACAGCTATATTTCTTCAAGTATAAATAGAGGATGATGGAAGAAGAGTATACAGAAGTTCTACAAGTTCAAATACTCTCATATTGCTTAAAATTGCTCACTATTGCTCTTATTTTGTTACAAATTGTATTGAGCATTTGTTCTTCAATATTTGTATTGTTTTGTTACAATTGAGTGACGAGTGAGAAGGTCACGTGAGGTAGGATTTGTGCCGGAAGACAAATCGAGTGTAAAAGGTTACTTGAGCCATAATTTAAGTGGCGTTGTAAAAAGTTCACACTCAACTACAAAGTGTACAATAAAGTGGTTGGCAAAATCCTAAGTGGGAGCTTAGGTAGAGGATGTAGGTCTTAGCACCGAACCTCTATAAAAACGAGTGTTTGATCTTCTTCCCTACACTTTTCTATTAAGTTTATCAAAATTATTTTTGTGTGTTTTAACTTCTGATTTTCTTGTAGAAATTTACAAAGAATTTTAAAGATCTATTCAACCCTTCCTTCTAGATCAGTCACAATTGGTATCAGAGAGAAGTATCTGGGATGGCACATAACAACCTTGCGGCAGAAGGTAACACTAATAACCGTCCTCCATTGTTTAATGGTACTAATTATTCTTCTTGGAAAAATCCTATGAAGTACCACATCATTAGCGAGGGAGTTGAATACTGGAAGATCATTATCTTCAGACTTCAAGCCCCTATGAAAGAAAATGGTGAGTTGAAAACAGAGATGGAGTATGATGATAACGATTGGAGGCAAGCGTACATCAATGCCAAAGCTATGAAGCTGATATATTGTGCATTAACGGTTGAGGAAAGAAACCGGTAAATTCTTGCACCACCGCCAAGGAAATGTGGAGAGACTTGAGTTACTCATGAAGGGACAAATCAAGTCCGGGAGACAAAAATCAACATGCTTCTCCACGACTACGAGATGTTCGTCATGAAAGAAGGTGAGTCAATTTCTACAATGCTTGACCATTTTGCAGAAATCATAAATGGATTAGGCAACCTGGGAAAGCACATGACGGATAGCGAGAAGGTGAAGAAGATTCTTCGTTCACTGCCGAAGGAATGGGATTCTCAAGTCACCACAATCATGGAGTCAAAGGACCTTAACCATCTGGAATTCAACGCTTTGGTGGGATCACTCATCAACTATGAGATTATTCTCAAATCCAGAGGAGGTAGAGGTAAGCCTAAAAAATATATTGCTTTTAAAGCTAACACTACTTTTGTTGATGAAAGTGATGAGGAATTAGATGAAGACGAGGAAGATGAAGAAATCGCTATGTACGCTAGAAACTTAAGGAAGTTCAAGGGACTTCTCAAAAATCGAAGGAAAGAATTAAATGGCGGAAAACAGGTAGAAAGAAAGAGGTTTGGCGCGGAAAGAAAATCAAAAGGCTATGACGAAAAGAAGGGCAACGAAGAATGTTAGAGATGTGAAAAACGGGGACATCTTCTAGAGAATGCAAAAGCTCATCATCAACATCAAACTTTCAAAAAAATGACAAATACGACAAAGGCAAAAAGAAAACTAGCTTGGTGGCAACTTGGAGTGATGAAGAGGATACATACCAAAGCGATGATGAAAACAATCTGGCACTTATGGCAAGAAGTTCATCAAGTGATGATGAAAATGAGGTAACTTTCAATGACCAAGATCTAAGAGATTCCTTTGATGCTTTACAAGCTGATTTTGAAGAAGCTATTGAGATTAACAAAAAATTAAGAAAGAAAATACGAGAGTTGGTTGCTGAAAATAGTGCTTTACATGAAACGATTGATGATTTAGATAGTCCAAAAGAAGATCATTCTGCATGTCTTGTTGAAAAAGAAAATCTTATTTGTGAACTTGATAGAGTTAGAAAGGAATTCTCATACGTGGTTGGAAAATTTGCTAATGGAAACGAAAAGTTTGAGAACTTGTTATCTTTGCAAAGATACTCAATTTCTAAACATGGTTTAGGATATGATCTGTTTAACAGAGATTGTTCCTTGATTTCAAAGTTCACTACGGATGGAAAAATTGCTCAATGTGCTAGATGCTTGAAAGATGGGCATATAGAAGTTGCATGCAAGAGTACTACGAGATGCATTAAGGTCAAGAAAATTTGGGTTGAAAAAGGGAATATACCTTCTAATGTGATTTACCTGACTAACCAAAATGGACTCAAAATAGCTTGGGTACCTATAAGAAGAAAGAATGTGTCTATTGCAGGTACAAGCAAGGGATAAAAAACCTCCAAACACATGGTATATTGATAGTGGATGCTCAAGGCACATGAGTGGAGACAAAAGTTTATTCGTAGAAATTAGACCAAAGAATCAAGGTTATGTCACTTTTGGAGATAACAACAAAGGTAAGGTCATTGGCATTGGTAAAGTGGGTAAGGAACCTTTACCTACCATTGACAATGTGTTGCTTGTTGATGGCTTGAAACATAACTTACTAAGTGTGTCTCAACTTTGTGATATGAATTATATTGTATCATTTGAATCATCACATTGCTTAGTTAAGAAGGATGATCACGTTGCCTTTATTGGTTTAAGACATGGGAACACATACATTGTTGACTTGCATGATGATAGTTCGTTTAATGAAAAATGCTTGGTAACATTGGAAGAAAATGCATTTTTATGGCATAGAAAATTAGGACATGCACCATTGCCTTTAATTTCTAAGCTTTCAAAGAATGACATTGTAAGAGGTTTGCCTAAGATTAAATTTGTTAAAGATCATTTGTGTGAGTCCTGTTTGAAAGGCAAACATGTTAGAGAATCTTTTAAACCAAGAGAGAAATCGTACTTCTAGAATTCTTGAACTTGTGCATATGGATTTGATTGGTCCGTCTAGACATGCTAGTCTTAGTGGTAAATTATATGTACTTGTTATTGTGGATGATTTCTAGATTTACTTGGGTAAGATTTCTTAATAAAAATGATGTTGTTAATGAATTTACCAAGTGGTGTAGATTGGTTCAAAATGAGAAAATTTGTCTATCGTTGCGATTAGAACCGATCATGGAGGAGAATTCGAATGTGAACCTTTCAAAATCTTTGCGACAAATACGGAATGGAACATAATTTTTTGACACCAAGGACTCCGCAACAAAATGGTGTAGTAGAAAGGAAAAATCGCTCACTTGAAGAAATGAGCAGGACTATGCTGAATGAGTACAATCTTCCTAAATCATTTTGGGCAGAAGCCGTCAACACCGCTTATTACGTCATCAACCGGTGCACTTACGAAGAGACAAAAATAAGACACCTTACGAGCTATGGAAAGGTAAGAAACCTAATATCTCTTATTTTCATCCTTTTAGTTGTAAAGTTTTCATTCATAATAATGGAAAGAGCAATTTAGGAAAATTCGACTCTAAATCCGATATTGGTGTGTTTATTAGTTATTCTCAAACTAGTAAGGCGTTTAGAGTTTGTAATAATAGGACTAAATGTGTCGAAGAAAGTATTCATGTCAAATTTGATGAAATAATTTCACCCCCGAGAAAGGTTTGTTTTGATGATGATGCAGGGAGTTTAGGTAATAAAGTTGAAGAAATTGAATCCAAGATTGAGGAATTGAAGCTAGACGAAGAAAAACACGTACCCGACATTAAATCATGGGCAAAAGCAAAGAATCATCCTATGGAGCAAGTCATTGGAGATTTAAATGTTGGTGTAAGAACTAGGAGAAATATCTATGAGAATATGAGTAATTCAGCCTTCATTTCGTTGGTAGAACCCAAAAATATAAAAGAAGCTCTTAAAGATGAAAACTGGCTTTTAGCTATGCAAGAGGAGCTTAATCGGCCAAGCTTAAATGATGTTTGGGATTTGGTAGCTCCACCAAAGGATAAGACCATCATTGGAGTCAAGTGGGTAAATCGGATAAAGTATGATGAGAATGGTGAAGCGGTTAAAAATAAATCAAGGCTAGTGGCTCAAGGATTTTATCAAGAAGAAGGCCTTGATTACAATGAGACATATGCCTCGTGGCTCGTTTGGAGGCAATTAGGCTACTATGTGCATTCGCGTCTCATAAAAGGATCAAATTAAATCAAATGGACGCCAAGAGCGCATTTCTAAATGGGTATATTCAAGAGGAAGTTTATGTCAAACAACCGCCGGATTTGAAGATCACGAGCATCCAGACACGTCTACAAACTCAAGAAGGCAATCAGTATGGACTAAAGCAAGCACCTAGAGCATGGTATGAGAGGTTAAGTACTTTTCTAACTCAACATGGATATGTTCGTGGTAAGATAGATAATACTTTGTTTATTAAACATGTTGATAATGATATGCTTATTTGTCAAATTTATGTTGATGACATTGTGTTTGGGGCCACTAATGAATTTTGTGCAAAGAATTTAGTGATTTAATGCAAGGTGAGTTTGAAATGAGTATGATGGGAGAACTCAAGTTCTTTCTTGGATTGCAAATCAAGCAACACAAAATGGCATTTTATCCACCAATCGAAGTATACCAAGGAACTTAAGAAGTTTAAAATGGATGGATGCAAAGTGGTGGCAACACCAATGGCGACAAATCTGGTCTTGGAAAAACATGAAAATGAAGAAGACGTTGATCAAAAACTCTATAGAGGTATGATCGGCTCTCTTTGTATTTAACGCTTCTAGACACGATATAATGTTTGCCACATGTCTTTGTGCTAGATTTCAATCTTGTCCTAAGATTTCTCATTTGAGTGCTGTAAAAGAATTTTAGATATTTGAGTAGAACTATTAATCATGGTTTATGGTATCCTAGTTGTGATTCATTTGATTTGTATGCTTATAGTGATGCTGATCATGGTATGTAGAATTGATAGAAAAGTACTAGTGGTTTATGTCATTTTTAGGATCATCTTTGATATCTTGGGCTAGTAAAAGCAAGTTAGTGTAGCAATTTCCACCGCTGAATCAATATGTAGCGGTGGGAGTGCTTGTGCCCAAGTTCTTTGGATTAAACATCAATTGCTTGATTATGGTATTGTGGTCAAAATATTCCTATCTATTGTGATAATACCAGTGCTATTTGTTTGAGTAAAATTCTATACGCATAGTAGAACAAAGCATATAGAAATTAGACATCATTTTATTCGTGATCATTGTTTGAAAGGTGATATTGTTTTGAAGCATATTTCTACTAATGATTAATTGGCTGACATTTTTACTAAACCTTTTAAGGAAGATGTGTTTGTGAATATTAAATTAAGGTTAGGCATGTGTGATTTAAATTCCTTTGGTTGAATGTGTTTTTGCTACATTAAATGGTCAATATATGAGGCACACATGCAATTACATCCAAAGACTTCATCATCGTGTTTTACACAAAGCCTAATTGGAGTTTCATCTATTACCGTTGAGGATTTATTTGAGTTATTTTGAGTTGGATATTGATTTGTTCTCGGGATAAAAGGAGATTCGGAAAATAAGTCGAGGTATGGTTTTCTGACTCTCGGATATGAATAAGTCGACTTATGCATAAGACAAGTCGACTTATGGAGGTCGATAAGTCGACTTATGTGGATAACAAGTCGACTTATGTGTGGACGGATTCTTTAAAAACCCTTCATCTTTTCTCTTCTCCGCAAGTCTTCTCACTCTAAAACCTTCGAACCTCTTGCTAGAACTCGACTTAAAACCTGAATTTTCTTCAGATCCACTATACCCACCATCTACCCATAACCTTTTTATCAAAACCCACTCTCCATCTCTTCAAATCAACCCTCCTTTTCGAAAACCCCTTTTCATAAAACCCTAACCCTAACCTACGAATTTTTCCTCCTTCTCTCTAAATCTTCCATGGCTTCAAGAAAAGCTTCTCTGAAAGGGAAAGAAACGACTCAAACTCAAGATTCCAACGTTCCTCAAAGACCACGGGTTCGGGGGTCCTCATCTAGGGGAGATGCGTCAAGAGAGGATGACGCGATTGAACCCAGGTTCGTTTCGAGGGATGCTCAAAATTTATATTACAAGGTAATTAAAGATGAAGTTTTGATTGCCTCAATGAGATTTGATTGGGTTGAGCTAGATAGTAGTGAGTTCTCGGATGTGTTTTCTGAAATCGTTAATCTTGGGTTAAGAGATTTTCTGGGTTTTCATGATGATATCTATGAAGAAGCAGTAAAGGAATTTTATGCGAATCTGATTGTGATTAGGAGTAATGTAGAGGATGGAGTTACCTTGTCCTCTAAAATTAACGGAAAGCATTCTATCTTTGTGAATCGATTTGTGTACCATGTTTAATTTGCTAGAGGAGGAGTTAGGCCTAGAGCCTCTTTTTACCGATTTTGAGATTTTGAGAAATGTTGAGGAGACATCGATGAGGAAGTCAAGAGAATTTCGCTATACTGAAGAAAAAGGGCTGATTTGCTAATTCGGTTATGTTAGATCATTCCCTCCATTTTAGGCGATGGATTTACCATTGAATTATAAGTTCTTGCATTATGCGATAAAGCAGGTTGTGTATCCAAGAAAGCGAGCAATAATCGATTACTTTTCTAGATAAGGAGATTCTGTGGCATATGGAGGAAGGACGCAAATAAATTATCCGAGTTTGATTATTCAGATGATAAGGAAAAAGGCGAGCTTATTACGTGGACAGCTGAAGGGGAAACTAGTCCGGCATAAAGGAATGCCGTATGCCGCACTGATCACCCATATCTCTCAGGTTAGGAGATGCAACTTGGACTCCTATGTTAGTTTTCCTTATCCTCAGAGCTGGAGGTTCACACCTTACAACTTAAGGAGCATGAAGCTGGTGAGGACAGTTGAAAAAGGTTGGGTCTATTCCTATCACGTTGAGAAACTTAGGTTAACTTTGGTGGGTGAGCAGGTTCCTTCGAGAAAACGATCTAGGACAGCAGATCGTCCAAGTAGCTCACGACCTAGTAATGTTGGAAGAAGTGAGACATCCCAGGCTGATTTTCAGGAAATTCGGGATCAGTTGGATGAGATAAATGAGCGACATGATGATCAACAAGACACTTTGATTAGACTGGAAAGAAAAATTGATGAACAACGCAACATACTTACCCGCTTGGAGAAGAGCATTAAGAAGATTTTTTATAAGCTAGGGTGTAGGCACGATGATTCTTCATGATGTGTATTGCATTGTGCTTTGACCAACATTTCGACTTATGTTTGTTTGTTTTATGTGTGTTTATGTGTTTGTGTTGGTTTGACATTTTCTTGTAATGACTACTACTTGTGCTTGTTGTTTGGTTTTCAGTCTTCATTAATCTTCAATTGAGTTTATTTTCTCCATTGATTTTTTATTATGACAAAAAGGGGGAGTAAGATTGAAATTGATATTTGATTAAGGGGGCGAGAAAATTTCATTTGAACATTTCATTGATTTGCAATTTTATTGAATTCTATTCTAATCATTGATTTATGAATTAAGGGGGAGTTAACCTAACCAATCAAGACAAGGGAAACCTTGATCAAATTTTATGTCTTTCAATTTTCTTGTCAATTTCTAAATATTTTGTCATTATCAAAAAGGGGGAGATTGTTGGACCAATGAGGGTTGACAAATTAAATCCCTTTATGTTTTGATAATAATAAAATATCTAGAAATAGTTAAGAAATTATTTCAGGTATTATTCAATGATAGGATTGAGTAAATCAAGATGAGCAAGTGTCTAATCAATGAGGACTCAAGTTGGGAGTTATCTACTAAGTAAAAATGGCTTGAAGCTTAAGGATAATAAAGGATTTGGTAATACAAGTCGACTTACATCAAGGTCTGAATATAACAAGTTAACTAGAGCAGTACAAGTCGACTTATATATGAAGATGTATTAAGACAAGTCGACTTATAACACACAAGTCGACTTATCGAGGCAGACAAGTCGACTTATACATTACAAGTCAACTTATTGGAGAGCGGAGTTACAAGTTTTACGTAAATGGTTGAAACAAGTCGACTTATTCATTCGACAAGTCGACTTATGGATGCACATATTCAGCTCCAACGGTCCAATTTGCTAAAAATGAAATGGAGATTATCAAGGAACGGCTATATCAAATTAAGCAACGGCTAGAAGAGCTCCAACAGCTATATTTCTTCAAGTATAAATAGAGGATGATGGAAGAAGAGTATACAGAAGTTCTACAAGTTCAAATACTCTCATATTGCTTAAAATTGCTCACTATTGCTCTTATTTTGTTACAAATTGTATTGAGCATTTGTTCTTCAATATTTGTATTGTTTTGTTACAATTGAGTGACGAGTGAGAAGGTCACGTGAGGTAGGATTTGTCTTGGAAGACAAATCGAGTGTAAAAGGTTACTTGAGCCGGAATTCAAGTGGCGTTGTAAAAAGTTCTCACTCAACTACAAAGTGTGCAATAAAGTGGTTGGCAAAATCCTAAGTGGGAGCTTAGGTAGAGGACGTAGGTCTTAGCACCGAACCTCTATAAAAACGAGTGTTTGATCTTCTTCCCTACACTTTTCTATTAAGTTTATCAAAATTATTTTTGTGTATTTTAACTTCTAATTTTCTTGTAGAAATTTACAAAGAATTTTAAAGATCTATTCAACCCCCCTTCTAGATCATTCACAGAAACAAATGGGTTCTCAAAATAAAGTGAAAAGCTAATGGCAGTATCCAAAGATACAAAGCATGCCTTGTAGCAAAAGGATATCGGTTATTAAAATCAATTTATGGTCTGAAGTAGTATTCAAGACAATGGTACATTTGTTTTTATAATGTAATCATTTCATATGATTTTCAAATGATCGATTACGACCATTGTGTGTATATTAAGAGATCCAAAGATAAATTTGCGATTTTATCTTTATACGTGGATAATATATTGATTGCTTGTAATGACTATGTATTCCTCATGCAAATCAAAGATTGGTTATCATCTAAATTTGAAATGAAAGACATGGGTAAAGTGACATACATTCTTAGGGTTAAAATTTCAATAGATCACTCGAAGAGATTGTTATCACTTTCACAAACGATATACATTTAAAGAATTCTTGAATGATGCCATATGCAAGACTCCAAACTAATTGTTAATCCTATTGCTAAAAATGAAGGCTTTAATAAGAGAAATTGTTCGTCAATGCCACAAGAATAGGAACAAATGAATAATGTTTCCTATTCCAGTATAGTTGGAAGTCTTATGTACGTAATGATATGTACAAGACTAGATATTTGTTACGCTATTAGGATGGTGAGCACATATCAATCAAATCCAGACCAAGAACATTGGAAAGCAGTAAAAAGAATATTGAGGTATCTAAAGGGAACTGTATTATGTTATTAAGGTAATAATCTACGTATACAAAGGTATACAGATGCAGAATGGGGGAGATATTTAGATGAAAGAAATTCTACCTCAAGATATGTATTATTACTAAACAATGGAGCAATATCATAAAAAAGTAATAAACAACCATGAGTTGCATTATCCATAATGAAAGTTGAATTTATAGCATTATCAGTTACAACATAAGAGGCTATGTAACTTCATCAATTCTTAGTGCATTTAGGAGTCACTAAAAGTGAAATTAATCTAGTGAGCATTAACTGTGATAGTCAAGCTGCAATTGCTTATACTAAAGACTCCAAATTTCATTGTAAGATAAAGCATATAGATACCAAGTATAAGTATATGAAAGATATAGTTGCACGAAGAGAAGTGAACATGAAATATAGATCTACATGATATATGATGGCAAACCCAATGACAAAGCCAATTTCCATAGATGTATACATTGAGCATGTAAAGTCACTAGGACTACGTAGATGTTGAAATGTACTTATAAATATTTCTTTATGTATGTTCACTCATTATAATGTCATATTTTGTATATAATGTATGATGAAGATTATATATTGTGTATCATTTGATTCATGAATATATGTGCTTTACATAAATACATTTTGGGATGAATCATAAGTATATGAGACAAATTAGAGATTGGCTCTCTCACAGGTGAATATCACCTCTGGCGTTTATGGTTGCTAAAGATGAAGCATGTTTAAAGTTTATTATCTAGGTGATAATTGAGAGCAAGAAACTTAAACCATAAATGCTACAAGGAAATTAGTTCAAAGTGATTTAATGATCATTATATCTGTCTTATGCTGTCAGATGTGTGTTTTGAGCAGGTTTTGAGTAGATAAGTGAACTTAAGTTAAACATTAAGTATGAATGAACAACCATCTATATGGTATTTCTTAAATGAAAGATGTTCAAGTTTAACGAAGTGGGTAAATACCGTAGCACATGACTCGTACCATATATGCAAAACTGACCACAAAAGGGATTAATGTAAGTCTCAAGATCTCATCTTACATTGTGTGAGACTCTTGAGGTTGAGAAAAATCTCATCATATACCCCTATGACTCTTGTTTCATTCTTGATTATTGAATTTAAGGTTTGCTACTTTAGGTTATTGGCAAAAGATCGTGCAATATACGATCCTATAGAATAATTCTAGGAAAGCAAATTAAATTTAATTCAACAAAAAATTGAGAACAGAGGAAGGTCATTTATTTAGATCATTGACTCGCATAAAAAGTATTCATAGATGGTCATTATATCTTTAGTAAAGAAATTGAATACAATCATGACACAAGAAAAATAAATGAGATCAAGGGAAAGTGAAAATGCGAAATATGATCTAGAATATAGCATACAATGCCTACTTAAGGACACATAAGTCCTAGGATCAATTTGTTAATCGAGATATCGTATATTCCTAACAGATATATGTCAATGTGCTCTCGTCATATGCTGGTCACACCAGTTATTGAACAAATATGAGAACTGCGAAATTCTTTAATTAGATTAAAACCTATCATGTGTGAGTGGGAGATAATGAATCCATACACCCATGAGGGGTATTATGGTCATTATTATTTAAATAACTACCAAGGGTAGTTAAAGTTTTTTAGTTTAAAACCAAATATGGAAAGATAAGTTAGACATCCTTTTAAAAGAAATTCTGAATAAGAATATCTACAGAAAAGCATTCTTTAACCAGTGGAACTACAACAATAATCCAAGTACATGATGCTTGTTTCTTTTATATGCATATGCAAAGATCATGTTTGACATGATCTATGTGATTATGTTCTATCTTACTTTTTATTCTAACAGCAGGTGCCCTGGCTGCTCTTGCCCAAGGTTGGGATTGTCTAACACCAATTATTGTTCTTTTGATGACATGATACACAAAAGAGGAGTGAATTGTCTATAATCACATTTGCTCTATTATATAACTAACAAATGAATTACCTATTCTAATGAACGATTACGATAAATTCATATAAACCAATTTTATAATAATAATAATAATAAGAGAGATGGAACTGATTTATATTGGTTCAAACAAATAACCCTTTAACTTAGGTCCATTCCCTAAGTTCTACTTAAAAATTTATTATCTTCTTCCTTTAATGGATGAAGAGGAACCTTCCATACAACAGCTTATTTTTTATTGGTGAAGAAGATTCCTTGCAAGCATCTTACTTTATCTATATTGATGAGTAACAAATCTTATAATGTTTTTAAAAAAACCTCAAAAAGTGCACTTCAAGTAAGTTTTCTAATTATAATATTTGCACAACCATATAACTCATAACCCTTTTTTTCACACTAATGAATTAAGGCTCAATATATGATATGCAATATGCATATGCACCCTTTAGTCTTTTAAAATTCTTCCCTCTAATATGCCAAAAGTTCATCGTACAATTCAATTATATTATATTTATGCTGAAAACCAATTTCAATAAATGTTAGACACACAAATTAATCATGTATAATATAATTTGGGTCACTTTATTCTTTCTTGATATTCATCTTTCATATTTCTTAATTTTATTATAATAGGTATTCCAATATCAGTAAAAGTAAATTTACTAATATGTCATTAAACTTTTGCATTAAAATCTCACTTGTTCCAACAACATATTTATAGGAAACTATTGTAAATAACTCTTCAAAAGTACTTGTAGTTTATAAAGTCTGAGGATAACTACATATCTTTTGCAAATATTCATGTTTAAGAATTTATTTATTTATTTGCTCTTTTCATCTTCGATTTTTATCTATACCATAATTTATCTCGAACCATTGCTGATGTATTTTCATTTTCTTCTTTATTTTTTCCTCGTTTATTTATCTAACTGTTCTTCCTAACTTTAACATTTTTCTTACTTTATAGGAGTCGGGTTCAAAACAAACCAACCATGTGTATTTTCAATTATATACTCTCGAGCTTATCTTCACCAAGTCATGTTAAAAACAGACTTGGCTTTAACCTAAACTCAAGCTACTTTGCCTCCGATATATCTTCATCTCTAGTCGTGACCTAATTATGGTAAGAATTTTCCTTTACATACGCGGCCACCATAGATGCTCTATCTCCAAAGTTAACGAGTCTTAAACATTTGCATCATTGACTAGAGCTATCACGATAATAACCGTCCTTATGTATGCAGTTATTTAAAATTTAAGGTTAGAGTTTTACTTTCCGTAAAGGTTCTACCCGTTCGAGCAGGGATTAGTCTGAAAGTGGATGGCTTAAAGATGTCTTCCCATAATTGGGACTCTCCTAAAACACCTCGTAAGAAACCAAAAAAAAATAAGATGGTCAAATCAAAAGCCCAGCTTTAACACATTATTTTATAATTTAAAAGGAGAAAGCCAGATATATACCATCTTAATCATTTTACTTACCCTTTCCAGCATATTTCACAATAATTTCATTTTCTCTCCGTCATTACAATCTTAATCATCATGTCCTATGAATATAGATTCATATTTTTGGTGTGAAGGAAATTTTAAAAAAATGATGTTAGGTGTGAGGTTAAAAGGATCTTATCTATTAAATTTCCAGTGGTTGAGGATTTCTGTGCTTCGTTGTGTTTATTTTTTCCACAGTTCCGGTCGTCTGAATCCAACGTTTTGAAACAAAACACATAAATGTCAATGTCACTTTAACCTTGTTTTACACTCAAGCGTGTTTTCCTTGTCCTCCTCACCGTTGTCTATGTTCTTAGCTGCCCACCGATTGACCTATCTTACTTTATTCAATTCTAATATTTGTGAATGCATATTGTCCTCTGTCCTGATTCTCAAGAAGTCATCCGTTTGGTTTGAGATGGAAAATTTTTAGTTCATCCTCGTGCTAACTTGTTGAGTAATATTTCAACAATGTTAAAACTGGGATTGGAATGTTAAGATTATTAAGCGGCCGTTTCACCACAATAGCTTAAGCTATTGTGTGAGACCAACTCAATTGGTTTTATATATTCTCTAACACACCCCTTCAAGTGAAAGCCCTTTAGGCTTGAAACTTGCACAGACCTCTTTACCTTATGCTTAATTTAATTAGAATAGGTGGGTAGTAGGATTCGAACTTATGACCGTTTGGTCATAAAGCTTCTGATATCATATTAAGCGACCGTTTCATAACAATAGCTACAATAACTTAAGCTATTGTGTGAGATCATCTCAATTGGTTTTATATATTCTCTAACAAAGATTATTCACTGAAAATTTAGTACATAAAATTGAATTTTAAAAAAATTATGTTAATCTTGGCTTTTTTGTTGCTTTTTTCTTAGTTTCACTTGCATAAATTAAAAAATAAACTCTAACATTCGTGGTTTAATTCAATTTTATGTACTAAATTTTCAGTGGTCGAGTATTTTTTGTGCTTCATTATCTTGATTTCTTCCACAGTTCCTAGATCCACACCGGTTGACCTATAGCTTTCTGTCATTAGTTCGATAGTGATTAATTATTAAATCGAATTCTTGGTTTATTCAATTCCAATATTTGTGGTTTAATTCAATTTTATGTACTAAATTTTCAGTGGTCGTGGATTTTTGTGGTTCACTCCGTTGATTTCTTCCACGGTTCCTAGCTTATCCACACCGGTCGACCTATAGCTTTCTGTCGCTATTTCGATAATGATTAATTATTAAATCGAATTCTTACTTTATTCAATTTCCAATGTTTTTGGTTTAATTCAATTTTATGTATTAAGTTTTCAGTGGTTGAGGATTTTTGTGCTTCACCGTGTTGATTTCTTCCACAGTTCCGGTCGTTTGAATCCAACGTCTTCAAGCAAAAGGGTAGAGGCAAAAAGACAAATTCAACACTAAAATTTGATTTGTTCAAAATAAACTCTTACATTTGTAAATTGTTCAAAATAAGTCCTAATATTTATAAAATATTCATATCAGTCCCTTAATTAGAGCATTGTTTTGAGCGTTTTATAAATATTAAAATTTATATTAAACATTTTATAAATTTTAAGGTTCATTTTGAAAACTCTAAAATATTAAGGTTCAATTTAGATTTTAGTGTAAATATTAAGAACTAAATTGTTTTTTTTGGCATAAATAAATGCCAATGTCACTATTTAGCTTAACCATATTTTACACTCAGCATGTTTCCTGCTCTTGACCCTCACTATTTTCTACATTCTTCGGTTGACTTATTTTAATAATACTCTCCTGTAGTTTTCTGTCACTATTTCGATAGTGATTGATTATTAAATTGAACTCTTACTTGATTCAATTGCTATATTTGTGGTTTAAGTTACTTTTGATTAGAAATTACATGTTTTTCATTAAAATTACCTTTTTTTTTTAAACTCTATTCCTTTACTCTAAACACTTGTTTTCTTTTTTCTCAATTTACGGTCCAAATTTGTTAAAGGAATCAATCGACTCTTAAATTGTAATGCTTTCTTCCAAATTTGAATTATGGGCATGTTAATTAGGAAAAGAGAGTATAAATTTAGGTTAACGTAAGAAGAAAAGAAAAGGTATGAATCAAATTTAGGCCAACCAATAATTGTTCAAACTTTTGTTTTCAAAGGACATTAAAAAAGTCGGGAGTGTTTTGTCGTTTCAAATGGCCAACTCTTGGAAGACCAAAGCAACAATAAACTATATATTAACAAAGTTTTGTTGTTTTAATAAAAAAAATTACTAGTTATAACTATTACATTAAAATACATAAATGATTAAAGTGGTTTGTATATATAAATGATTTATAATATAATTTACTAAAGTTTTAGGTCAAACTATCAGTATTTTATATATGAACCACACTTCTTTTAAATAAGAATAGTACAAAATTTTACATAATATAAAATAATATTTTGACAACTAATATCCAAATAAAAAGTTGCAGAAAATGTGAGAATATAAAAGAGAGTCAATTACATTAAGTTTCTTGTGGTTTGATATTTTATATTTTTAAAATTATATGATATATATTATTTAGTTATTATATATTTTCTATTAAATTATGTTAATTTTCGTCTATTTGTACTGTATTATTTTAAATAAAATAGACAAAATATGACCAAAAATTGTATTGTAACTAAATAATTTAATAAAAGGAAAATGATAATTTTCACCACATAAAAATTCAATTTAAAATGCTAAATTATAAGAATTTTCAACATATTTAATCCTAAAATTATTATAAAAGAAAATTGAATAAAAGATTTTATTTTAGTTTACCAAAAAAGGAAGTGTATGTTTTACCTTTTTTTAATCCAATCTCATCAAGTCAGTCAATAATATGATAGATAACTATTAAAGGGACGCTTTGTAGATAATTTGGGGAAGCAATTAACGGAAAAGAATGAAAAGTAAATAGTTGGTTGTTAATTATTATTATAGGGATAATAGTATGATATTTTATTTTAAGAAATTTTCTATACTCTCTATTTCTTAATAATGATTCTTTTAATATTTTAATACTAATTAATTAAATACAATTAATTAATTAAAATATAATTAGTTAATTAATCACATTATAATTAATTAATTAAAATATTGTAGTTAAATATCGTAATTAATTAATTACAATATTTTAATTAATTAATTAATATATTGTAATTAATTAATTACATTATAATTAATTAAAATATAATTAATTAATTAATTAAAATATAACAAATTTTTATTTCTTAATATTTTTACAAATCAACTACTATCAACGATTATAGTAATCATTCTTTCTTTTTATCGATTATCGTAATTATAATGATAATATTCATTATCATTCTTAACTATATTTATTCTCATTTCTATTACCATTTTTCTATCCGAACCACCTGTCCCTTAAGTATTTATGAGATGCACATACAAATTAATTCAAATGATCAATACAAATATTAAATTAGTTTTTCACACCAAAAGTTAACAAAAATCTAAACTTCACTATAACAACTCTCTTAAATCTAAAAAATGTCAACAAATTTTAGATTTATAGCTACCGACTTTCTGATAATCAAGAGAAGGATATTAATTATATGCAACATTTCTTTTGTATTGTTACAAAAAAGTTGTTTCTATAACTCTAATATGTTAACTTTCAGTTGCAAAAGAGTATCTTATCAGTTGCTTCAAGATTGGCCTTGAGACCGCTCCCTCAAGTAATTATAAAAAAATAGAAAATTAGATAAAGAAACTCCACCATTGTAGTTTTTTTATTTTTTGATCAAAGAAACGAGGCAAACGTTCAAAGAAAATAACTACAGAATAGTGACATGGGATAAAACTACTCCAACTGAATCAGCAAATAGTAATGGCGACAGGCCAGCGAGAGCCTCAGAGAACCATTTCACCCCCACAGGAAGACTATTACTTCCATGGCCACGATTGTGTGAAACGAAAATGCCCAAACATAACATGGAAATGGAACAAACCTACTTTCAAGAAATGTAGGAAATCAAAACGTGATGGGTAATTTCTTATCAGGATCAACATTAAAGTGTCTAATTAAATGATTAAATAGACGAATATTATTAAACTCAATAATATTGAAAGTAATTTACATCTTTACAATTGTTAAATAAAAAGCATAATAACCATAAAATTAGAAAGCTAAAAGAATTAAATAATTAATTTTAAAAATGCAACACAAAAATGAAAGAAAATTTTTCACAATATATAAATGAATTTGCAATATAAAAATAAATTTAATTAAAATTCTTAAGATAATAAAATCTCGAACATTCTAAATATGGTAAAGTTAATTAAATATGACATGGCAAAATAAGATGAGACAAAAGAATATTTAATAATTCTCTCTCTTTTTTGTTTTATTTTTCCTTTTCCATATTCATACATTCAACATTAGAAAGATTAATAAGCTAATTAAGAGTCCTCGTAACTCGTAAGCTTGAAAACTGAATAACACATCAAAGTGGCAGCGTTTATGGAAGGTCGCAACCAATTAACACGCATGGCCTAGCTGTCTAACTTTTGAACGGAGGCAAAAAGCAATTGCAGCAAGATTAGACTATTGGCTTCCATCTTGATCACCAGACTTTTAAAACTCGGATCAGTTTAACCGATTTAACAGGTGATCTGAATGATTCTTAAAAATTAGTCTCTAATTGAATTAGTGCAAATTAGTAAGAATTGGTCAATTGACCGATTAAATTAAAACTGGTCGAACCGGTTGATTATTGGTTCAATGAATTTTTTAAATTTTTTTGCTTTTTTTCTTTCTAATACGCATCACGTTTTTTATTTATATTTATTTATATTATTTGAACGGGTCAAATGAATTTTTAATTTATATTAATTTATATTATTTGGTACATTTTTTATTTTTAAAAATTACTAATATTATATATAATTAAATATAATTATTGCGTAATTATGACATCATACTAATTGACCGGTGGTCGAACCGGTTGAACCGATAAAATCAGTGATCAATAAAACTTTCATTTCGATGTCCGATCTAGGTTTCAAAACCTTGTCGATCACCAACTAAAAATGACTGTCCCTTCTGGAGAGGCCAAGAAAAATAACCATCTTTTTCTTACAATTTATGATGGTGAAAGGGTCAATCTTTTAGAAAAATTTCAGATCTTATTTTAGTCAACGAATCTAATGTATAAGATTCTGATTTAAACTTACGACCTTATGATCATTTAAAAAAAATAACTTCTTCGATTGCTCCAAATTTTACCTTCAACTTGTAAAATCTTTAAAAACATAAAACAAAACTTTGTTAAGAGATTTTATTTAATTTTTCGTGGACCTTGAAACAGGCATTTGATCTGAATATGGAAAGGTAATCTAATTATTGGGATGCGTTGTAGAGTTATTAAGACGTCACACCACGTCTAGAACTCAGAAGTTGTCCTTCACATTTTTATCTTCTGTTTTACAAGTCAATAAAGTACGTGGACAAAGTAGTTCAACTTGTATTGCACAGCCCAGGTCATTGATTGGTATTATAGCCGACTCAATCCAGCCAAGAACACTTTTGCTTTTATACGAGAACTGCTTATTTTATAATTGATAAATGTGAATTAACTGGATAAAAATTCAAAATGGGATGAAAAATGTTCATAAAATTCCAACTTGGATCAGATTTGTCTTCTAGTGTTTTTAATGGCCAATTACAGAAAAATAAAGGAAGAAGAATAACACTATAGAGATGGAATATCTCTTAATTATGATCCAACAATATAATCACTTACATACGAAATTAACTAGTGATCATAATGAACATTCATGTTCTTGAACTCTTAATGTTTCGGTCAAAAATTCAACTCTTTGTTTTTTTTTTGGGATCGGTTTATATACAAGGACGGAGCCGTATTATAGGGAAGGGAAGCCATGGCTCCCCCTTTCAAATATATTTTTTTAAAAAATTACTTATATAATTAAAATTTTTAAAATTACAAATATAAGTGGCCCCCTTTAAAAATAATTCATATTAGATGTTAGCCCCCGACTCCTCCTTAGAGTTGAGTCTGGCTCCGTCTATGTTTATATAACTGATGAATTCATTGTTGGGTTTGTTGTTTAATATATCGTTGAGTTTCATATCAAAGTTCAATCAATGAGGAATGAGGACGATGATATTACCGTCGAAGTCTTTCATAATTTGGACTTTGGGTTTTACAAGTTGGAAATTAAGGCATGACCCTTGAAATTGTTGGAGTTTAAGGAAGAATACAAAACCAACAAGACAAGTCAGGGTAGGTATATCATACGGCAACAAAACGATGAAGACATTTGACACCTATTAGTTTGAATTAATAAGCATAGCAACAACACTAAAACGTGGCTTAACTTTCTAAGCAAGCCAGCTTGTTTATCAATCAAGCAATTATTCATCTTAACAAGTCAACACGGAAAGAAAAATGATCAACTTGCATAATCGTAAGTATATATTTATTTATTAAACAATGATTAATAAATTCAAAAGAAAATTTAAAGAAGACACTTCAAACTACGTACTATTAAAATTTAAGCTATATTAGTCGTCTCTCTCATTGTTTTGGCACTCTTGCGTTTAAACGATTAAGTAAGAATGCTTACAATATTAATGCAGGAAGTGTAGGTCGACGACCACGTCTAAGTTCTAACATTTGAAAAAAGAAGAGGAGGAATTTTAGAGAACTCAAGTTGGTTAAGATCATCACTCTGTGTTTACGAAAAGTCGGTGGTTTGAGAAAATTCACGCTATCTTCCATCCAGAATTTAAGATGATCAGGACTTGGTCTTTGACTTTTGAAACCCAAACAGCATATAATGGTTAGAAAAAAATATTCATAATATTTAATTGTATTACAAATATAAAAATATAGTTAGGAAAATGAAGATGCAATTGTATATATAAATTATTTCACCAAAGTCATGATAAGTAGGACTTTCTATGTTCTTCTTCCTAACCCGGAAAACGAGGGCTGGAGGACGAGATTCTGATTTATTCTTCCCAAGTTGGAAAACAGGGTTAGGGTTTAAATAAATAAGTAGACTTGAACGGCTGATTAATGACTAAAATATGAAAAAGGTCACGTAAGGAGTTTCCAACATTCATACAGTCTAAAAGTTGATTTTCCAGTAATAAGCTCACTTCATTAGTTATTAGTTGATAGTTGATTATATTAACTGATTTGATTAGCTGATTGTATTAACTATTTGTTATTTATTATTTGATAAAATTAGTTATTTAATATTAGTTGTTTATGTGCAACATGATTTATAAGGACATCACTTTAAAAATTATAATTAAGAGTATGAATATTATATATCTTAGTATTTCGTTCAATATTCTTATACTTGGTATATTCAAGTCAATCATTCATACCATTAACTTTTAACAAATAATTTTCATTTCAAATGTAACTTAACACTCAATACAACCCAAGAGATGATTAAAAAAATCATTTTCTTTTATTAATGAGAACCAATAAGGTAAACCAAACCTTAATGATCTCAGTTACTATAGAAAATCAAAGTAACAGGCAGTACCCACACAACCTTAATAAGAACCTAAAAATACAAGATTTAATCAAAAAATAGAAACAATTCTCTTTTCAATCAAATGAGGCATGATCGGAACATAAAAAGAATAAAACTTACAAACGAAGACAACATTGGTAAGATCCAAGTGAACCCACAAGAAATCGGTTAAGTTATAAAGGTGAAAAGATAGTGGAATAGCTGAGACTAATCAATGAAGTTATAAATGAAGTTAAATGCAATAAATACAAAAATTAGCTACTTTCTACTAACTGCTACAATATCCTTCGAGTCACATAGTTTTACTGCAATAAGTCCACATAAACCTCAACTGTTATCATACTTTATTTAATAAAACTAAATCTACCTCAGATTTCAATCATTAAACCTCATATTGCATTCATTCAATCTCATGTTGCAGTCACTGATATTCCATTAAATCAATATGCAAATCACTTAAGTGTATAACAATCTATTTTTGAAGTTACATCAACGTGAATGTCACTAGAAGCAAAAGTAGTCCGTATTTGGCAACATTTTCTTTGCATGATCATTCTGACAAGAAAAATGAAGTAATTTTATAACACTTTTTTCTAAAAAATTGTTTCCCTATATCTAAGCTTCTAATGACACCAAGATTATACAATTTGATTCAGTATTCCGAAAGTTATACTCCAAATACTTCGGACTATTCTTAAACTGAAACAGTACTCTATACTCAACTTCAAGTCAAATTCTGAAACTTTTAGAGACAGAAATAAAATTTGATTTCTTCATGATATTTATAACCCTATGTCTCTAGTTTAATCTAAAATAAGAATCATTCCATTTGGATAACTACAGAACAAGTTATGGTTCAAATACTAAAGCCTATTCAATGAAATCTTTCTGGTTATCATAATCCAACACAGTCAACATTATCATCTTAAACTCATCAACCAGTTCATTTCAGATGGTTATAATTTTTAGTGGAGATCAAGAAACATGTCTTATGAGTTTATTGGTTCAACTCTCGTGTCATTTGAATGTCTAGAGAAGAAGTTATAGAGCAAAAGATCAAATGATGTTCAAAAACGAAAAAAACCTTCCACCGATACTCATCAGTGTCACGATCGTGCTTTGCGACTTCCAAACTCAAAAAAAGAATTGCGATCGTGCTTCAAAATTTATCAAAAATCACGATCTTGCTCCTTCTTCCTTCTTTCGATACTGATGTTCTCTCTTCTTCTTCCTCTCTTTTTCTTAATTCTTCCATTTCTAACTTATTTCAACTTCTATTTTTGACTTCATTCAACTCAACACATTCATAACCAATTTCAAAAATCCAAATTAAAACACAAACACTACAACAGAAAAATTCACTCATGTTTTTTACGTTTTCTGCACTTTTCTTCATTTTTCTACTGCATTCTTATTTTCTGTTGCATTCTCCAATTTCTTATCTAAAATATCCATACATCATCTAACTTCTTTTCCTTAACTCTAAACTCGTTTTTGTTCATTTTTAAAAACATCTAAAAATTTATGTAGAAACCATGAAAAGAGAGTATATACATATCAACTTTTCATAATTTTCTACACTCTCCCTATGTACGCTTTCAATGATTTTTCTAACAAAAAATTATTTCAACAACATTTTATAATATATTGATCATCAAAAATTATTTCTAACGTGATGCATGTTTTATTTATTAAGTCATCTCCGTGACTGGCTACTCACAGTGCAACTCCAAATTTCACATTGTTATTTCTTCGACAGAACTTGCAAAAGAAGTTATAAAAAATCTTGACTCTATCTTTATTACAAGGCCGTCTATTTTGTACGAATATCTTATCTTATGGTTTAAAAATGTAGCTTTTGCCCTATACGGAGAGTACCGGAGACAAATGAATAAGCTTTATCAACCACTTATTCCTGCATGTCGCAATGCACATTTTTCACCCCTTGACAATCAATACTTCAAAACAACATAAATATAGCAAAGAGTAGCGAAAAAGTAAGGGTAGAATAGTAATCGCTAAAAAGCTAATTCAACTATTTCTCCAAAACGCTACACATGACTAACGTTTCACAAATTAACTGATTAGGTTGAATCAACCAACCCAACCAACTAACAGCCAAACAGAACCAATAACAATCAACTATTTATAGTTAATCAGCTAACATCCAAAAGTGAAATTTTATTTATTGTAATTTTTAGTTTTTAGTTTTTATTTTTATTTTAAATAAAAACAGAAATATGTTGACAGTTATTTTTTATTACTAAAGATAATATATATTAGATAAAACTTAAAGATAAATTATTTTAACTTAAATAAATTTATTTTAAAATTAATTAGTAAATCAAAATTTATTTATATATTTTGAAGATATTTAAGATTTAATTACATTTATTAATAATTACTAAATCAAATTAATTTAATTTAATTTAACTAAAAATTAAATAAAATTGTATTAGTAATTAATTAAATACATAATATTAAATTAAATAATTTATATTCCTTAATAGTTAGATAATATCTGTTTGTCGACAATAATTTGTATTATAAATTGTAGAAAAGAAAATAAAAATATGGAAGAAATCAAAACCAAAGCCTGAGACGTCACAGAAATTTTTAAATTTAAAAATAAAAATAAATAAATTTCGTTCCAATCATGAAATGCAGCTGGAGCTGAGAAGGCCAGAACGCACGTTCTACCCATAAGAAAGGTGGGGCAATTTGCAGAACGTCACATCGAACCCTTGACTTTATACTGCATAATCTAATATTATATTCCTTTTCAGATCTTAGGAGAATCAGTTGGGACTTTTCAGCAGAATAATTTATTCCTAAGCAATAAAATAATTTATATTAGTTGCATTTGCAATCATAACAATATTATCGACATTATTCATAAAAGTCACAAAAAAACAATGATTCCTAGCGCTTATCCATAAAGACGGAACTTCCATTTTGGACTTCATACTTACCCTGATAAGAAAGGGTGCAATACAGTTTAGGATTAATTATTAAAATTTTCAAATTTTCTTAATTTTAAAATTTAAAAATGACTCTTAAATTTTCAATTTTAATAAAATAGTCCACTATTAATGTAAATGTTGTGATTAATATTATATTTGTGATACATATCAATTTTAGTATTTAATATATTAAAAAATCATTCTAAAATTAATAACGACATAAATACAATACGTGATAATTATGTGACAAAATACTAATTTGACGTGATTTGTCACATCATCTACATTAACAGAAAACCTAACAATAGATTTTTATATTAAATTTGAATATTTTAATGTAGTATTATAAATTTTGAATTTTTTACAATTAACCATAAAATATCTCACTCAAAATAAACTCTTGAGCCTTTTCCAATCCAATAAGTTTTTGGTTTAGTATGGAATCAATTATGTAAGGAGAGTTATACTCAATAGAATTTGTCATATATAAAATTGTGGTAATTTTGATATGATAAATTTTTTATAAAGTCAAGATCTAAAATAACAAAGACAATTAATTATTATTAAACTTTAACTATTTTATAATTTATGTATCTTTTATCTAAATTCTCTAGTAAATAATTTTATAAAAAATTAGTGAAACGTTTATTTTAGTAATGATTTATAACTAATAGATGCATTAATTTTATTTTAATTTTCTATTCAAAATGTATTTACTACTAAAAATTAATTTTGAAATACAACTAATACATAATATAAAAGTTAAAAATTAATACAATTTTAAGAAATGAATATGACTTCAAACACGTATTAATTTTGAAATTATGTCAAAATACTTTTTTAAAATTTTATCATTTAATTAATTATATATTTATTATCTGCACGTATACATATATAAAATAATATTTAAAAATATATTTGTTTTATTCAATTACACTATTCATATGCAGATAATATTAAACACATATATTATACGAATCTTAAAATTATGGATCCATTTATTTAATCATAATCAATTACTATTTAAAATTTTATATAAAAGTAACTCTTATTATAAAATATGTATTACGATGAAAGCAAGTGTTTTCTACTAAAAGTTAACACATGTTAAAAAATTAAAGTATGATATAAAAGTATTTTAATTATTTTATACATATTTTGTATAAATAGATAATGCTTTTACAACTACTCTTCCCATGTATGTATCGTAAAAAGTGATGTATGTATGAATTTAGTTTTAAAGTATGCAAAATATTAAAGTCTTATCATAATAATTAAGTTATTATATAAAATCATCAAATTTTGACATCTATTTAAAGGAAGTAAAATTAATTTTAAATACTTTTTAAGTATTTAAATATTTTACAATGTCTACATTTTATACTATAAGATTTGCGTTAAACATTTAAATAAAATTTGTAAATTTCTAATGCATAACTTTTAATCTTTTCTCATATTTTAAAAATATATTCGTAGTATTATTAATTATAACTTTTTGTGATTCTTAAATTTCTTTTTATTATCTAAATCCCTACAATTGGAAAAAAATAACTTTTATGCTTTCATGTAAATTGTGTTTTATTAAAAATCATTAATATTAATTACAAGGTCCGATTGATTTCAATGTAGGTTTTAGTTTTCCTATTATGTTTTTAATTTCTATTTTATAATAAATAATTTTATTTGGGAATTTTATATTTTGGATACGTTTTCAATTCTATTTATTAATAATTATTTTACCACCCCAAAAAAAAAAAGTATGGACTTCAACTAATCCAAGATTTTATCCACTTTAATTAGTTTAGTTAGATGTTAACTTTACTTGCTTTCTCACCTACTCGTATAAATATATATATCAGTCTTCGAGTCAGAGTAACTGTTCTTTTCTACCACACGTATTTCAAAAGATAATTATATCCTCATTAACAAATCGACCAATAAGGTGTGTTACACTCAAAGAACAATTACGTATGAAGACGGCGATCAACTAAAATGACCATCAAATCAATCGTTTGCCGAAATATCTTACTTACCACGTTAAATTTTCTGTTCAATATTATGATATTTTATTATGTCTAATAAATTTTAGCTGTTTATTTATATGAGTCCTGTATAAATCTCAAGTGAATCTTGTGTGAATCTCATAAAATAAATAGTTAAGATTTTATGAGATATAATAAAACAGAATAATATTAGACAAAAAATTATAATTACTTAATGACTCTTCGTAATCAGTTATTCACAAACAAACTAAAATAAAATATAGAAAAAAGCATAGCGATCTTACCTGTAGTATATTACGATCACTTCTACGAGAGTAGTAACACAAAGGACAAGGAGTGGTGTATTATTAACCTACCAACTGGGTGTGGAAAGATTAATATGCGACTTTCATATGTAAACCTTTCCTGTTGAATAATCGTGGCTATGATGACAACCGACGATGAGCTGGTTTTTTATTTTAATACAAAGGAAAAAAATATATAAAAAAAAGAATTAACTAAAAGATAGATCAACGATACAAAATATCGTAAGAATAACAGGACATAATAACGATGACAAGCGACGAGCTGATTTTGAATGCTCACCGACATTTACGCATGGAAGATAGTAAAAGCTAAAAAGCTTTGTGTAGACTTTTACTGTAACAGTAAGTCAATCACAAATTAAAAATTAAATTACCAACAATTATTACACTGCAAATAGATTGTGAAAGATAAGCATATTTTTCGTGAAACTAATAGAGTTACAGATTAACTAATAAATCATGTCAGATCTCTAGACTTTGATATTTATTAGTATCACAACTTATTTGTGAGTTGCTTCGCTATTTTTTCGGAAGATATATCTGAGGTCTCTCTCTTTTTTTTTCCGCCAAATAACTTAATCTGCTTGAACTTTTTTTTCATTAATTTTTTTAAAAACTTGAATGGAAAATCGAGTTGGCATAATATTTACAAGTTTGGACCAAATTTCCAACTCTGCTTTATTAAATTTTTATAGGATAAAAATTAGTTGCACGGTCTTAGGTAGGTGATCGCGTGCCAAAATGAAAACTTGCGAACCAGTAAGCTACCATTGACCGCATATTGATGTAACTCTTTAACTTTAGACGGAACATGACCACATAATTCAAGGAAAAAAAAAAAAGTGGTCAGCTTTAAGTTCCTCCCACTTCATACGAGTTAAATGAAGTCGTTAGTTTAAATCTTTTTTTATGTACGCAATTGTTTAATTTTTAGAGTTAGAGTTTTGCTTCTTACCAAAAATTTATTCAATTTAAGCAGAGATTAGTTTAGGTGTAGATGACTTAAAGATACCTTCTCATAATTAAAATTTATCCAATTTAAGCAAAGATTAGTTTAGGTGTAAATGACTTAAAGATACCTTCTCATAATTAGAACCTATTTAAGACACCTCGTAGGTAATAAAAAAAAGTTATTCAACAATAGAAATTAAAAAACAAAAGTAAAGAAAAACTTTTTTATATAACTATAAAATTAGGAATAATAATAAGTTGATCTATGAGTTTAAATTAAGATATTTTAATAGACTGACTTATAAATAAGGCCTAAAATCAAACCGACCCAATCTTAATTATTTTGTTTTATTTAGAAGAGTTACGTTTAGACGGTTTATATTTTGGGTCCATTAAAAAAATTATTTTAGATTTTAATTTTAAAAGAATTGATTTTCTATTTTGATAAAAGGAAAAGGGGAGAATTGTGGCTATAAATAGCCGCTTATCCGTAACCTTCTCTAATCAATTTTCTTTGCCCTAACAAAACATGTTCTCTCTGTCATCATTATATTGTTAAACCATAATTGGTATTACTGAGCTAAAAACCGCAGCATACACATACTCACAAAGCCAGCACACACGGCACACTCGGAGAGACACAGATGCATTGCTATGGCCTAATGACCCCTGCAAGCGAGGCTTCTCGCTTCTGCCTCGCCTCTTCCCGAGCCAACGGCTCGTATATGGCCGCCTACCCTGTCGCCAGACTCCGACCCACGTCTCGAATTCCAACTGGGTCGTTCAAGACCAAGGCTATGGTTAACGAAAGAATAGCTGCCGAAATGAGTTTTTACGAACTTCTGGGGATCTCTGAGTCTGGAACGTTGCCGGAGATCAAGCAGGCTTACAAGCAGCTGGCCAGAAAGTACCATCCCGACGTGTCGCCGCCGGATCTCGTCGGGGAGTACACCGAGAGATTTATTCGGGTCCAAGAGGCTTATGAGACGCTGTCGGATCCAAGTCTGAGGGCTCTCTATGATCACGACATGGCTAGGAATCTTCACCTTGCGTTTTCTGCCAGAAGACGCTATCAATATCATCAAGATGAGGTATAGGTGTCTTTTCTTGCGTTTAATTGTTTGTTTGATTTTGTGGTTCGGTGTTCGTTTCTTTGGATTTCCTCTGCAAGTTGGGATTTTTATGGAAACATTGGGTCTTTGTAGTTGAACAATGTGTTTTTGTGGGTTTCACCTAGATATCTTCATTTTTACGTATGTAATTGACGCAGATTTGGGGGAAAAAAAATTATGTTTTAGCTTTGTTTTTCAAGTCCGTGTTGCTTCCAGCTTCGGGACTAAGCTCTATGATTCCTTTTGGTTTGTATATTTACCTGTGTGAACCAAAGGGGGAAAAGGTTTCTTCTTTCTTGACCATCAGGTATTGAAAAGCTTGAAGTTGAGATCTTTAATCCACAAATCCATATTAATCCTTTTATTTGACGTCCTCTCAACATCTATTGATTGAATTCGCCGTTCTTAGTCCCTGATTGAGAAGCAACTTTTGTATTCTGCCAAGTAATTGTAATAGAAACCGATCTTACCTGCCAGATTTGCATCGATCAACTGGAATTTGTCTTTAGCTATCTGTAATCTCCCTTAGACAGCCATTAACGCGTTGGTTTTTGCTGGTTGAAACAGGACCTGGATGAGAGAACTGAGTGGAAGAATCGCTGGCAGGATCAGCTATCAGAGCTGAAGAGAAGAAGCATGAACAAAGATTCAAATGGAAACATGTCATGGGGTGCTCGAATGCGCAGGCAAAGAGAAGAATTATCAAAACAACTTTGAGTCTTTTCCGTTTTATCCTTTTTAGTCAGTATATAGATGCCATCACACATATGGTTGGTCCTGCTAGATGTGATGAAGATATTGGCTGGTTAGCAAGAGTAAATGTTATAAGCATCTATTCATGCTAGCCATACAATAATCTGGGACCAGGAGGGAAGTGTACAGATGTTACTGTGGCTATGTTGCTCACGATATATAAGCATCTTATCTTGTACATATAATCTTGTGCGCACTGCTTTTTAAGCAATAACAAGCTTTTACTTTGTTAATTACTCCAAATCTGCTCTCTTCCCTTGTATCTTCTGATTGCCGCTTGACTTCTGAGAAGTTGGTTATGGATTTTTTGTAATTTAGACGGGATCTACTGATCATTATGGATAATTAACAAGAGGTCTGGCTTTAAAAATGAGGGAAACCATCCTGTTCGCTGCAATTCTCTGAAAAGCATATATAGTTTTTAGCTTAATCTCTCTGCAGGTTGATGTTGGAGATGGTGTCCTTCCTCTGCAGCAGCAACTTCATTTGCTGTATACTCTCTTATGTTTATATCGAGTTTTACAGGCAGATTTTATGTGGAGATTTCTGTTCAGCATCTCCTCTATGTTCAATACACCGTCCTGAGCCAAGCTACCTAGAATTCTGGATTTGAGGACATATAAGATAAGAACAGCAGCAACACTTAATAAACAGTGAATAGCTGAAGTTAGTAAATTTGTGGAAGGAAAGGCCGTAAAAAGTAAAAGATCCTTACTAAAAAGACAATAATGGAGGCAACTTGTATGGGCATGAGTCGGACATGGTCGAGGTGTCTGCAAAGTAAGTGACCCGGGAATAAAAACAAACCGCGATGAGATTGTGGTCCATTTGGTTGATTTGACGGTGGAGATCTTAACCTTTTTCGTGCTGACAATTTTATGATATTTTATTTTATTTTATAATAAATCTAGTATAAATAAATATAAGATTAAAATTTATAGGATAAAATAAGATATTATAATATTAGACGAAAGAACCAAATCTACCTACCCAATGGATCTAGTAAATCGCCATTGAATATGAGATGATCTTTTGAAATATCGCTTCCATCCCCATGTATGCTTCTCGCTGTCATGCACCGATGTCTTCAGGCTCCCAACCTGTCCAAAACTAATTCTGTGTTTCATACTCTCTATATTACCTTTTTTATGTTCATGTACATTAATGAACATAAAAACCTCAATGGTGCGAGAGACCTGGCGAATCAAAAGGGGACAAAATTTCAATAATGCAGATCCACCCAAATCAGATTCAAATCATATTAAATAAATTATTTAGTGTATTGATAGCTTAAATTATAATTTAATTCTTAATTCACCATCCCTGAAGTCAATTTTAAACAAAAGAAACAAATTGTACCAATTAAATCGTCCTTAAGTATCACATGTATTGATGTTTAAGATAATTAGCATACTTGAGATTTGGGTGGTGACCTTTTTTCAATTGTCTTCGCACTTTGAAAAGTGCTTTTGTCTTACTGAAACCATCTTAGGTGTCCTTTTCAATTTGGTTCCCAACTTGAATTGGTTACCTTCCATCGATTTTTGGGATATTTTGGGCTTACCTCGCGATATTATGTCTTATTCCAAATGCTTGCAGGAAAAGTAGCAAGAAGCTAAAGAGTAAACAGAATAAGCGTATAAGGTATTTTAGAGGTATGCTCGCCTAATCCGTCTACAGAATGAAAAAAAAGTATAAGAAATTGTCTGTAACCTATAAATTCAAGGCCCACTTGAAAACTCTATATCAGCTGATTCACTCTCTCCTTACACGTACGTTTTACTGATATACCTAACCTGATAATATCCTTTTAACATAAAAATCAAAATATTAGTTCAATTATCGCTAGGAAAAAAAAATCTCCATTGCCATTGTTAAAGGGGGGGAAAAAAAAACTTATGGACCCAAGTAGTCATGAATCATGATAGAGATGGAGACGGAGACGGAGACGGAGATGGGCGACTTTTGGGAACACTGAGAGGTATGCAGATGGGGACCAAAACTACTGGCTTTACTTTTTCACAATGGCCTTTTCGGTTACTTCAGTGTCTTTTAGGGTCCAGCGTGGGTCCACCACCTTATAGTGGTGAATGGTCTCTTACCTGAATGCTTCAGGACAGGACTAGACTGGCAGTAAATGGCGGTCAAATCCAGTGGCGGTGCCTCTTGCCTTCCGACCGACGTTGTATTTATTGGTATTGCCTTGAAGAAACTTCCTGGTGAACAGTAGTAAACAAGGACAGAATGTAAGGATGAAGAGAAGAAATAACACTAACGTTTATAATTTATTAACATAAGTTGCATGCTAACCTACTACTCTATTTCTTCTATCCTACATTTATGGTGAACAACAGTTCTATGTACGTATGTTACAATCAAAATTGGGGGCAGGTTACATCTCTTTTCAATTCTCAGTTAGGTCCTAATAAGGATCCATCATGTCAGATTGAGCAACCATGCCTGTTCTGCAACCAACCATTCAATATGGAACAACATATGGCAACTCATAGACATCAACTGACTCTATCCTCAGAGCTTCTGACCACGCCTGGGCTACCACTCCAACACCAGAATCCGCTTTTGGTTTCTTTGGTTGGGTACTGTTACTCTGCAGTAGCCATTCATGATCATCAAATTCAGGCCATTGTTCCATTGTTGGCACAGTAAGCACCTCATGTAGAAACTTGGAATCTTGATGAGGTTGCTCCTCAGGAAATTTAAAGATTTGATCAAGTAAAGGTTTGGTTGCAGTGGATAACGGCTTTGATGTCAAGGAGACTGAAGAAGCTTGGGCTTCTAACGTACCATTTGTCTTCTCTTCTTGGACATTCATCTTTGGATTGCTGGCCAAACCCTGCCCACCAGATATAGGTGGCACAGGGTTTTGGAAGTTTTGCAATATTATTCCATCCTCTGCCAATGGAGGGAAAGAAGATACAGGTGTTGGTAACTTGGCGGGCTTTATATCATTAGCTGCAACAAAATGCCAAACGCAAGCAGAACTTGTCAATGGACAAGAAGCCTAGACGTTGCCGGGTAAAATGTGTGCACTGTGCACAAATAATTGCAGAACAAGTACCAATCAACTACCGTAACAAGCTTGAGGACAGACATAACATTAAAAGCAAACTGTTCGAAAAGTTATTCCATGGAAGAGGTCCCTCGTCTAAATATAGAACGGGAAGAAAATGTTTAGATATGAATGTTTTGACTCACCACAAAGAAAACCATTGGTGTCCAACTCCTTTCGTTTTCTGAGATTCTCCTGAAATATAGCGCTCTTGGTGCTTTCTTTGGCAAGAGATGAGGTTTTTACATGATGGATACCTAAAAGTTCCACTTTGTTGCTACTTCTGAATTTATCTTGTTCACTGTTCTTATACTCTCGTTTCTCATTCCTATTCTCCTCTCTATCTTTAACTCTGTCTTTCTCCTTCCCTTTGCATTTTTTCTGTATATCTTTGTCCCTGTACTTACGTGCATGTTTATCATCATTTGCATTTTTCTTGACCGTACCTCTAATTTCTATCAACTTCCCATCATCATCTTCAAGGGGTTTGGACATTCCATCTCTTTTCGTCTGAACCACTCCAGAAAGGCTCTGAAATGTATGGAAGCCACTTCCAATTATTTTCACCTCATCCTTCCTTCCAAGCCCATCAGACTTTCTAGTATTCTTTCCTTCAATGCCTTCAGCCCAAGTGTCAGTAGTGCTTGAAACCAATTTGACTTCTTTACCGGTCAATTTCTCAATCAACTGGTTGGCAGCTCCGACGTCTTCAACTTTGATCCTCCTTCCGGACTCCTGTACAAATTTAGAATTACTTGGAGGAGCAGCCAGATGCGGCTTGATTCCCTCCCAGTTACCCAAATACTGGGCAGAAATTTTCTTCTCAGCAGAGACACGCCCTCCATCAGCATTTCTAGTGAAAACTTCACGACTGCCAACCTCAGATTTCTTCAAAAGGTTTCTCTCATTTGCTGTTTTATCCACATTGCCACGCTGAAAAAGTCTCTTCTCATCCGAAACACCTCTGTCCTCATCGTTACATTTATCCTTCTTCTTATCCCTGTGCTTTTCCTTTTTTCCTTTCTTATGCCTATGCTTTCGATCACTTCTATCTTTCTTTCTCTTCTCCTTGCTTTCACTATTCTCTTTGTATTTCTTCTCCTTATTTTTATTCACTACGTTCTTTTCCTGAAAATTATGCAAGAATGATTCAACTCAATAGAATACAGATATGCAACCAAATATTCAAAAGATGTGTAAGAGCTGAGTATATACGTGTGTGTGTCTGTGCGAGAGAGAGAGAGAGAGAGAGAGCAAAAGACCAAAACTCCAAAGCAGATGCCCCACTTTCAGCATTCTGTCCTTTATTAAATGAAGAATTGCACACAAAACCACTCTGAATACATACATGCATATACAGAGGGAGAGAAAGAGAAAATGATCACATCTTTCGCAACTAATGAATCACCAGATAGTGAGTTAGATGTGTACCAGCTACAAAGTACAGAAGCAATTAAAGTCTGTATCGTGTACAGAAAAGCAACTAAATAGCAAAATCAATAAACCTCAAAAAGCTCCCTACGATCATGCAAACAGATTCATGTTCTTTAATTTTGCTATGTAGAAATAATCAAAATTGTGAAGTTCAAATAATATGTAAATTTTCTTCACAGCCTAACTTTAGGATGAATCAACAACAACCAGAAGAAACAGAAAATCCATAACCATGTTAGCGCCACAAAAATTCCAGTACAGAATTGATGTGGCCACTAGATAAAGCATCATGGTTGAATGTAGATCAGCCCAAGAACGCTGTTCTTAAATGTTAAATATTAAGAAGTTCGCTTTTACAGGGATACATACTAAAGTAAACATCAATTTTTAGAAAAAAACTTTTCTTTAAATTGAGTTAAAAAGTAACAATAAAACATATGCTATATAAATATCACACATAGATCAATCATCCGATGCTTATATGACATTTCTGACCTAGCTTTTAGACTAAAATCGAACTAACAAAATCTGACCCAAATTAATAATTTATTATAATTATTTAATTTAAGTAAAATTTGATTAGTTCAAGTTGGGTTTAAGAGTTAAGTTCAGTTCCCATATCAGTGACATTTGATTAGTCCATGTATGATATTCATACAGCATGTTTCGTCCTTAATTTTTAACCGGTCTAAAAAAGGAAAATTTTACAATTATAGAGATTTTTCAAGAATCTTGAAGTGCTAGAGAAAGAAGTCTATGGCTTTTATTTGAAAAGAAAATATAATAATTTTCCTTTTAAGATGATCAAGATTATGCAAGAATTCATATTCTTCCAGATTTATGTTTCATATGATTTCTCATTTTTTCTTACGTGCATGTGCTTTTGTTTGGTTAAAGTAGCAAAGTTTTTCCAAGGTAAATAAAAAATAGAAAAGGAAATCAACGAACTACAACTCTATACTATTAGTAGTACCTTGCATGTACAGCTAGGTAATATCTATTCTTCATCTTAAGATTGTTTCGCTCAAGTTTTAGGAACAATTTATAACGCTAGGTTTGGGAAAATGTCAGGCATAACCAAAGTCAAGAAAGATGCTTTCTATATTTAGCCAATGGCTTCTAGATCTTAGTTTCCAAAGGTTGATAATGCAATATAAATTTAAAAAAATTAAGCAAACTATGTCAAACCACTAACAAGGATCGAACTAATGACAAAAAGTAAAGCAATGAAGCAATATTTTTCCAAAACTGGAATAGAAGAACTTGGACAAGGAGTCATGACTACTTCTAGAAAAGAAAAAGAAGCCAGAAGTAATTTTCTAGGAACCCTGCTGGGTTCAAAAATCACCATGCATCATCCCCTGCTGGGTTCAAAATTCACCATGCATCATTCTCATTCATTCTCAAGTGACCGAAGGATTGGAGGAAAGGCTTTCAACGAATCAAAACTGTATGAAGTTGGGGAATCTCAGGATTGGCAAGTCTTGATTTTGTAAAACATAGAAAACTATGACTATCTTGTTCAATTAATACAAGCATATCTCAATCATATAACTTGAAACTCCTTCACATTGGGTCTGGATTTCCACATTTTGTAAAACCTTAATTTAGTTTTTCATAACATGCATTGTTCTACTATACAATGGAAAATAAAGAAAATCCAAAAGCTTATATAGAGAAACTAGGCGCTTAAAACTCGCATAATTTTCCAATTTTCTACACTTTTATCAAGCTTCTTGATACACTGAATTAAAATATCATAATCTCAGCAGATAAATTCAGACTAATGACCTGAAGAACATAGAATGAGATATCAACAAGCAGCAAGATGTACCAAATCACTGACCATCAAAGACACGAAATGGCTATTACGCCATTTCATTCCATAATCATTTCTAAGGAAAAACAAAAGGCCAACTCAATCTTTCTCCTGGATTAGTACAGTGCTTCAATGAGCAAGATACAACTACTTCTTATCCTTGAATGGATCTATCTCATAAGGAATGCAGTTAAGACTTCACAATATATTTAAGATCTTAAAGGACCAAAGATAAAATGAAATTAATGTAATCCATCATACATACAGGATATTGGGCCCAAGGAATGTCATATAAATTATGTACTGCAACCAAATTCAGGAAAGTGTACCTTTTTCAGTACGTTCACTTCTTTAGTCCTTGCCTTCTTTTCATATCCTGGCGGTGGGAATGAAAAGCAGCGAGACATTGTAAAGGAGCTTGGAATGTAGGTTACGACACAGAGTATGAATACTTTCTATGACAAAAAATAACTGCATTGCTTTCCAGTGGCACCGTTCCAACAAGGGAACGGACCAGAAACCATGATCCTGTTCCTGCACCATATCCCTGCATTCATTTCCAGCTTCGATACTCTTTAGTGAGCTTTCTGATTGTGCCCACTATCAACTATTCCAAATCCACTACTCTTTAGTCCAACTTTTAGTGTTAAAGGGAAGAGCACAGGTCACAAGAAAGGAAGTTGGATCCCAAAGCATACGCAAAATTTCACTCAACCAAAACTTATGCTACACTATATCATTGTAGTTCAATCCAACAGCAAAAGCAACCACGCACGTGTTAAATGTTGCTCAAGAGTTTTTGTTCAAGCTACATTCACCCAAGGGAATTTGGATCCCAAAGCTTACCAGAACTTTCAATCAACCAAAACTATTAGTATGCTACACCCCATACCACTACAGTTCAATCCAACTGCAAAAGCAACTATGGAAGTGTTAAATGTTGCTCAACAGTTTTTGTTCAAGCTCTGTTAACCCAAAAGATTTCCTGAGAAATGAAAATGGTCTACTATCAGCTAATGTAGAGTGCTGCCTTCTGGGCCAATGAAAAATCATCACCTCTTTTTCCCAGTAATTTAAAACGAATATCCAGATCATCCCCTAATTGAGAATCACACCTATAAAGCACCCAATGCACCAGAAATGTTAGCCTCCAAGCAATAGAATCACCCAACTCTTGATCACTGTCACATAAATATATATATGCAGTCCTCTTCCATGACGAAAACCAAAACTGATGATTAATTATTCAACAGACTATCAGTGTCAAATGGCACACCTTGGCAACAGCCCAATCCACGGCTCCAATCCTCTGAGAGGCGGTCCATTCCCGTTTGGCTGCTCAATCACAAAAATCCTAAACAGTCACAGCTCCGTGATTCTAGGAGCTCCCAATTATGATCCAGCACCCTATCCAATAACACAATAAGAAACTGGTAAGTACAACCATTGCAACTCCACTAAAAAACTCCTAAATTAAGTTCCCAAAAAGCAAGGAGAAATAAAATCCCGAAACCCAAGTAAAAGGGCAATTCAGGAGATGCTTATCAAGTAAAATGAAAAAAAAAAAAAAGAATATAACAAAGACCCTCTTTTCCTAAGAGCCTGGATGTAAATCAAAAGCCAAAAGAAGCTTGAATCAAAGCTTAAATCACAAACAAAACAAGAAAACCATTGCAAATTTCTCAAGCAACAAATAATCACGTAGCAAAATAAACTGCGTGAGTAAAATCCAATTGAAGTAAAGATTACATTGTCCGCTAGAACAGCGATGACATTGTGGCAGGTATAAGATCTCTCTCTCACCCCCTAACACAAACTTTTCTGCCAGTCCGATCGTTCCTTTTCAAAAGAGTATCTGTTACTTTAATTCCTGGATGTACCTCGTAATTCTGTGTATGTATGTGCGTGTTATGAAGTAAATGTGTCCTAGTTGTTGTGCGTGAGTGTTGCAGACAGCCAGGGTGTCTCTGTTACAGACAGTGGAAGGTTAAATGTTCGGAAGTTGTACGCTAGATTTGGAGAGGCAAAGAAAGCACGATGGGGGACCCTCCTGCCCATTCAAGCTGGTGAGTTGAGTTGTGAGCCACTTTTGAGACTAGAGTGAAAGAGAGAGAACTTTCTTTCTTTGCTACCAAACGGATGTTCACGCGCCAGAGTTAGATGCTGCTTAGTTATGCAACGGTGACTTTTATTGGAAAATAATATTGTTGACCAGAAACGGCGATCTTGGTTCTAATTTCTAAGAGATAAAGCTGGAATTTACATATTTTCGAAAAAAAATTTAAAACATAATATTTTTAAAATTTAAAACCTTAAATTTCAGTAAAATTATGTTTTTAAAAGAAATTTTAAATATTATTTCTGTTTTATTTTTGTAATAATTGTTTCAAATATATACATACACCAATGTTTTAAAACATGACTAGAAAATAAACTAGTACGACAAGATTAATTAGACTATTATAAATTGATTAAAGATTAAATAAAATTAAAGAATTTAAAATATATTGAAAGAAATTGTCTTTATCTATCGAATAATTTAAAATTTAATTTAAAAGAGATTGTTAAATAAAATTAATTGATTTATTTTAGTTTATAAAACTCATTAATTTACAAAATTGACCAATCAATTAATAAATTGATAGGTTTTTAATAATAAGGTGGCGTTTGGTTTGAGCACGAGGTTGGGTATGGATATGAGTATAATAGTGGAAGGAGATGAGAATGAGTATGAAAAATAAAAAATGACGTTTGGTTTGTAACTTAGGTTTCTGTAATAATACCAATATAATTGTTTGGTTTGTTGCATTAATGGGAATGAAAGATGATATAATATCATTTTTTCATATCATATTTAAAATGGAATATAAAGCATAAAACATCAAAATAAACTTTAAAACATAAAGCATCAAGACATAAAGCAAGATTTCTCATAATACCTAAAACATAAAGCATCAAAACAACATCAAAATAAACTTAAAACATAAAGCATCAAAACATAAAGCAAGATTTCTCATAGTACCTAAAACATAAAGCATCAAAAGAACATGAAAATAAACTTAAGACATAAAGCCTTCGTATGTCAACGGGAAGGTTGAGGAACACATCAATCTTGTCTTTATTTGAGCTGAAAATGTTAGCTGCTTTAAAGACATCACCACTTGGAAGGCCAATTTTCATTAACTCTTCTACCATGTCTTTCATTTTTTCCGAAGTAGCTTTGTCACGTAAATTTTCATCTGCAATAGCATTTGCTATGGTTGTGAAATTGCTATTAAAGCTTTCCACAAAACTACAAAAACCAGAATTGATTTCTTGCAGTTGTGCCCCGACATCTAAGGAAGCTAAAATAGGTGACATTTTCTTCTTTTTTGTTATATTTCCTCCACTGCTGCTTGATGGTTGTTTCTGCTTTGCACTCACATTTCTCACATTTGTGTTGCTTGTGTAAGTTGGAGTTGCTTGCGAATCCAAACACATATCATTGTTTTCTTCATCAAATAATAAATCATATTCACCAACATACTCACCACCACTTACTATATTTTGATCATTCTCCATATTTCAAACAACATCCACATATGCCTGAACATTCAACCTAGTAGCTCGATCTCTTCCATAAACTGATTCAAGTTGATTCAAGTATGGGAATTTAAATTCCCACATTCCTTTTGCTTCTTTACGCGTCTAAAAAAATATAGAAAAACAGAAAATGGAACTTCAATCAATATACTTTTGCATTCTATAAGGTCATATGTCCACCAATTTGATTAAAGAGAACAAGTATGAATAACTCACCTGACAGTAACTATCAAACCATTGCTTCTCACATGCAATCTTTTTCTCCACATCATTCTATTGACAACCACTCTCCCTTAACATATCATTGATGCAATGAAATTTGTTCTTCAACCATTTGATTTTTGACTCAAGATGAGGATTAACTTTCTTTAAGAAATTTGGCATTATTTCTATAATTCTTCGATGTACTTCAGTCATGTAGTTGCTCATAAACCCGCTATTTCCATGAAGGATCGCACGCCATTCCTTGAAGAACTTGAATCAAAACTTGCACCTCTTCTTCTGTCCAAAAGCATTTATTTTTTTCCCCGACCTCGACCAGCTTCTTTTTGATCCATCCTAAGAAAGAAAACATAAACTTGTTCAAGAATCAATAACTCATATAGTTATTCAAATAACTATAATAAAAATAACATAATTTAGAGACAACAATAGTAAGGAAATGAAATAAGTACAAACAAGTACACCTTTCTAAAGTACATCTCAAATAAATATGACAGTAATAATTATGTTTATACAAAAAGTTGAAACAAGTACACATTCAAGGATTCAATCTCTCCCTCCAACTATTAAACATATGATTTGCTATATAATTTCTAAAGGTAACCCAGTCTTGTGTTGGGTTAATAAATGACACATAGTCTTCATTATCAAGGGGGTCATCATCTGCTAAATCATCTTCTTCAACTGGCTCCAACTCTTGTGGATCAAAACTCATGTACTTCCTTATCAAATTATGTAGGAGACAACTAGCCAAAATGATGCGCACTTGAGTTTCAATTGGAAAAAATGAAGGAGAAGCTAATATTTTCCATCGCCCTTTTAGCAACTCGAAACATCTCTAAATAACATTTCTGGCCTTGGAGTGCTTCATGTTAAAATATTCTTGTGGTGTCCGTGGATGATGACCATGAAACTCATTAAGGTGATATCGTTGACCTCGAAATGGAGAAAAAAAACCCCTCAGCATTGCAGTAACCAGAGTCCACAAGTAATAACAACCTTCACAGGTATACATAGATTAGAGTTTGAATGAAGTTTTTAATATATACATATCTCTCTATGTGTGTGAAGCACTTATACCTCGAGGAACTTTAAGTCCATCAGGTTTATTGATAGCGTCACGAAGTACACGGCCATCATGTGCCGAACCCTCCCAACCAGGCAAAACATATATGAATTGCATATTTGGACAACACACAGCCAACACATTTGTTGCGATATTTGCTTTTCTAGTTCGATACCGTGGTTTTTGATCAGATGGAGGTGTCACTTTAATTAACGTCCCATCTAAAGCACCTAAACAACCCTGTCACTTGAAAATAAAAAGTAAGACTCTAAATGGTTGAAAAAAATGCAAACCTATAATAAAAAAATTAACAAGAAGGTACCTTGAAAGACTTCCGACGGTTGTCCTCACAATCTTCCGTAATAGGTTGAGGTCTTTTAAGCAATACTTCATGTAATTTTAAATTGCTAAAAGGCATCTATTAAAGTGCCGACTGATAGTTTCCCCGCTTCGATTAAACAGTAAGCCAACTGTCCTATTCTTTTTGTGGTGAGCCAACACATATAAAAACAAAGCAACTATTTCCTCTAATGAAGAGTTTTTAGTGTCCTTTACCCCTCCAATATCTCTTACCATCTCACACAATATACCAAATGTACGTCTATCCATTCGGAGCTGACTAATACAAATAGTATCAGATTCTTTTGTGAACCTAAACATCCATTTCATTCTCTCATGTTTGATTTCTTCTTTGGTTTTCAATGGGGGTCTCGTAATGTGCAAATGCATCAACAACATTTGATACCAAGTAACAAAAACTAGATTGAATACATTAACCAATGTTGCCATAATCCGAGCATTTCGAATTAATTTGCGTGGTCTACTTATGATAGGGGTACGTGCCATAATGTTCTACATTGAAATTAAAGGTAGCTATTACGTTAACGAATATGAGTGTTCACAAAATAAGCAATAATATTATAAATATGGATTTATTGTAAAAAAAATTAAAAAGAAAAAGCATTTTTATAATAACGTTAGTTTCACGTTATTAGAAATCAAATTGCTTTGTTATACATGACTAAAGAGAGAAATTGACTAAAGAGAGAAGCTCCGAATAAACAATGTAGAAAGCATGTTTCTTAGAATAAACAAATCCACTGCATGTCTTAAACATAAACATATACATGACTAAAGGGAGAAGCTCCCAGCAATGACTAAAGAACAAATTTGACCTCCCCAAGTGCAGTCAAAAAGCTGTATACCATTGTCAGAGATTAGCATGTCATACATAACAAAAACAGGTTTATATCATTGTCAAAAGCCAGTCAAATAATTATTGTTTTCTTTGATTACATTATACCGATAACTTCAAGTGCCTATAAGCATTATGATCGTCTACCCATCCTACTTTATAGCAACTTATTTAAATAGGAAACAACCCTGCAGACTCGGTCCCACTTTCAATCATTCATAGATAAGAACGACATAGATAAGCATTACTCACTTTGTAATTTTGCAAAATACTCGAGTAAAATCTTCCCAAAAACTTAAGACATAGATAAGAACGACTGAGAGGAACATAGCGCGTGAGTGTGAGCAGATACCTAGCCAAGAAACTGATCAGAGAAGAGAGCAGGACAAGATGAGAAGACGACAGTGCAAACAAGATGAGAAGACGACAGTTCAATGATGGTGAGAAGATGAGAAGACCTTGGAATGAAAACTTGATACTCACCTATTTTGGAGGGTTTAGTAGATTCCCAAATTTAATGGGATAAATCCATTACCTTGGAATTGAAAATCCTAAAACAAACAATATTTTTTACAATAATTTCTTTCCTTTATTTCCAAACCCTCAAATCAAACGCCTCCTAAGAGTTATTAAAGCAAATTGAATCATAAAGTTTAAAACTGAACTAAAAAAACTAAAAGGTTAAAATTTTTTATAGTTAAACTGATTGAATCGGTTGAATTTTTTAATCATTGATATATATTCATTTTTTAATTAAAGCTCCTGCGAAGATAAGTCATAAGAGATTACGAAATAGGAACCATTGGCTCGAGTTCAAGAATAAGTAGTAACTGTCTTCCATAAATATACAATAAATGCATATAATATCTCATATTAATCCTTATTTATTAAATACCAATTTGGTCCAAACAAGATCGAATATCTCATTTTGATCCTTATTTATTAAATCTCATATTTAATCATAAAGTTTATCAAATTTTACATTCAAGTCCAACTTGATTAGTCACATCTGTCATGATCGTGACTTCCCTCATGGTTCCAAAATCTTCTTCATTTAATACGTTAAAAAATGGGTTCTCTCATTATGATTTCTCTCTTCCTTCTCTCTACTCTACCACGGATCTTCCTCCTCTGATCTTTCCTCTCTCGTTCTTCCTTTGGCACTCACTGCTTCTTTCTTCTACTACCTGTTTTCTTTGATAAACTACCAAAGTTACCCAACACATAGGTTTGACATCTTACCATTTTAGTAAATGCCACCCTACTCCATCTCTTTTGATGTGAGCAAGAGTAAGGATCACTATAAAGATGGCATGCGTGATGGGGACGAGAGTATCATTCCAGTTGGACCTATGTCTAAAGCTAGGATCGAGAGATTCAAGGAGGCTCTCTATGCGCATATAGGCCAACTTATGGAGAGGATGAAGCTAGCCAAGCCTATTAGAGGAGAGCTAGTTGGATCACAGCCCAAATTGATCCACTTGTGTAAAATCCTTGAACTGGATTTACTTGAAACTTGAAGACTATTGTGCTGGGCTATTCTTCGGCATTTGAAGCCCAAGAGGAGGTGCGCTTATGACTAGACTTGGAGTCTCAACAAGATCATACCTATAGGCACATGCTTATATTCCATTTTGGACTTATTTATATTTTAGGCTTCCATTATTTTAAGCCCAAGCCTTTTAGCATTAATCCTAAGTATAAATACTTATGTTTTAGGGCTTTGGAAGACAACTTTGAGATTAGATTATTCTTATGTTGCCACATATCACAAAGTGAGGATTTTCACCTCTTATTCTTGTTACGTTATGAATCAACAATTCACTTATCAATTTCGTCAAAATTATGGCGTGTTTGTTTGGTTCAATTTCTTGGAATTAATTCACATCATCTAGGTTGCTTGGAACAAGTTTTCCTGAGGTTTAGTATGAACGAATTCCTTGCGTATCCCTTTCTTTTCAATTGTGTTAATTCTGTCCTATTGAAGAACATCATAGCCGAACCAAAAGAATAAAGAAATCTTCATCATTCTACAAAGTCAACACATTTTCATTCTCCCAAAAAGTTATGAACAAATCGTCATCAATCTACACATCTCTTTCACTCGTGTTATTTTTGGTATCAGAGCTATGACTCAAGGTAAATTCCTATTTACCTATTTTCGCAGTTAGGGATTGTTCACCTTTGTTCATTGTTCTTTTTTGATACCGTCGGCTGTTCAACCAAACCTAGGGTGTGAAAATTTTAGCCTAGGGTTTCTTGGATTCTTGACTTATTTATCTTCTTGTAATCGGTCAAAAAAATAAAAAACAGAAAAAAAGGACGACGAACAGAATATAAAAAATAAAAAAATGAAAAAAGAACGTCATACGTATATATATAAAAAGGCCTTGAAATTCGATTGTTACTTGTTTGATTTAGATTGAATCCTACTTTGTCTTATCCTAGCTTGGTGTGTTACGCATTGTGATCATTTACTTGGGAATAATGTTGATTGTTGAATTCGAATTTGCATTCCACATTTTGGGTTATTGATCGGTTGATGCTTGAATTATGAAGTGTAACTTGGATTTTAGAGGAGATTGAGAGGTAAAAGGTAGAGTGCCATTGCCGTGACTTAAACACGAGGGAAGTGACCTCATTTGAGTAAAACACGTAAGAAATTGTGTGATATTGTTTTATTGCTAACATTTGTTTTGCAAGAAACTAGCCATTAAAATATCTTAGGAAGGATCTCAAGAGGGTAACCAAGGAGGGGAGTTGAATGCTTTCACTTTGAAAGCTATGCAACAGCAGAATGGATATGAGATTCAATGAATTGAGGGAGGATTTGGCGAGACATGACCAGGAGCTTACAGAGATTAGGTGTGGAGGGCAAGCAAAGCCCCAAGGAAGGCATGATGGGCGATGTCAGCCCCCACCATCACCTCGTCGTCAACTGTATAGGTATGAGTATAAGGATGAAGTATATGATGAGGAGGAGGAGGAACCAAAGGTGCTCATGCTTAGGAGAGTGTAGAAAGCTGAGCCACATGATAAGCGAGATGGAGACCTTAAATCCATCATGATGCAAATTCCAACCTTCAAGGATAGGAATGATGCCGAGGCTTACTTGGAGTGAGAAAGGAGGGTAGACTTAATTTTTTAGTGCCACGATTTCTCATAAGACAAAAAAGTAAAGCTTGCTGCTGTTGAGTTTTCTGACTATGCATTCATATGGTGGGACCAGTTGGTGACTTCTAGGAGGCACAATGGGGAGAGATCGATTATTACTTGGGCAGGCAGAAAGGCTTACATAAGGAAGCAGTTTGTATCATCATACTATTGTAGGGAGATGCATTAGAAACTTTAGAGACTTACTTAAGCGTCTAAATTAGTGGAAGACTACCACAAGGAGATGAAGTTAGCTATGATTCGAGCCAATATAGAGGAGGATCCGGAGGCAACCATGGCACGGTTTTTGAGTAGTTTGAACAGGGAGATAGCTAATATTGTAGAATTGCAACACTACGTGAAGATTGAGGACATGGTAAACATAGTCATGAAGGTGGAGAAGCAAATCAAAGCTAGAGTGACAGTAAGGAGTGGGGAGAATTCTAGCCAATCATGGATTTCAAAATGCCCAAGAGAGAGGAGAGGTCGAAAGATAAGGCGCTAGACTTCAAGGAGACACCAAAAAAGCCGAATGTAGGGTCAGACCCTAAAAGTACACCTAACACCCAAGCTTCTTCTAGTAAACATTCTAGCATTAAATGTTTTAGGTGTTTAGGTCATGGACTTATTGCTTCACAATGCCCTAATAAGAAAGTAATGTATATAAGGGATAATGGGGTGATAGATTCTGATGACGATACATGTGATATCGAATTATTGCCTTATTGTGATGATGATAACGATTGCGTTGAGAGGGTTACCATAGGGTGAATTGCTTATAGTTAGGAGAGTGTTGAGTACTTGGGGCTAGAGATGAGATTTTTTATCAGAGAGAAAATTTGTTCCATTCAAGGTGTATAGTTGGTGGAAAAATGTGCAACTTAATCATTGACGTGGCAGTTGTACCAATGTAGCTAGTGTGACTATGGAGGAAAATTTGGGATTATCTTGTAGGAAACATCCAGATCCATACAGGTTACAATGGTTTAATGATAGTGCTGATGTGAAAGTGACCAAGTAGGTGTTAGTGTCATTTTCTGTGGGTAGATATGAGGATGGGGTGTTGTGCAATGTCATACCCATAGAGGCTGGTCATATGTTCCTTGGGAGACCTTGGCCGTTTGATAGGAGGGTAGCATATGATGGGCATACTAATAGGTACTCTTTTAAGTTTAAGGGTAAGAATTTCATTCTTGTACCTTTATCACCTCATAAATTATACCTGGACCAGTTAAAAGCAAATAAAAGTGAGGAGGGATCGGGTAGTGACCATAAAAAATTGAAGAGAGAAAAGAGACCCAAAAGAAAAATGAGATAGGCCCAAAGGGGAGTGGCTGCACAGTTGAGGAAAAGAAAGTGAGATGTGCAGGAGAGAAGAGCTCAATGAGTGAAAAGAAGAGTGGAAAGAAAGAGAGAAAAGTGAGCTTGTTTGCCAAGGGAAGAGATTTATGAATAGTAGCTAGAGAGAAAAGAGCACTCATGGTTGTAGAATATAGAGACTGTTTGGTTTCTAAAACTAGCCCTCTTGATACTTTGCCTAGTGTATTTGTTTCTCTTTTGCAGGATTATACTGATGTCTTTCCTGAGGAGATGCCTAAAGAACTGCCACCTTTGAGAGGCATAGAGCACCAGATTGATTTTGTGTCTAGAGCTCAGATTCTGAACCACCCAGCTTATAGGAATTTTTGGACCCCGCTGTCGGAGCCCAACATCGGACATGAGAGCGTGGTACTGTATGCGTGAGGTGAAACATGAGAATTAAGCGATTAAGGGAAAAGACCATCGGAAGCTCGATGGACCCACCGTGAACAAACTCAAAACTTGCTTTCATGATTTAAATCAAACACATCCATAAATCAATATCTAAAAGATGAGTTTTACAAAGCTATAAGAACATTTCAAACCCAATTACAACTTTGAGTTCAAGAGCCAAAAATACAAAATACCCTTGAATCAATAAACTTGAAATGTAACTAAAGCCTTGACTTCTAAAAAATATATCATAACAAAAAGAAAATGGAGTGCTGCCATAACTCGTGACTCACTCGGTCTCTTGCTCGTCACCTGAATGGGGGAGAATAGAGGGGGTGAGCTATAAAGCTCGTGGGAACATATTTATAATATAGGAATAAGCAAAAGTATTCAAAAATAACTCATTGTCGTAGTACTTGTTGAAATCATAACAATTGAGCATGCATGAGTCATTATCTTGAAATGCTTGAATCTTGAACAATTCATGATGCATGAAACATGACAACTGATCATAAACACATAAGCATAGCATAATGGTTTGGGTTAGTCCCTGATTCATGACGTACTACACAGTCCCATCGAAATTGTTATGTGTAGACATAGTTTCGTGAGAGAATCTTTGTGAGAAACCCTGTGCCACTTGCGGGCAGGCGGGAGAAGCCTTTTCGTGAGTCAAGGTACACTTGACTGTTCGTGAGGGACATACCGCAAACCCACATAACATGCATGATTCAAATTCTTGTAAACTTGTTTGCCAAACTGGCACTTGCTTGTAAACTTGCTTGTCATACATTTCGGAAAGCATGAATTCATGTGCATGTATTCGTGAAAGGAGAAAACCCCTTTTTGAAAACCTGTTCATAAATCAGGAATGCAAATCATATAGAAAAATATAACCATCCCACAATAGCATGTAATGCAATCATTGATGATGCAATTTAAAGCATTAAATCTTTCTTGATTTGAACAAAACAATGAGTGACTTATTTCTTCTATTATAAACATGAACCCACCTTGAATTCCTTGCTTGTTCTTGCCTAGGAATGAGTTTCCTCTTAATCCTCTTGCTCCTCTTGCCTCACTTGATTTCCTAAAATAAGAACCAAAATCCCATTCAATAACTCATGCTGAAACAATATTTCTATTCTTAACTTCCATCTAAAATTTTATATCCTTAGAGACTGATTCATAACTTCACTACTTCACAAAACTTGTAGATCTATGTCTCTAGTTTACAACGCATCAAAAATCACTTCAATTGGACTTCTGCAAAAAAGATATGCCCAAAACACTAAAATCTATCCTTGCTGAAAATCGAAGACTCGTCGCGGCGAACAGCCTCCGCTCGTCGCGACGAAAGACATCTGCCTCGCACGTCGCGACGAACGACTTGTGTACGTCGCGACGAACAACCTTGCGCACATCGCGACGAATGAATCGTTCACGCCGCGGCGAACAGCTTCGCGCACGTCGCGACGAACGGCCTGGTGCACGTCGCGACGTGCGGGTCTGGAGAACGACTCCGAACCCAACTTTCATGCATTTTCCCAGCTAAACCCTTCACGTCTTTCACAAGCAACACATTTCAACCTTAGTTCATGCTTAATACTTTATTTCTAAACTCATTCAACACAAAATCACCAACAAAAACAACAACCCAAAGAATTTCTACCAATTTTCCCATAAACCCTAAACCATCGTTTCCTACTCATTCTAAACCATATTAGGGTTTTAAAGCATTCTAAACAAGAAGAAACAATTGTATACTTACCCGAGAATGCTTCAGATCCTTCGAGAAATCGCCAACCTTAATTTCCTCTTTTTCTTCTTCTTCTCCCTCTCTTCCTACGACTCTCTCTTCTCTTCCTCTCTTCTTCTTATTTTCCTTTCTTTTCTTTTCTTCTTTCTAACTCTTTCCTTAAGCCTAAAAGAATGAGCAAGGACTATAATGCCCCTCTATGCAAGCCTTAAACCTCTTATCCTTAAGTGATCTTCCATGTTTGCCCTCATACATTTTACCCTTATACACTTTTATTCTTTCGTTACCACTTATTCCACACTAATCTCAATTTAATCTTAATTTCCCATTAACACTTTCACTAAAATCAAACTATGCAACAATTAACACAATCAACTTAATTCATACCTAATAACATCAAGAAAAACAATTTGAGGCCCAACAGGAGTAATCCTGAGGAGACAAAGGACTTCAAAAGCAAGTAGGATGATTACTAGAAAAGGGACATATGAGGGAGAGCTTGAACCCTTGTGTAGTGCCAAAGAAAGATGGGACCTGGAGGATGTGTGTAGATTGCAGAGTTGTCAATAAAATCACTATAAAGTATCATCATCCTATTCCTAGATTAGATGATATGCTTGATGAATTGCATGGTGAATGTATCTTTACCAAAATTGATTTGAAAAGTGGATACCACTAGATTAGAATGAAACCAGGAAATGAATAGAAAACTACCTTTAAAACTAAATATCGGTTGTATGAGAGGTTAGTTATGCCATTTGGTTTAACTAATGCACTTAACACTTTATAAGGTTGATGAATCTTGTGTTGCATGCATTTTTTGAAATTTTGTGGTTGTTTACTTTGATGACATTTTGATATATAACATTAATCATGATGGGCATATCATGCATGTGCGATGTGTTTTGGATGTATGGAGACATGAGAAACTGTATGTGAACCTTAAGAAGTGTACTTTTTTCATTGATAGGCTTGTATTATTGCAGTTTGTAGTCAGTTATAGGGGAGTTGAGGTTGATGAGGAGAAGGTGAAGGCTATCCAAGAATGGCCGACGTCTAAGAGTGTTAGTGGGGTGAAGAGTTTTCACAGACTTGCTAGTTTCTATAGGAAGTTTCTGAAAGATTTCTCTACCATTGCTGCTCCTTTGACTGAAATAGTCAAGAAGGAGAAAGGGTTTACATGGGGTGAGGAACAAAGCATGCGTTTAATTTGTTGAAAGTAAAATTGTGATTTGCTCATATTCTGTGTTTACCTAACTTTAAGAAAGCTTTTGAGGTTGAATATAATGCTTTTAGTATTAGTATAGGTGTTGTGCTTTTACAGGAAAACAAACCAGTAGCTTATTTCAGTAAAAAACTGGATGGTGCACAACTCAATTATCTGACCTATAACAATGAGCTTTATGTTGTGGTGAGAGCATTGGAGGTGTGGCAACATTATCATGAGTCTGTAAAGCACTTGAAGGGATAGGGCATGCTGAGCAAAAGACATGTCACTTGGGTGGAGTTTCTGGAGACATTTTCGTATGTGCTATATTACAAGCAAAGGAAGGAAAATGTGGTAACTAATGCTTTATCTAGGAGGTATTCCTTAATTTCTACTCTTAGTTCTAAATTATTAGGATTTGAGTAGCTTAAGGACATGTATACTTCTAATGATGATTTTGCTACTGTGTATGCTGCTTATGAGCATGTTGCATTCCAAAAATTTTATAGGCATGATGGATATTTGTATCGTGGTAATCAATTGTGCCTAATTGTTCTTTGCGTGCTTTATTTGTGCATGAGGTCTATAATGTTGGTTTGATGGGTCATTTTGGAGTTACTAAAACTTTGGATATTTTGCATAAACATTTCTATTGGTATGGTATGCGTAAGGATATTGAGCGTGTATGTACCAAATGCATTGCTTGTATACAGGCAAAATCTACTAATAAACCCCATGGATTGTATACCCCTTTACTTGTGCCTACTGAACCTTAGGTTGATGTTTCTATGGATTTTGTTTTAAGACTGCCTAGAACAAAGAAAGGGTATGATAACATCTTTATTGTTGTTGACCCATTTAGTAAGATGGCGCATTTCGTTGCATGCCATAAGACTGATGATGCTGTGCATATTGCTAATTTATTCTTTAGAGATGTTGTTAGATTGCATGATATTCCTAGGTCTATTGTTTCGAATGGAGATGTTAAATTTCTAAGCCATTGGCATATTCTGTGGGAAAAGTTGGGTACTAAATTGCTTTATTCTACTACTTGTCATCTACAAACAGATGGACAGACTGAGGTTGTTAATAGAACCTTAGGTACCTTGTTGCGTGTTGTAGTTGGTAAAATTTTGAAAACTTGAGGTGATTGTTTGCCATTTATTGAGTTTGCATATAATAGATATGTGCATTCCACCACAGGTTATTCACCTTTTGAGCTTGTCTATAGTTTTAATCCTTTGACTGTTTTACATTTGGTACCTTTACTCTTGCATGAATTGTCTAATACAAATGGCAAGAGGAAAGCTGAGATGGTCAGGGAGTTACATGAGAAGGCAAGGCAGCACATTGAGCATAAAAATAGGGTGTATGCAAAGCAAGCCAACAAAGGGTTAAAGTTAGTGACTTTTGAACTTGGTAATTAGGTATGGATGCATCTAAGGAAGGAACGGTTTCCTACCCAAAGGAAGTCCAAGTTAGATCTTAGGGGCGATGGTCCATTTTAGGTGTTCGAATGGATCAATGACAATGCCTACAAAATTGATCTGCCAGGTAAGTACTGTAACACCGGATTTTTCGATCCTTTTGTGTTGTTCTGCATTTGGAGATACTACTATATATTGTCATATACATGGTTGTATATGAGTTTAAATATGTAATTGAATCCTTTTCGTATATATGCAATTGATATATAACATTATGTTCATCGGTATGCGAAATCTTGGAAATTTTCGACACATAAGTTTTTAAGTGTGTAAAACCGAGTCCATCGAATGAATAAGACCTGGCTGGTTAAATTAAATGTATTCTAATGCCTTAGAGGTGATTAGGCATGATTTATAGACTTATTAGACATTTAGAAGCTAAATTGGAGAAGTTGGTGTACCTATGGACTTAATTGCAAAATTTCTAAAAGTTAAGGACTTAATTATAATTTTTCAATTCTTTGAGGACCAATTTGTAATTTTATAAAGTTGAGGGGCCTAATTATAATTTTCAAAAGTCCAAGGACCAAAATGAAAATAAAATTTTTTGTCATTCTCAAATTTTGGACTTAATTGCAAATTTGGGAAAAGTTTGAAGGGTATAATGGTAATTTCACATAACTAAAGGCAAATTGGTAAATTCCTCTTGTTTGGTCAAAGAATAGTCAAATTCTAGACTCTTCTACCATGTGGTGGCTGTGCAACCCATTAAATGAGCTTTAAAATACTTGGTTTTTATTAAAAGAAAGAAGAAAAAAGGGAAGAGAGGAGGAGAAGAAGGGAACTTTCGGCTATCACTCCAATTTCACCATCTTTTTGACTTTTCAACCCAAACCAAAGTGTTCTAAGCTAATTTGGGGTCAAGGAACTCAAATCTATCATTAGATTTGAGAAATTCTCAAGGAATTTGAAGATATCACTAAAGGAAAGTATAGGTAAATTTTGTCTCATCTCTCTCTACATTAAGATTTTGAGTTTGGTGTTAAGATATGTTGTTTTCCATGCTTGATTATGCATGAAACATGGTTTAGATGAATGAAATATGTCATGGAGAGGGTTCATTAAGTCAAAACCCAAATTGTTCTCTTTATGTAAAAGTTGGTGAATTTTTGAATATCTTGTGAAATTGATGGTAAAATTGAATTCTATGGTGTTAATTATACATGTATGATGTGAATTGATGATGGAGAATGAAGAGAATGTGTGTTGGATAAGGGTAGGTCGAAATGGTAGAGAAGAGGTGTGTGAATGTGATGAGTTGTGTAATTGATAAATGTAGCTTAAATGAAAGGAGTTGGTTTGAATGGAGTGGTGAAATGTGTCATTGATTGGAAGTGCAACCATATGTCATGTTAGGAGCATGAATTGTTATGGTAAAGTATTGAAAATAAGACTTGAAAGTCATGCACCTTAAGTGTTTGATAAAATGCCTAAGTGAATTTGACTTAGGATTTAAGGATTTTGAGGATGTACATTGGAAAGAAACTATCATGTTTACTTAGAGTAAACTTGAAACATTGCCTAGATTGATGAATCACAGCTTAATCTGCTTCAATGAAAAATATGCTTAATTATGTCATAAAATGAGTAAGTTTGGATTAAAGGCATTAAATGCCTTAGGAAATGCAAAAAGGGAAGCTAATGTGATGGCGTTTAAATATGAAATTTATGTTTAAGTAATGTTTTCATTGTATGTTGTTTTTATGTATAAAGGCTCGGGAGCTGTGAATGGAGGAGCTCGTACTGAAGATTGTTGAGGTTAAGAGAGGGTATACCTTCTTTTGAGGTGAGTTGGGGAACCATATTTCTTATATGGGATTAGATCACTCTAAGATATGTATGATGACTTGTATGTGAATTTTGAACCTAAGTAACGTATGGTAGAATTGAATTTCAAATGGATGCTAACATGTGTATGTTTTTGATAAATGGCACTATTTTTGAACAACTTTGCATTTGGAGTACAAAAGATGGCTTTTATTTTATGAGAAAATATTTGAAATTTACATATGCATAATCGAGTCATGTATGATGTATGTATTTGTTCTCTTTTAGCTTAGAGCTTTAACATAGTTTTATTTCATCGGTTAGACCGATAAATAAAGGCATGGTGCCTTACTTGATTTTATACTTAATAATTGGACATGACTTGTTTTGTGATTGGTGAGAAAACGATTGGCCAATCGTGTGTTGGGCACACCTGATTACGATAAAGCGACCCCCGTACCCTTGATGCTGGTACATGAAAGTCGAGTCGCCGTATCGACACTTTTCTACGGGACTCGCAGATGATTCCACACCTAGGTTTGGACACCGATGAGGTCATCACCTAGGGTCATGACGCTTTTGTCGACTGTAGTCCGGACTCGCCATAGATGAAAGTCGAGCCAACACTGGGTATCGGTGGGTGTGTACATTAGTTTGGCCGACTAATGATGTCACACATGATTGTTTTGGTTTATCCTAATATTGGTTTTCCTATTGAGATTTGATTGATACATATGATATTTTTATACTTTTGTATACTGAAACAAGGACCTATGTTCACCGAATGAGTGAGTTAACAAGCTAGGCCTATGGTTCCTAACCAGTATGCATTGAGTCATAGGTTGAGCCTATGTGTTTTCTATGCGATATATATTTACTTCATAGGTTATGTACACTATCTTGAAATGAATCACTTTTATTTATGATATATGCTTCTTTTGCTCACGGAGTACCCAGTGTACTCACCCCCTCCACTTTCCAACCATGCAGGTTAATTTAGTAAGCTTGAAGCTCTGTGAGGACTGTGCGACTTTTTGACATTTTGGAAGTATTTCCGCATGTGGGTAGTCTCCCATTTTGTACTTTTATTGTCTAGTGGCTCGTGAACTGTATTTGTGTAAATATACTTTATCATTTTGCGAGTTAACTTTTGATTGCCTTACGTTTGTAAAAGATTTTATGTATGAACTTTTGATACTTGAGTTGAGTTTGCCTGGAGTTGAGATTGTTTGAGTGGACTAGAGAGTCCTAAAACTGTGGTTGGATATGCATATAGAAGTGTGTTTGAATTCATTTGCAGGTTTTGGGATTTTTAAAATCCAGTCGTTATGCTACCCAAAATTTTCAAAAAAAGAAAAAGAAAAAAAAGATATTTGGTTAGCCTTGCATAGTTGGATTAAGGATATTGCGAGTGTCCTTAACCCAAGTATACGACAGTTGTCATGGGCCCGATGTGGTACTGGGTCATGACAAGTACAATGTCTCTGCTATCTTTAATGTTGCTAACCTTTCTCCTTTTGATATGGATTCATATTCGAGGACAAATCTTCTTGAGGAAGGAGGGATTGATGTGAGCAAGAGTAAGGATCACCATGGAGATGGCGTGCATGACAGGGGTGAGCTTGTCATTCCAGTTAGACCTATGTCTAGAGTTAGGACTAAGAGAATTAAGGAGGCTCTCTATGCGCATGTGGGCCAACTTATGGAGAGGATGAAACTGCCAAGCCTATTGGAGGTGAGCTAGTTGGATCACAACCCAAATTGATCCACTTGTCTCAAATCCTTAGATCAGATTTACTTAGAACTTGAAGACCATTGTGTTGGGCTATTCTTCGGCATTTAAAGCCCAAGAGGAGGCTTGCTTATGACCAGACTTGGCATCTCAATAAGACCAGACCTATAGGCGCATGCTTATATTCTATTTTGGACTTATTTATATTTTAGGCTTCTTTGTATTTTAAACCCAAGCCTTTTAGCATTAAGCCTAGGTATCAATACTTATGCTTTAGGGTTTTGGAAGACAACTTTGCGAATAGATTATTCTTGTGTTGCCGCAGGCCACAAAGTGAGGATTTTCACCTCTTGTTCTTGTTACGTTAGGAATCAACAATTCACTTATGAATTTCGTCAAAATTTTGGTGTGTTTGTTTGGTTCAATTTCTTGGAATTAATTCTCATCATCTAGGTTGCTTGGAACGAGTTTCCCTAAGGTCTAGTAGGAGCGAATTCCTTACATGTCCATTTCTTTTCAATTGCATTAATTATGTCCTATTGAAGAACATCATAGTCGAACCAAAAGAATCAAGAAATCTTCATCATTCTACAAAGTCAACGCGTTTTCATTCTCCGAAACAGTCACGAACAAACCATCATCAATCCATGCATCTCTTTCACTCGCGTGACCTTTGTTGGAGAGTGAGGAGTTTCCTCCCCTCTCAACATCTTAGCAAACACCCACCTAAACACCTCTTAAACTAACTTAGAGCCGAGTAGTAGGAGACCCAAATACATTCGGGAAGCTTCACTATGTAGCTAGTGCAAAGCACCGACTGATATGTTTCTCAAGGGAGCAAGTAACTGCTTAAAAATATAATTGTGTTCCCAGTCTTCTAATATTGGGCAGCCACCAACTGAAAGAAATTGGATCTTCAATCCACACTTATAACAAAAGATGAGCTATTTATCTTTCAGTTCTCCTCATAGGAAACAACAGGAAGGTACTAGATATAGGGCCCTAACACATTCAAGGTAAGTCATTGTTCTTATGGAAATGGGAGTTAGGATTCAAGTTAGATAGAAATGAGATTAAATCTACTCCAATTTGGGTTAAAACGCATAAAATCCCTCTTAAATATTGGTTTGAGTTATTTGGCTAGTTATATTGGAATTCCCTTGGCTATAGATGATAACACTGCTAATATAAAAAGAGTTGGCTATGCTCATGTGTGTATTGAATTGGAGCAAAAGCAAAGCATGCCAGATAATATTCCTATCGTGAAGTTTAATTTAAGTGAAAAGTTGGTGGAAGAGAAAATTATGTTATCCTACTCGTGAAATCCATACATGAAACCTGGTACCAAAGTGTGGATCCCTAAGAGGAGTGTTAATGAGGTAGTTACTGAAAGTAAACAACAGTCAAGTGCACCTGAAACAAAACCAATAGGTTGTGAAGTGGGAAATGCAATAATTCAACCAATGACTAATTATGTTAATTTGGGAAAAACATAAAGTGATCTCATGACAGTATCTAAAGTGGGAATTGGTCAGATTGTTGAGGATCCAGGTGTAACATCTAATGACAAACTTAGCTATGTTGAAGAGAAGATATCCTTTGAAACCTCCTTGCAGTGTGCTGAATTAGTTGATAGAGAAGAAAATCAACAAAATGTGACTATTAGAATCCAACAAAAAAATCAACAGCATGTGACTACTAAAATCTATCAAAATAATATGGAAGACATTATGTAAGAGGCTACATCTTAGACTTAGCAACAGAAGGCCAAAGCAATAGTGAATAGAAACAATAATCAGGAAACCAGTCATGAGATAACTGAAGTTAAGAATGTTGACAGATTAACTACCCCAGGAGATATAAATATTGATAATGAAGAGAGCAGTAGTAAACTTTTCAAGAAATGTCAATTTATGTTTTACTTTAAATCTAGTTGGAGTTCCATTACTAAAGGAAAACTTTTCTACGACCAAGCAATATAAGCGTACTTTACCATAGTAATTTTCTCCCCTCACCTTACTTTGTTAATTTCCCTGTCCGCTAATTTTCTCCCCTCACCTTACTTTGTTAATTTCCCTGTCCGCCTCTGTTAGACTATCTATAAGATCTTTAAAAGCTCTCTTCTTTGCCTTAACAGTCCCCTAGACCTCGTCTGACCACCACCAACCTTCCATCCGCCCACCTCCTTGCCCTTTAGGGGCCCCTTTGGATACCCCTAGGAGATTGGTAGCCGTTGCACGCACTACAGATGCTATCCCCTCCCATTTCAGGTTCGTATCCCCGCGCATAGACCATGTTGCATTTGACCAAACTTGTGCCCTAAATTGTTCCATCTTGGCCCCTCTTAGTCTCCACCACTTAATTTTAAGATAATGCGGGGTCAAAGGCTGTGACCTCCATCCTTTAATCCCAAAATCAAGAACTAACAATTTATGTTGAGTCGATAGGCATGCAGCCAACAGTACTTTGCAATCTTTGCACCATGATTTGGCACCTCTCTTAACAAGAAGATAATCTATTTGTGTCTTGGAGGTGCTACTCTGAAAAGTTACCAAGTGCGCTACATTTTTCTGAAAAAGGGAATTAACGATGACTAACTCATACGCTACGGCCAGGTCCAATAATGCAATCCCGTTATCATTTCTAATGCCATAACCAAAGCCCCCATGTGCTCCTGTATAACCGTCCGTACCTGCCCCTATATGCCCATTAAAGTCACCACCAATGATGAGCTGCTCCGTATCAACGAATTGTTGTAGCACCCCCTCTAGCGCTTCCCAGAACAAATGTTTTTGTTGTTCGTCTGAACCCGCTTGCGGTGCATACGCACAAACGACATTGAGAACCACATTGCTAACAACAATTTTAGCCACCATAAGTCTATCATTGACCCTTATAATCCCCACCACTCTACTTATAAGTTCATTGCCCACTAGGATACCTACCCCATTATGCTTCTGAGTACTTCCCGAATACCATAGTTTGAAACCTCCTATCTCTTTCGCTTTAACTCCGGACCATTTGGTCTCCTGAATACAGGCTATGTGTATCCTATACTTGTATAAAATGTCCACTAATTCTAAGGACTTACCTGTCAGGGTCCTAATGTTCTAAGAGCCGAATCTTAAAACGTCCACGTCCTGTTTTTCTTGGCCTGTTGCACGCACCGACCCGCCCGTACTTGTCCCAACCGTGCGAATTGAAGGCATCCTTCTTGTCTCGAGCCTACACCCGTCCCTCAGGTCCACGTCTGAGAGCCTCTAAAAATCCGACCCTAGTACTAACAACAAAACTAAAGGATAGCCACCTAGAAGAAAAATAATAAAATAAAAAATAAAAAAATGATCAGAACAATGAAAATAATAATAAAATTAAAATTAAAAAGAAAGAAAAATGAAAATACAACAAAAATAAAATAAAAGATTAGAATAATAATAATAATAATAATAATAATAATAATAATAATAATAATAATAATAATAATAATTAGTAGTAGTAGTAGTAGTAGTAATAGTAGTAGGAAAAGTATATATAAAATATAAAAGTATATATAAATCTACTAAATTCATATGCATATCATAAAGTCTATGAAGTAAATATACATTGCAAATGAAATTATGATGGGATCATAATTATGAGATTCATATTGCATTTATATATTATCCATGATTGTTTTAGTCATTGTTATATTGAGGTTAGATATTAATATGGCATAAAAGACTAGCAAACTTTATATTTCTTCCTTATAAAGAAAGTAGTTAATCTTATAGACTAAAGTTTGAAGATACTTAGATAAACTTATGGGTATCTATTAGAGAATAAGTTTACTAAACTAACCTTATATGAGAATTTCATTTAGAACATTATGAACATTATTTGTATGTTTATATAAATTCTCTTTGTAATAATTATATAAGGGATTCTTTTGACTTGAGATATTCAAAGTATCTCATAGGGATTGCTATATTTTGATACTATTTATGACATATTCTAGTGAAGGGTAGCTATATGTTTTGTTGGTTTGGTGGAAACCATTATCAAAGAGAAAATGTTTCGAAATGAGCTAAAGTTTATTCCAGCAGATTGGCAAACTTGGAGCAATCACTCTAAGCATCCTATAGGAAGGATTATTGTCGCAATAGATCCAACTTACCTTATTCTCTCTAACTGCTACTGCACTGATCAACTACTACATTGTGAACTTATGTTAAAGTCACTTGACATTCTTATAACTATAACTGTGGTTTATGGTGCTAATTAGGAATTTCAAAGGGTTGGCTTATAGAAAGACCTACAGGATATTTATCTAAATATATCAATCCTGTAGATGGTGAGAGGGGATTTTAACTGCTTATTAGCTTCTTCTGAAGCCTTAAGGACTAGGAAGGTTACATATGGGGATACTAAAGAATTGACCTCATTAACTTCTTCTTTAGGACTTGTTGAGATATCAGGGGTCTATATTCACATGGAACAATCACCAGCAGGGTAATAGAAATGTCCAAAGAAAGCTGGGTAGGTGCTTAGTAAACAACAGCTGACTTACTCAAGTAACTAAAAGCTATACAATGTTTGAGGAACCTCTATTTTTTCATCATACTCCTAATCGGATATGCATCCATGGCAACTCTTTTAAATGATGATCACCTTTCAGGTTCTTCAACTCGCTACTCAAGCACTCTTAATTTGATTCAATTATTGCAAATGTTGTTGGTATGACTGAGCAGGGTTCTAACACTTTCCAATGTTTTCAAATGCTGAAATGTATTAAAGTTTAATGCATTAAGGTTGCTAAGCTTAATATAAGTCCTTTGAAAATTAGTAAAGAATAGGCCCCCAAGAAGCTATCTTTGATCCGAAAGCTTTTAGCCAAGGATCCTACTAGTTCCTCACTCTTATAGGCAGAGAAATCTGAACTGTGTAGTTACTTATAGATCATTAAGGAATATTGAGAGCAACTGAAAAAAAAGGTCTAGAATCCAATAGTTACAAGAAGGTGAGAAAAATTCTAAATACTTTTTCAGTGTGATTCAAGGTAGGAGAAATAGAAACATAATATCTTGTCTTGATAATGAGAATGGAATGAAGATAAATGATCAAGAGGAATTCAAACGAGTTGCCATAAGTCACTTTCAAGCAATAAATGGGGTATCTACTCACACTATAAGCCTTCCTAGCTATCTAATCAGTCGAATGGTTGGGCCCGTCGAATAGAACACTACTTAGGAAAGTCATAGGTGAAGAAATAAAGGAGTTTCTGTTTTCATTTCATCTAGATAAGTCTCCTAAGTTGGATAGCTTTAACGCTAGGTTCTTTCATGAGAAATGGAACCTGTTATAAGTATCAGTTGTTATCTTCAGTAGTGGTAGGTTACTCAATGAAATCAATAAGACATTTCTCAGTTTGGTAACCAAGGTCCCCAACCTAAAGAAGTTGAATGACTACAGAATATTATCATGCTGCAATGTGCTATATAAGATCATTTGTAAGATCCTTGCCAATATATTGAGAAATACTCTGCCTAGTATTATTAATCATGGTTAGGGTGCATATGTTCTAGGGAGAAGTATGGGTGACAATATAATATTGGCTCAAGAATTATTCAGACTATTCATAAGGAACATGTCCAAAGTTGTGCTCTTAAGATAGATTTCACTAAGGCATATGACATGGTTAACTAGGGTTTCATTATCAATGCTTTCCATGCTTTTGGCTATCCTAGTAAGTTCATTAGCTGGATCTATTCTTGCATATCAATAGTTTCTTATTCAGTGTTTATAAATATGGATCCTATGTATCTTTATTATGCAGCTAAGGGAATTAGGCAGAGAGATCCTTTTTCTCCCTACCTATTCATTATTGTTATGGAAGTTCTTCAGAGATTGACACAGATATAAATTGATGAAAACTCAAATTTCAAATATCATTATCGTTCTCGTGAACTCAATATCACTCAACTTTGTTTTGTAGATGATCTACTTATGTTATGTGCTAATGACTTTGCTCCAATTGAGGTAATCTTGACCTCTCTATAGAGATTCCAAGATGTATTCAGTCTAAGGTTTAACCCTCAAAAGAGTTATGTTTACCTTTTCAAGCAAAGTCCAGTGGACTCCTCTAGGGCTATAATTGATGTAGGGCTTTCAATACAACAATTGCCTTTTAAATACTTGGGTGTTCCCATCTCTACAAGGAAGCTAAAGGAAGTCGAATGCAAACCTCTGTTGGATAAAGTTCATAAAAGAATCACTAACTAGAGCAATAGATTTTTGTCTTGTAGAGTTAGGTTACAGCTAGCTATATCCATTGTCAATAATGTACATATTTATTGGCTGGCACACTTAGCAATATCTACAAGAGTATTGAAAAAGATTGACAGAAGTATACAAGACTTCATATGGAATGGAAAAAATGTCAACCGTAAAAAGATGTCCAAGGTTAAATGGAGTGTGATTTGTTTACCCAAAGAATATAGTGGATTAGGTATCAGCTCAGCTAGTAGAATGAGCAAGGTATTGTTAGCTAAAAAGCTATGGAGGATTTGCTATGATAAGGAGAGTCTCTAGGTGAAATGGGCGTACATGTTTTGACGTTAAACAATGAAGCATTTAGTTTATAGCTCAAAGAAGTACTCAATCATATGCTTTTCAATAAATATTATGTACCAAATCTTTGCTTTCTCAAATCAAGAATTACATTAGAGATGGAAAAGGCAAAACATTTTGGTTTGACAACTGGTATTCTCTTAGACTCTTATGTAAGACTCAATATTTTTCAGCTTTAACATGGTTAATCCTTGAAAACACCAAAATGCACATATTTGTTTGCAACTCCAATTGTTTATGGAGGTAAGAACTTTCTAGTTTGATCTTCCTTACTTCATCTTCTCTTTTTATCTTTGCTCATTTGTTCTTATTGGGAATACTCGAAGGGTCTTCCTGTATGTTGTTCACATAAATTTGCAAATTTATTTAGATGTATAATATGTTAAGCAATGTTATCATTAGCTATTAAAATATTATTCAATAAACATGTGTGAAAGTATGACACTTAAAGATATTATTCATTTTCCTTTGAAATATTTGTGGGGCATTTTTTAAACCGAAAAGCATCACTAACCATTCGTAATAACCTTGTAGAGTAAAGAAAGCTTTATATAAAATACTATCTTTATTTATTTTATATGCCAAAATCCTCTATTATAGTCAAATTTAGAGAACATTTGTTTTCCTTTTGTTAAGTTTATCAATGCTTCTTTGTGATGTAAAATGTATCCATCAAATGTTGCATTATCATTTAATTTTTATAATTTACAATTATTATAGCTTTACTTCTAATTATTTCTGCATGGTTTCTAACTAAGTAGATCTAATTATCTTTATGTTTTCTAGTTCAAGAAGTTGTTTTCTAAACTCTTCTTAATCTTCTAAATTATATCTCATAGTAGTTTATTTTTGTTTATATATCATTTATAAGTTTGCTTCTTATTATCCCAAATTGTAATGGATTATGAGTAATTTTCTTTATCTTTCATTTTACTAATTCTAGCCCATCTTTGATGTTTTTATCTATTAATACTTATTTTCTATAATATTAATTTATAAATAAAATTTTAATTATTAAATTATTTATTTTAATAAAATAAAATATTTTTCTTGATAACTTTAAATAAATATTATATAAAATTAAAATATTTTGTTTATTTATAAAAGAATTATTTTAATTTTAATTTGAACAATTACAAATTACAAATTAAAACCATAACATGAAATCAAATTTGCTTTAATATACACAACAACAAAAACAACAACAATAATTCAATGAAAATCTCGTTGATACTTAAGGAGTCGTCGATTAAATAAGATAATGGTAATAGGAATGGAAATGAATATAGTAAAGAATAGTAATTGATATTATCATTATAATTATGATGGTTGGTTAAGAGGAAGGAATGATTACCATTACCATTGATAGTAGTTAGTTTGTAAAATACTAAGAAATAAAATTTTATTATAATTAATTAATTAATTAATTATATTGTAATTAATTAATTACAATATAATTATTATTGAATGAATGAATCATATGTTAATTAATTATATTGTAACTAATTAATAATATTTTAATTACAATATGTTAATTAATTATATTGTAACTAATTAATAATATTTTAATTACAATATTTTAATTAATTATATTATAACTAATTAATAATATTTTAATTACAATATTTTAATTAATGAATAATTATATTTTAATTAATTATATTGTAACTAATTAATAATATTTTAATTACAATATTTTAATTAATGAATAATTGTATTTTAATTACTTATATTGTAACTAATTATATTTTAATTAATTAATTAATTATATTGCAATTAATTAATTATAATATTTTAATTAATGAATGAATTATATTTTAATTAATTATTATTATTATTATTTTAATTAATTACAGTAATTAATTAATTAATTACAATATTTTACTTAATTAATAATCATATTTTAATTAGTTATATTTTAATTAATTGTAACAAGCACACCCTTACATGACAATGATACTCATTCCTCTAGATTAAGAGAGTAATGGAGTCTTACTAAAAATGAGTAATTAAAATAATGACTTTATAATCATAGCCCTTACCAAGCTCAATATTTCATTCCATATTCATTCTCTTTTCTTGCATACCCACCAAATAAGCACATCCTTAAAATATGGAGAGGTCTAATAATATGTAACAGTAATCTTGACTGATAGAGGGGTTATTTTCGATAGATCCACATGAAGGGAAAAATGCAAATACATATTAAAATAATAAATTAAAATAACGTGAATGTAAAGTAAACTTAAACATGATGATAAAAATAAAAATAAAAGACGGCGATGATGATAAAAATAAAATACATGTTTTAAATAAAATATAAAATAACTAATAAAATAAATAAAAATATAAATAAAAAATAAAAGATACAATAAGAAAATAAATATTCTAACTTACACGTTATTAAAAAAAGTTATTGAAGATAAATAAGAGGGAAGCATATGTTTCATATGGTAATTTGAAGCCGGTTACAGTATAACTGTCCACAGGGAGCACAGCCTCAAATGCCTATAAAATCCGAAGATATTATCCATACAACCCTAGCCGAACGATAATAATCTCTCCGTCACTTATAACCTAAATCTGTTACTTTCTTCTGTTTCAAGGTATCTCTTTCATTCATAAGGCTTTTCTGATTAATTTTATCTCTATTTGCATATCTGTTCCTGAGCTGTGGTTTGGCTGCGAAGAGTGAAATGAATACTGGTGAAGCTTGATAAGAAGAGGGAAACTTAAAGAAAAGTTTACTCCTTTTCACGTTAAGTCAGCTGGGTATTGGTTTTCTAGGTTTTCTAAGGGAATGTCGGCAACCGTGGCTTTGTGGGTTTTGTTGGCTTTGGCTTTTATTGTCTTAGTTTTGGGTTTTTAATGGGATTTGTGCTTGTGAGAAATGATCTGCTTTGCAGTATCAAAGGTCCACTTATAGTTGTTTTCTTTACTTTTGACATTTGATTCATGTTTTATATTCCAAGCGAGTATATTGTTACTCGTCTTGAGTCTGGACCTCATTTGAGTGCTAGCTTACGATGTTACATATAGATGGATTTGAATGATCTAAATGTTGTTAATTAGTGGTTTTGATGTCTCTGTTTCACGACTTTGTAACCAGAACACAGCTGAAATGGCATTCTATAACAAACTTGGAAGCTTGGTGAGGCATAGCTTTTCACAGAATGGAAAACCTCCTATGTCATCTATGTTAAACTCAATCCGCTGCATGTCATCTTCAAAGCTTTTTATTGGAGGTCAATACTTAAATACAACAATAAGGGCAACTTCTTGGCATACTCGATCTAAATGCAGTACCATTGACGTTATATTTTTTTAGGTCTTTCATTTGGAACAGATGATCAGTCTCTGAAGGATGCATTCTCTAGTTTTGGTGATGTTGTTGACGGTAATTCCAGTACTCAAGTTATATTAACTATCAAGTATCACTATAGACATTTTGAGAATGCCAACTCGTGTAGTTCCTACATGGTTGTTACAGAAAGTTAATCTCTATCCTACCCTTGTTTCTCATACCATCACTTGTGCAGTTGATTTGCGATTGTTACATGGAACATAGATCTTTTATATGCTAGCTTTTGTGCAATTGATCCATGACTACTTTATCTTGGAAGATGTCCGGATGTATCGTTCCAATTTTTGGGTCAACACCCTTCATTAACTGATTCCCAACATGTTCTAAATGCTATTCAGTTTCTCTCGTCTTGTTATAAACAAGCAAGCAGCAAAGTTATCAAGGACTTAAGTACTACCTGCACTAAAAGAAGTCAATCTAAGGAATTGATTGCTTCTCTGAGGCGAAAAGTATTTGCACATCTGTTTAGTGACAAACTGTTTATGGTTTTATTCTTAGTTAACGTTTTAAATTGATCCTTGCTTTGATGCATTCTTTATCACCTTTTTCTGCTTTGATTTTACCTTTTCACTATTTCTTTTCTGTATTCAAATAGTTGGCATTCTGAGGTATTAAAGGATTCTCTTCTTGATGACCTTTTGCTTGGTTTTTAACTGTTTTGAGTTTTGTACACAGCAAGAGTTATCTTAGACAGGGATACTGGAAGGTCAAGGGGATTCGGATTTGTTAGCTTCACAAGCAGTGAATCTGCCAACTCTGCAATGTCAGCCATGGATGGCCAGGTAGGGTATCACTTAGTGACATTTCAAGAATGCTTTTGGACTAAATTGTTCTGAACATTGCAATGGTTATTTCAGGAGCTACATGGACGAAATATCCGTGTGAGTTATGCCAATGAGAGACCTAGTGCACCACGATCTTTCAACAACTATGGTGGGAATCAAGGTTTTGAAGGAAATCGCTATTAATATGTTGATTGCATCATGGCCTTGCTTCTGTAGTTAGTTGGTTCTTACTTTATTTGGATTGAAATGAAATGCGTGAGAGTTATTTTCTGATATTAATATAACATTTTTCAGTTGCGTACTTGGGTAAGTGCAGCTTTACGTTTGTTTTCTTCGTATGCCTATTATTAGCCTCGTTGTTTGCCGTAGGGAATTCTTGTAATTTCACCTTAGCACGTAAAATGGCAGTTTAGTGCATGCAGGAAATGGAAAATGGCTCGTGCAATGTGGCCTGCATTTTAATGTAGCTATAGCCTACCGGTTGAGGAAGGTCCAATTTTGTGAACATGTGGAAGCAGTGAAACAAATCTGGTTACTATTTTCATATCTGCTAGTGCCAGACTGGACGCTTTGCCCCGTGCAATGGCTCTAGCAGTTTGTAAGAGAGATTGCTATACTCGGTAGCATTTTGATTAAAAGGAGATTAACTTTTATCAGACGTCTTATAATCGTTACGTTTCAATTATCTGGTCTGACTTGGTTAATATATCAGCTGCACTTAGACAAGAATTTCACCTTAGAATTCCTGATACCACTGTAAAGGAAGAGGGTTTGATTGTGTTAGAGAAGCCACTATTGTAGTTTGAGTAAGATATGATAAATTCTGAAAAGTCGTATAAATCGGTTTGGCATTAAGAGGGAAAGGCCCCGCTTTGGAAAATTACTACAAAAGGCTAAGAAGAACTAACTTGTACTGGGAGAGTTGGTACTGAAAATATGCAGAGCCCGAGAAACGATGGATAGGAGGAGAATCAAGGAAAAGGTGAAATGGGAGAAATCTATAAGACAGATTGTGGAAAATACGAACGATGGTAGTTCAGGGAGAAGAAGAGGGTGATGGTTAACAGCAAGAAACAAGAGGACGGCTCAAACAAGTCAATATATGTCATAAATTACTCTGTCATGTCAACAAAAATTTAGTTGAAGTACGGGAAAGCAATGTTATGAATATCGTATCAGATTTGATACCGGATTGAAACTGGAGCAGAATGCATCTGCAAATCTAAGTTAGTATCGAATGCAGTTTAGAAATTTTTAAATTTATAAAATAATTCCTAAGATTTTTAAAAATTACAAAATAGTTCATATTGATATATTATACAGTTTCATGCTTTCAAAAATCTTAATAATAAATAATAATGACAATTAATATAAAATAACAATAATTTTAAATATTTTACATATAAATAATAATCACAATTAATATAAATAAAGACAATTATCATTATACAATTATAAAATTAAGAATAATATAAAATATTTAAAATATTACAATAATACAAAATATTTTTAAAATTTATAAAATGTTCCTGAATTTTTAAAAATTACAAAATAGTCTATCATCATATTGTAAAGTTGTAGATTATTTAAGTTAGTTTTTTATATCTTATTCATTTTAGTTTATATATATCTTTATTATATTTTAATTATTTATATATATAATAATTATCAATATATAATATATATCAATATATAATAATTATCTAAATATGATAATTGATTGTAAAATAATGAAAATAATTCAAAATTTTGAATTTTGAATTATTTTCTATTTTATCAAAAATTTGAATTAATTTAATTTATAATTATTATTAGTAATAAAATATTTATTATTATTTTAAAACTTTGAAAAAAGGAGAGAATGAGAGATAGAAGGAAGTGAAGGAAATTTTAAAATTTTTAAAATTTTGTAAAAAGTCCCCAAATTTTTAAAATTTTGATCTTAACCCGAGATTTGATCGATATTTTGAATACTTAAGTAGATTGCAGAAATTGGCATGCATCGACCAATATTTTTTCTCGATACCGATTTTGACCTAAGTCTTGCATTTAAAGTCAAATCATTGAGAGGAAGTCTAAAATATGCAATATTATTTCTAGCTAATAAAGAAACAGTTTATGATAGACTCATAATATATATATATATATATATATATATATATATATATATATATATATATATATATATATATATATATATATATATATATATATATATATATATATATATATAA